>JAGXOD010000025.1:5840000-5990000 GCA_020368025.1 Brachyhypopomus occidentalis | reverse complement strand
ACATGCGGGGTCGAGTGGCCGCACCAACACGGGTCTGCATCCAGCCCACCACATCATCGCTCTGGGAGATGAGAGTGACATGGAAACTGACATTACCAGGAACGGCGGGAGAGGGGGAGCTGCTCAGAGATCTAAATCCACAGGACCCCATAACCTCTCCTAAAACGCCCCGCGATCCACCTTCTGATGGGCGACGATGACCTCTCCTAAATCCCATTTTCAGAAGGGCAGGAAAAGAAGCATTTCCATCCACCTCAGCCCTCCGTAACCTCTATTCATGCATAAGAGGGGACACTCTCATTTGTATACAGATTCACGCACCGTCATTTATTTATTTATCTACCAAGCAGATGTCGCTGAAGATGGCAATATTCACTGGCTGATCCTCCTTAAGTCCCTCAGATTTCTTGCAGATAAAGTCCCTCTGGGGTTCCCAATGATTTATCAATTTGCAATGTTTATTAAGATGGCTTTGCTGTCCCTGGGCAGGGTTTGGCTGCCTGGAGGCACCTGTTGCGAGGAGCTGGCGTGTTGGGAGGGTCAGTCAATGGGAGGAGTGAGCAAAGTTCAGGCAAGGTTGTGAACCACAGCTTGTCCAATGGAGTCCATAGATCTGGGGTTAAGTCATCCGCCCTGTTCACGATCCCCTCCTCACAATAATTACTGCACACAAATTACAACTTTATCAACTTTCCAAGGAGAAGTCACTGAGAATCCATCACTAAAGGTTCATGTCATTGCCCTGTGTCTGAGAACATATTGCCCTCTGCCACTGGAGCTCAGACACTGCAAGGTGGTGGGATTTGCAAGAGATCTTTAAGATCTGTAAATGAGTCACAAGCTTTCTAAACATTAATGTCCGTTCTGTACTCCAAAATATACATTCATCTCCATCATTGCTGTGCAATAATTGGGATGCTTCTAGTCTCTACAAAATAAAAAAAATGATGTGCAAAAGAAACTCCAACAGAATTTGGTGTTTGATGGCCAAAGTCCACTGGAGTGAGATATGGAGTGAGATATGGAGTGAGATATGGAGTGAGATATGGTGCAGAAGAGGCCAGATGTGTCATGGCGAAGCCACAGTGAACTTGGCTGGCAGGCTGATGAGTTGGTGTGTTTTGAAGCAGTAGACTGTCAGGCCGCTGTGTGAGGTGGCTGTCAGAGGACCCGTGATTGCACACCTGAGCCCTTCATCCTTGCCTGCTCCCCACCACTGACTCTTCTGTCACTGCGTCTGCCATTTTGCTTTCCAATGTGCCAGCCAGGGCAAGCGTGGCCACATTTTAGTGTTGTTTATTGATTTCTGACCCCACGCTTAATAGTTTTCCCAGGCCCCCCAAATGGCTTTTGTAAGCAATAGGGTTTGTACATCGCAGCGATCAATACCTTTTATATTTACAATAAAATTGAAACGGCTTCTTGCAAGGGGGCTGCTGGGCTGGCATTTGTCATCCTTCTGCAAGGGAAAACTATGTCATTATCTGAATTAAAACATTTATTTCTGATTAAGAGTGTGTCCTATCTCATTAATTTTTCCCCTTCCAATACGAGGGGAATGGAATCCCATTGATTTTTGCACTTTTACACGTCTCCACTACTGGGAAGATAATTGAGAAGTTAGCCAGAATAAATGAAGTTTCTAGTCTAGCAGAGGCAGCCAATACCTTTGAAATGCGAGGTGTTTTTGTGGAGCGAGGTTTTTAATTTTGCGTGGGCTAGGACAAGAGGACTGAACAAATTGGATTAAGGTTTGGGACACGGGGCTAGGGAATAGGGCTTGATCCCACCAGCTGACGGCAGTAATAAGACAAGCTTCAGCCTGCTCAAAAAGCCCACAGCCACCAGAGGAAGTCTAGATTAAAGAGCTAAAAGCCTGTTAATGCTAAGTTGCTCTCAATCCATCTCTCCCACAAAGCTTATTGTTAAGACAGAATCGAGAGATGGTAATCAATGGCTGAACTAGACCTTTCGACGTCGCGTGGCTATTGATTAAGCTCTACTAAATGAATGAGATTAGATCAAAGTCCTCTTACTCTTCATTTTCGGTGAGTAGTCATGTCCATGTTGTAATTCTCCTCGTGGAGAGCTTCTATACAGGCTGGAGACAAAGCTGGTCATTACAGCTCGCTTGCTTTCACGTTGCCAATATACGCTGCACCAAGCGTCCATTTTCTACAGCTTTTTCCTATCCTGACTGGGAATGTGGCAGCCTTCCCTTTAAAACACGGATGCTTGTTTGTTTGATTTTGTTTTTTCTTTTTAGTTTTTTTTTGTCAGAATCAGTATTTGCAGTTTTTGGTTCTGTTTGTATGGATCCAACATGCTAATGAAAACCAATATTGATATATACTCTATATAATAAATATGATAAATACATATATTGTTTATTGAAGATGACTTTCCACAAGTTTCATACCCTCGGGACCCCATAAGGCCAAGAGGGCCAGACCAGCAAAAGTATATAGCAGACCACAGCTTTGGGACTGAGAGAAAATGTTGTCTAACTTTGAATGAGCCTCGTCCATCATGACTTCTCCCAGGCTGTCAGCTAGCAGCCAAGCACATGGATCAGTAGAACCTCCCTCACATGCACCCCCACCCCCTCCATCTCCTATTTCCTCCTTCCAGTCTACTGACTGGCTCACTGGCTAGCTGACCAGACACCTCTGCTCCGAGCGAGCAGTTGATCGGCCAAGTAGCAGTAGAGCTGCCAGCTGCCGTAGCTGCCTCTGAAACACGCCTGACAGCACATTAATTTAACCTGCGGAAATCACTGCAAATAGGCAGGAGACACTGTGTCCACTGAGAGCGAGAGAGATGAAGAGAGAGAGAGAGAGCAAGAGGGAGAGAGGCGGAGAGATATAAAGGGAGAGTGTCAGAGGAGCCTTTTAATGAGCTGCTATAAGTTACTCTGTCTGACTTGACCATTAGAAGACTGTAATGCGCAATTGGTTGAGAAAATGTGTTGCAACTGTGATAGGCACCCATGCCCAAGGTGGTTTAAATCACAAGGAGTATGCTGAGTGTTCGCAGGGGTGAATTACACTCGCTGGATGCTTTATCGCCATATTTGAAGTTCTGTTGAGAGTTAGACTGATTGATTTGGCACTTTAAAAGTGGATTTGCACCTCTGTATCAGTACCATAAAGATATTTAAAAGATCCATCGGATAAAGCGCGCCTTTTTGAGTGATCTGGAGTTGCATGCAACTGGCACGTTATGTGTTCACTAGCTACACTGTAAAGCATCCAAGACTAACAGCACATGAAGGCATAAGGAATCACAAAACTCTTCATAATATACAGATATTTTAATACGGTTATAAATGAGAAGACCTTTTATGCAACACCATTATTTAGGTTATGCAATAGTATAAGCTATTAATTATGAACTTAAAAATATATATTGCCTCTAAAAGCTCTTTGTTTTGTAATATAGCTTTAATTGCTAAGTAGATGTTTATTAATGAACTAAACAAATCTGTTTTGGAGACGGCATGGAATATTAAATGCAATATTAAAGTCTGTTTTCACTAAAGCTGTAAAATAAAAATATCTCACTTGTTCATTTGCAGGATTGGAAGGGAGGCCTGGGTGGGGCGAACGGCTTCATTTGCAGCTGCATTTCCATGCAGTGTGAGGAGATCCAGCAAAGGCTGCAGACATTCATCACAAACAAACCCCAACATCCATGAAAAATTACAGGATTACCAATGACCTTCCAACCAATCAGCCTCTGTAATTATACTCGTTTATTATAGCCAACAGAAGCAGAGCAACACAGAGATGACCCTAAAGTCAAACAAAATGTTTATAAATAGTCGACCAAGAGGGAAATGCTAAATACAAAGTCGTTTTAGCTAACAGCTGTGTCTGGAGGGATAGTTTAACATACGTTTATAAAAGGTTTGTACATGATGTACATTTAAACAGGACAGCTTCCTTCACAGCCCAAAGGCCACAAGACAGAAAATACCAGATCTAATGTTAAATCTTGCAGATTACCCCATTACTCCTGGTAGCCAAAAATCTCGGCGTCTTATTCGACTCTGACCTATCATTTGATAAATACATAGATAATACTACCAGGATAGCTTTTCTACATCTCCGTAACATTGCCAAGTTAAGAAATGCATTATCCCAGCATGATGCAGAAAATCTAGTTACTCGCCTTTGTTAGCTCCAGATTAGATTATTGTAACTCGTTACTGTCAGGATGCTCAAATAGGAATATAAATAAACTTCAAGTAGTTCAAAATGCCGCAGCCAGAGTTCTAACTAGAACTAGGAAATTTGAACATATCAGCCCAGTCTTATCGGCCCTGCACTGGCTCCCAGTAAAATTCCGTATTGATTTTAAAATTATTCTATTGACTTATAAAGCACTGCATGGACTTGCTCCTGACTACCTCCAAGAGCTTGTCTCTTATTATGAACCCCCGCACCCGCTACGACCCCAAGGTGCTGGCCTCTTATTAGTTCCCTCCATTAATAAGGTAACAGCAGGGGAAGAGCCTTTTCTTATAAGGCCCCCCAACTATGGAATAGTCTTCCAGAATGTGTCCGGGACTCTGGCACAGTCTCAATCTTTAAGTCTAGGTTGAAAACTTACTTGTTTGATCTAGCATTTGGTAATTAATGTGCCCCTTTAGATAAGGTAACAGATCCAGGGGTTCATGGGCAAAGGGTTTTTATGGCAAACTGGGGCGCTGGTGCTGTCATCCTATCACTGCACGCGGTCACTCAAGTTTGTCGACGGTGTAGTGGATGAATGCCAGTGTCTCAGGATGCTCCCAAGTCTGTGTTACCTTCTGGTTCTGCCCTTTAGCTAGGCTGTAATAATTTAATTGCCGGAGTCGCTGCCACACTCCAGAAATGTTTACATTTACTTTGTCTAACATATTCCATATAGAACTAATTGTCCCTCTTCTTCCCAATGGCTGCCCGAGAAATACCGGGACAAGGAAAGACGAGCCTTTCCCCTTACCCACCCCATACAAGCATCTAGGAGATGGTCTGGCTTGCCAGTGGATGTGCCGATGCCGTGGTTGGATGTGCCATTATCGCAAGAGGACGCGCTGATGCCAACTCCCACCTGAGGCTCATCTACTCTGAAGGGACTGTGACTACTCGGCCTGGAAGTAGAATCATAACTACAGGATTATATCTGGACTATACATGAACTGTGAATGTGGACATTGCTAGCGGGCCGCCCAATGGAGGATGGGTTCCCTTTTGAGTCTTGGTCCTCCCAAGGTTTCTTCCTAAATTCCTGCCATCTTAGGGAGTTTTTCCTTGCCACTGTCGCCTTTGGCTTGCTCATTAGGGATCTGGACCCACGCAATTTGTAAAGCTGCTTTGTGACAACATGTGTTGTAAAAAGCGCTATATAAATAAAATTGAATTGAATTGAATTGAAATGAAAAGCATTTTATTTTATTTTTTCCCTCAGATTTCTCACAAGCCATTTTGTTTCCTTCTAGCATGTAAAGATGGCTTCATCTGAGCACAGTTGCTCTGCTATGACGTGGCCCCTTCACGCGATAACCTCTGGAATAAGATCAAGCATGGCCCAAATACTGTTGCTCTGCACGTGCGCGTGTATTTGTATTCGAAGCGTAAATGAGTTTCTCTCCATGGGCATCGCTCAGCGTTGGGAGAGAACGCACATCACTTCCATTCCCACAAGCTCCTGACAACTTGGCGGTCAGTAAATGGCTTTTCTGCAGGTAGGGGAATGGGCTTCTGTGGCTGTAATGTGTGTGTGTGTGTGTGTGTGTGTGTGTACTAGAGACACCCCCAAAAGCCTTGGTGTATTCTACCTGGCTACTATCATCTACCATTATTCCATGTTCATCGACAGAGAAGTTATAGTTGGCAAAAAACCCATCAGGTGGGTGGGAGAGCAGATAATTGAGGTGATGATCAGAGCTGTTCAAAGACAATTGCTAGTGATGGAGCCTGCCTAGCAGGCTTTGCTAGTGATGGAGCCTGCCTAGCAGGCTTTGCTAGTGATGGAGCCTGCCTAGCAGGCTTTGCTAGCATCCCAGCAAGCGTTGCCATTCCTAAACCTGGAGAGCAGCGAACCGAATGTGGAATAACATAGGCAGTGCTAACATGTGACCTCAGGAGTCAGCAGGTGAAACCTGGATCTAACACAGCTCAGCTGGCCTAAGTCCTCTATCAGGCACAAGGCTTATTACAAGACACATATTACATGCTGAACAGAAGCTGGGAGAGAGAAATGACCCAGACTCAATATCTCTGTTTGATCCATCTGTTTGACAAGTTGCCAAACTTACCAAATCCCCCTAAGCCGGTGAACCAGCACGAGTTGAGGAGTGATTTTTCATAAGCGGGGGGTAAGGTGAGGTAAGAAATGGTGGAGGTTATTACTTTTTCCCCCTCGAGAAGCCTTTGCTTGGATTGAATGTGTCAAAGTGAGATATCTTGATAGGTCTCATTCATAACTCTATTTCTTGTGTTTCATCCAACATCTACATTTTACAGTTCTTTTCTCTCCCACAATAGAAGCAATGATATAAAATGTATTCGTCATACACTGGCCAACACATAAGGCATGTTTTGTTTTTTAGCTTGTATCAGAACACTTCTGCTTTGTCTTCAGTATGCATGCGGCGTAGTGTGAATTCTCCACTGAAATCAATGAAGCTCTTTGAAACTCTCACTGTTACTGTATCAATAACTCAATACTCAAGCGTCAGGGATGTGGGCGCCATGTCTGAGCTCTCTGACAGGTCTAGGCTGAAAACACAGGATGAGAGATGGAGGGGTTTGGGGCTGAGGGGGGGGGGGGAGGGGTGGAGGTGATGGGCCTGATGGGCCATCAACCCCTTCCATACCTCAGCATCCTGTCACAGTGCCGACAGTGGCAGTTGAGGGCTCGGGTGTCTGACCCAGGGCCCTGGAGTTGGCACATTCAGCAAGTTCCCGTCTCAGTGTCGGCCCACGACAGCCACGACTTCTTCAGCAGGGGAGGGGGGGGGGGGTGAAAACTGCCAACGTCTTAAGAACCAGTCCTAATCCTCTGCATCCTGCAGCCCAGCCCTTGAACGAGGCCCCTGGAGTCCAGCACGGTCCCCCACCTCTGTCCTCAGATATTGACCTGAACTGTCATCCCAGCCTGCAGATGACCTCACCGCTCGGGCCAATCTATGGTGGATCGTGAGTTCAAATGATTTTCCTCCCCTCTCACGCCCCTGTTTTCCTAGTGAGCTGATTGCTAATGACAACATTAGAAAGAGCATAATGGGGATTCCACAAACAATTTGCACCTTGAATTTGCAAACCTAATATCTGCTGTTTCGAATGCAAAAATGGCCGGTCTGATAAAGGATGTGCTGTTCTGATGTAAAGTATGACAGTTATTATAGAGAAACAGTAAAATGTAGTAAAATATGTTGGATATCACAACATCTTAATAATCTTAAGAATCTTAAGATGCAGGCCCTGTATAATCTTAAGAATCTTAAGATGCAGGCCCTGTATAATCTTAAGAATTCCCTAATTCCAGAAGTACATTCTATTAATTTAGCAAAGAAAGATACACTATATGTACACTATGCGAAGATTCCTATATTTAAATTATATACTGTGGCAACATCATTTCTTGCTGTATAAGTGGTATATATTCTACATAAATGATGTTGAAGCACTACACTTTCCAGTACACACTTTAGAAAATCGCTACAACTCACCAGTGATTACATTTCATTTGCTTGCTGAAACTACCTACTTGTACAGAGATGTAATAGTATATATTTGTATGGAAGAGGATACGAGTGGAATCTGTGGAACAGCTCTATCAATCAGCAGTGTGGCTACAAGGCACTGGTGATGATGACCGTGATGATGATGAGGAAGATGGGAGGGCCTCGGATGTTCAGTCAAGCCAATACATGCGACGAGCAGTGTTTAGAAATTGGTTGGGCTATGAGCGTACGTCTCATGAGCTGAGTTCCATGGCCCATTCCCCTCCTGCATTTAAATGGAAATTTGGGGGTTAAGCCCCCAAGTCTTCCGCTAGCTTGCCTCGTTCTCTATTTAGCCCATGGCAAATCTTCCATTAATCAAAAGTTACAAACAGACTTTGCACTGTCATAACTCTTTGCCATGGCTTTCCTGTTGATTGATTCCTATACACACATACTGTCTGATTACCATAATGTGTTCTTGTGGTGAAAATTCCAGTTGCGGGTTTTTTGGTGGGAGGTGGGGGTGGGTGTTGGGGGTGGGGGTTGTTGGGTGGGGGGGGTGTTGTAAGGCAATATGCCGGGGGAAGTAAATAACAAATGATGCTGGCTCCTCCTCATCGGGAGTGATTTCAATCTAATGTTCCATCATGGCAAACGGGTGAAGAGAGTCTTTGCGGTTTGGGCAATCAATTATGAGCCTATGTGAAGAGGCAGACACAATCATTTCACTGATTGTCACCAGTACCAAGCAGTGACACTAGGAAGTGATCTATCAGTCCATTTCCTGTGACACATCGAGAACGATGATGTGGGCCTCGTAGACTCATGCCAAGAATGCAACCCCCCAAGATGTACCCACACACACACACACCCACACACACACACACACACACCCTTCCTTACATCTTTCCGGGACTCTTTTACATGCTCCAGGGAACACATTTTAATCTACAGTCTTAACCTTTCCTGTTCTACCATTTTTCTCCAGACCTATTGATTTATTCAACCTGACTAGCCCTAAACAGGTGCTTGTGTTATTGATTAAACTTACTTTGTCCAAGAAGTATTTGCCACCTCTATTTGTTTTGGGCTGTGCAAGGAGACACAGTCTTTGTGAATGCAATCTGATGCTATTAGTGCATTGCAAGTTGGTGTTAACAGACATAAATTCAATGAAGAACTCACACAAAAGCTTTGAATAGTTGCACAATCTGAAGCAAATTTTGCATACCGAGTCAGCAGGTTGCAAACAAAAGTGAGATTCAAAAGAAAATAAAAAGAATATGCACTTATGTATTGGTCATAAGCATATGACTAAAAGTTCATCAGGTCTAATATTTTTAGATTATTGCTTCTGTTGACATTTGTCTTTTGTCCCTCCATCACTGTGAAGTACCAGCTAACCTGAGTGTGTGTGCCTTCATGAACACTGTGAGTGTGTGTGTGCCTTCATGAACACTGTGAGTGTGTGAGTGCCTTCATGAACACCGTGAGAGTGTGTGTGCCTTCAGGAACACTGTGAGTGTGTGACTGCCTTCATGAACACTGTGAGAGTGTGTGTGCCTTCATGAACACTGTGAGTGTGTGAGTGCCTTCATGAACACTGTGAGAGTGTTTGTGCCTTCATGAACACTGTGAGTGTGTGTGGAGAGGATGCAGCGACAACCTAGAATCACATCCACAGAAAAGTCTAAATGTCCAGATGTCCAGACGTCTAAATGCCTCCATATAAATTGGATGTTTAATACATTTTTAATTATTTCCAGGGGAAAATACAAAAACAAACCAACAAAAACATTTCCATTATGAACTGCTTAGTAGGAAAAGGTTAGAGCTTCTCTTCTGCGCTGTGGACGGCTGGCTACTACGTTATAGCACAGGCCTAAATAACCGTGATCACAACTCCACAAGTGCTCCACAAGTACCTCTGTCTGTGCGAAGAAGCTGAACAGACTGCATAATCTGACGGCGTGGGCAGTATAATCTATCTGGCCCTTGTTGTGTGTGTGACTGGCCTGGGGTTCATTACTGTGATCAGTGCTGTAGCTTTGGCCTAATATTATCCCAGCTCATGTGTAAACAGTACCATCCATCATGTGCTTGCCTCTTGCTTATCCAAACAGATAAGGAGTGTGTACTAATAATTTTCTCATCTCAAAGAAAGGAGATGGTGAAGATAATCTTGCTATGATATACAATGACCCCCCCCCCCCCTTTTTCTCTCAGAGGAGTCAGTCATAATGATCTTGGTATTAGTTTATTAATGGAATGGGCTTTGTGACACCAGGCAGCAGGGTTATGGAGTATACGATGATCAGCTCATTCATCTGGTGAGCTGTAATAAACTAGGCAGAATAAATATTGCAATTCCTATCGGTAGGAGGAAGGATGACGCTTTCTACATTTCAGATGGTTGTAATCTAAATGGTGTTATTCTGCAGGTAGAGACGTTTGGAATGATGGTGCTGTGAAATGCGCTTTCATTTGGTGCTTTTCATTTGCATGTGTCCTGCTGAATCTGTGTGTTTGCAATCAAGAATCAAAAACAATATGTGCATACCCAAGTGCTTTAAATGCGTCCAAAGAGGACCCTGCTCAGTAATAAATGTATATACACTCCATAACATCATACAAAGACTCCAAAACCAACGGTTTTGTGCTCCTACCATCACTTTTCCAACACGTGCAAACACAGAAATGATTCATGTTTTCTCATGTCACGTGAGATGAAATGCTGTAATATGATTTTTGCAAGTATATGGCCTCCAATAATCACATGGTAACTCCAATGTTCATATTATAAAACTTCATATAATAAACTTCATAGTAACCTGACAGGATTTCAATATTTATTATTGAATATTTATTTATTGTGGATGAACACATACATTTGTGCAGTGATCCAAGATCCAAGACGTTGTTTTCTTCAGTGTTAAAGAAATCTATGTATATGACACCAAATAAATAAACATTAGGCTGTGGTGTTGTCTTTACGTAGAAATTGATGTGATCTTTGTCTGCAAAGTTCTTCACCTATCTTCCCCCAAATGGTAAACACTCACATTTGCATTGTAAATGCTCTCTCTCTCTAGTATTGAATTGTTTCTGCTTCCATATCGGCCAAGAAGTCAAGGCAACAGATACTGAAAACAAAAGCCATGCCAAGAACCTGCTACTTTAACAACAGCATTTACATGCTATAGATTTATTTTCTTGTGCAGCATGTATACTATATATATATATATCCAAATTGGTACATCGGTACATGAGCAGGACATGTTTCATTGTTAATTAACACAAAGTATTCAATCAAAACATCAGTGATGCCATCATGTTGTGAACGCCTTTTGGTAACTCTTCATGTTTTTAGGCAGTGCTACACACACACACACACACACACACACATATATATATATATATATATATATATATATATATATATATATATATATATATAGATATATATATATATATATAATATATAGATATAGCAAGCAATTAACACCGAATTTACAAGTATCATACAAAAAGCAATGTGCTAGATGGAGAATAGACCTATGGGTAATTTAGCAGCATGTCAGCCTTTTCCATGGGGGATTTTTGGGGGTTGTTGTCTGACTGGAAATGTATTAAATTTAGATACATTTAATAAATAAATGTATTATACTTATCTATTATACACCATGATGGTCAAAGTTTAACATGAAGTTGGACGAGTCTGATGATTTTTGGTGATGGTGTGTCTTTAGGAAGTTAGCACAGAGCGATTTTATTTTAATGAATTACAAAGACTACGGATGGAAGCAGAGGCAAAGGCAAGGTTAAAGACCTGCATAGAAATAGTACTATTGTCTTCTACCTTTCTCATTATTTTTCATGCTTTGCAGTGTACACTGCTTTGAATGAAAAATCAGCTAATGAATAATTAATGTAATAGATTTTTATCTCTAAGATATGCATATTGCGTCTTCTTCCTTAACTTTTTTTTATTACTTTTTTCTTAGGCAAAAAATAAATGGACCAGCATTTTTCAGCTCTGCCGCCTGAGCCCACCAAAGGACACAGAGAATATGTTAAGTAAGACTTAATTATGGTCTGAAACGTCTCCATATTAATGTGGGCCTGCTAGCATGAGTAACTAATGAAAATTCCTTTTATAAATATGTATGCACCCAAGTCACAACATTCTACAGGAGGGGAGAGAAACAGGAGCCACAATGCTGAGGGATGAAGATGGAGCCCTGATGAAGAGAATGTTCCCCTGCAGAAAATTGGTTTAATTAATAGCACATTTTACATAATGATTACAGTGTAATTGCACCGACTAGCAGAGTGTCATTAAATATATCCTTGCTCCTTTACAACACCCTCTGGCGAAAAATAATGAGTTACATTGGAAATCACTATGCAACAGGTTCATAAATAACATTTAAGCCCATACAAGGCAAGTACTTATAAATAATAAATATTTGCCTTTTGTAATTGAACAAAAAATGACTGCCTCTTCTTTTCCTGGGCATGCCGCTTCGTGCCATTATGACCGGTGAAAGGAGAATTTTCTCATTTTTTCTCCCCTTGTAAGTGGTGAATAATTTATTTCACGGCTAATAGTCAACACTGTCAATGCGGGGTGTTTAAAATATACCTGTGTCCAGATAAATGTCATGACGGCGGGGGAAGTGATTATTCCCTGCTTCCAGATATTTTGTTGGATGCAGGCCCTGTATACACTGCAATAAATCACCTTCTTCCAATTACCTGCCTCCATAAAACAAGCCTGTATTCAAATCAGGTCTAAACCTGAGCCCAGAAACCAAGCTGAGTGTATTTCTGTCTGTCAGGGGAGGGGCAGTAGTAGAGGCAATGCTGCCTGCAGGCCTGTCTCATGTCAGGATATAGTGTAGGATAAAGGCGTTGGGTGGGGGTGCAGAGCTGGCATAGGCGTAGGGTGGGTATGTGGAGGGTGAAGGTGCACAGGAGTTGACATAGGATGGGTATGTGGAGGGCTTGACACCACTAGGGGGCAGTAGTAGGGACAAGGCTATCTGGGTTGCAATTGCTGCAATTATTAATAAGTACTGTATATCCAGGCAGATGATGTGGTAGATGGTACTGTTTTCGAGTCATGTATCTATGTTACATATAAAATGCACATTTATGATATATGTAAGTTGGAATAAAATCTTGTTTTGGTAATATACTTCCCCTTGCATTTGCATATTGAAATATGTCCATGAATTAACATATTGGTCTAAGTATATATGATTTTGCCTTATGATGAGTGTGTGCATTTGAGGACTAGAGTAATTTACTCTCTTCATATGTGTCACCTTCTCTGCAATCCACACATTACCCAATCGTGTTTCCCTGCCACAGTGTGGGGTGAATGTTTGGTGGGAAGACCTGATCCCTCTGATTCTCCTTCCATCAACTCCTCCGTGCAACACTGGATTAAACACTGGATTAAACACTGGATTAAAAATGAATATTGCACTCTTGCTTGGTTCTTCAGGAGAGTCACACTACCTACCTTCCACCATCATGTTGTACACACATGCACACACACACACACACATACACACACACTGGACTGTATTATTCAGGGATCCTCAGTAATGAGAAGTATTGAAAAGCTTCAAGTCAGGTGTTCCCCACAGAACTCTCTGAACTCAAAACCCCAGTGTGAGAAGCCAGAGACGCCCACATTTACCTCACAACCTCCCCTCCCATCCGAGCAGTAATCACTGTACAGGTGCTCAACTCTCACCAAAAATATAGAAATCGTTTTCATTCAAATGTATTAACAGTCAAAATATGGGAATCCATCAAGATGGTGGCATATGAGGCTTCTGCTGGAGCAATCAGGGCCACCTGCCCATGCATTCTTTGTCTTTCTGGGCTGTGAGAGGAGATGCAGGTCGCTCGCACGGTCCTCTTTTGCATAATGGCCTTCTTCTTCTTCTTCACCACCACAAACCGACGGCACTCTGAAACCTTCCCCAGCAATCCATTACATTTACCAAGTCAGAGCTCCCTGTTCTTTAATCTCATGCTTCCCTGGAAAAGGGATCTGGATGGGGGTTTAAAGACCTTTTTATGAAGGCAAGCATGCAGGGCTCAATCTGTCTTTGCCACGAGGCTCCGACACATTTATGTTCCATGGACAGGTTATGTCCCGCCATCTTAAAGAGCAAAAACTTACCATTTTTACCTCATTGGCACAGAGGTGACTAGAAGAGAGGGGCCATCTCCCAAGGCCACCCAGTAAACGCAAGGCTGACCAACCACAAGAGGCCTAATTACCCAGAACCTTAACTCTGCTTTTTGAATGCGCTGGGCCTTTCTGGATGTAATGGTGCTTTGCTCTCATCAGCACTTATTTGATATCACATTATATCAAAATGTTCATGTGAGTAAAATGGTAAATATACTGTCAAATGTAAAAACCTAAATAACATTGTGGGTTTTTTCAAATTTAATATTAAGTTGGTTGTTTTGCTGTTATATTTAGCCTCAAAGGTAAAGAAAAGCCATGTTACGGTTATCCAGCAATCATAAGGGCAAAGGTCAAAGGAGTGTGAAAGCTATTTGTATGGTTTAAATTAAATCTCTCTCTCTCTCTCTCTCTCTCTCTCCCTCTCTCTCTCTCTCTCTCGCTTGGAAGCTACCCAAGCTTGACAGGACATGGACTATAGTTTTATGTCACCTCGTTTATCTGCAGTTTATATTTTCTATGACCGCATTGTCTCTTTCAAGAACCTTCAGAAACACAGCGGCAGTAAAAACAGCCACCTCTTGTCCAGTGTGTACCCCAAACATGCTAATGTTTTTCTAACTGCCTGGGCCATACATTGATGGATATACATGTTTTGGCTACAAAGATTAATTTAATCCAAGCTATTTTCACATCCAGTGATGTGTAAATCACCACAATTTAAAATAGCCATGCTGTAAAATATGACCGATGATGGAAATTTGAGGACGGGTGACAAAAGTGTTGCCAAGGATACCAGTAGAGCAGTAAAAGAGAGTGAGGCAGATACGGTCCACACTTCAGAGCTGCAGGCATTTCCCATGTCATGTTTGGATGACTTCTGTGCTACATTCAAAACTTTCATGTTTTTAAAAAAAACTTACATTCAATTAATTATATTAATGGTTTCATTTTATATGGTTATAATATAAAACTATAATTACTTAAAATCATGCAATAGAGTGTGGTCAAGTATAATTCAAAAAGCATCATGGTATTCAAAATAAAATGCAAATCTAAAAATCTAAAAAATCCATTGTTAATTAACGACAAACAGTAATTCAAAAAATAAAGTCAAAATGAAAACAAAGAATGAACTGCATAAATACCTACTCGTCCAAAACAATTTATCATATAATTACAATGTGCAATACCTATAGTAAAATTAAAAATATATGTGTATTTATATACGTTTATATACGTATATTTATATACACTCACGGGCCACTTTATTAGGTACACCTTGCTAGTACCGCGTTGGATGTCTATGGGTTGGACCCCCTTTTGCCTTCAGAAATGCCTTAATCCTTCGTGGCATAGATTCAACAAGGTACTGGAAACATTCCTCAGAGAGTCTGGTCCGGATTGACATGATAGCATCACTCAGTGCTGCAGATTTGTCGGCTGCACATCCATGATGCGAATCTCCCATTCCACCACATCCCAAAGGTGCTCTATTGCACTGAGATCTGGTGACTGTGGAGGCCATACGAGTACAGTTAACTCATTGTCGTGTTCAAGAATCTTGTCTGAGATGATTCACGATTTTTGACATGGCGAGTTATTCTGTTGGAAGTAGCCATCAGAAGATGGGCACACTGTGGTCATTAAGGGACGGACATGGTCAGCAACAACACCCAGGTAGGCTGTGGCATTGACATGATGCTCAGTTGGTACTAATGGACTCAAAGTGTGCCGACATTTTCATTGTATACATGGTTATTTAGCTAGCTAAGTAGGCTATTGCTAGTACAAAACTGCCTTAGCAACGCACTCGGCGTGTGGCTAGCTAAATTAGCTAGCTAGTTATTTGGTTCATAGTTCATAATATTTGGAGCTTCCAGCTAAATGCATTGATATTGTGAAAATAAGAAACATTTGAACATAGCACTTTACGTTAGAAAACAAATTCTATTTGGTAGGTTTTACATGCAGAGCATGGTGCTAAAACAGTTAGCAGGTAGCTGCTAGTTGATATTTTGTGATATAGGACTTCTACTTGTACTGGAGTAATGTAATCTGTACTGTTACTCAAGTACGTGGCTATCAGATATATACACTGGTGACTGTGTGTAATGTTTTCTTTTTAAAAAATAGCTTTGTTATATAATGTCATATATGTATAAAAGTTGATCCTAGTAACAGTGCAGTACAATAGATGCATATAAAAGGCCTTGTACACGAATCTAATATTACATAATAAGCCTAGCATATCAAATATGAAACATTTTATGGTAACATATTACATAGTCACTGGTCACTATTACAAAGTATATTTTTATATGTTATTGTTCATAGTATAATATACTCAGGAGCAATATGTGCATTTGATACTATGTACATACGTAATGAAAAACAGTATCAAAGAATGTAGAGTGAGTATAGTGGATCACATTGCCTTATTATACATTGTTAGTCAGTATATTGTTCTGCAAAATAGTGTAATACTGTAGCATTGGCTATGTAATGTAAAAAAGTTATGCATATTGTTTATCATTGTCATATCATTGATCAATATACATTTTAGCAAAGGCTAAATGTTTAAGCATATGCACATAGAGATGCGGTGGGGGAAAGGCTGACTCCAGGCCAACTGTGTGCATGCTGGGAAAGTGTTTATTAAATTGCAAATCAGGATGAGAGCAAATTGAAAAACCCATGCTCCTGTCATATCAGTTCAGTCTCCGCTGCACTCTCCCTCTCCCCTTTCCCCGGCCTGCCCTTCCGCAGCGTCAGGGCGCCCAAGGAATTATAGCTCACTGAAGTTCAATGGCAAAACCTGCGAGATTCATAGACAGTGGGAATGATAAAGTCCAGCCTGGGAGAAGTGCTACCAGTGCAATAACAGCCTCAGAGGGTCACAATAAAGTTTAGTTTAATGACAAGAACAAATAACTCCAACATTTGGCTGGGGTGCTGAACCCTGCACAGGGCAGATCACGTCTGATATATCAGCGGGCAACTAGCCGTGACTACTGGCCGATTGTGCTGGCCTGCGTTCTCTGAGGCCCCCGGTGATGCATGTGCCCAGCATGGCAGGTGTCCATTTTATAGAGTTATTCGGTGAACAAGGCTGGATGCTTGGTTGGGTGACCAGACCCTGGATTATTGTTCCTGTGCAGATGATGCATCCCAGACGCTTCCCAATGAGCCAGACCTGGCCAGAACCTCTGAGTCCCCTACAAGCACTGTTAGCATCCCTGTTGTTAAGAGTGTGCACTACAGCAATAACAAACCTGTCATGGGCTCGAGTCTGGATGGTATCCCAGTGACTGGGCAGAATTTGTTCCTAAACCCAACAGGTGACTAATTTTGCCTTCTACAATCAGTATGACAATCATTTTCTAGTAAATGGTCAGAGGTATCCTTCTCATTTGTAACTATTTATATGTGTATATCTTAACACAAATTCATGCACATGTATAATTCACATGGTGTTTGACTCTGTTACCTGCTGCGTAGCTTTTAGAATTCAGGGACTGGGGCAGATGCCAGAGAACCAGCTGCCCCATTCTACCGACCAGCAGGAGAGTAGTCCATTCAGTCCTGGGGTGGGTGAGTAACACCGGCTACGTCTCCCACACTTAAGCAAAAAGGCCAAAGTTCATCCATCCTTGTACACCTGGAGATATTGCCCTGACCATAGTTATTACAATCTATTAAAATAAAGTTGGATGTTTTAAACTAACAGAGATATAGATATAAACATTGGTTTATGTAGAATCTTAAGATACAAAACGAAATGTTCCAGTGGCTAGATGCTAATCTACAGAACAAACACGTCTAAGCACTGTTCCGCACACTCTCCATTATTTGGTGCCACATTTTTGGTTTACACGGGGTTGGAAGATCCATTGAGACACTCTATTGTCCAATATGGCCAGCATGCAAATCCTTTTAAGGACTCATTGTGTGAATAGAATAGGGTACACAAAAGGAAGACAAGTGTTGACAAATGATCCTCCTCCAAAGTAGAGTGCAATACACTGAAGCCGAGAGCACAATATGTCTGGCAAAGTGGGCTAGTTTCTCAACAAACAAAGCAACACTATTATTTTAGCGCTGTCATCACGTTGTTAGCATTTTCGAGCACCTTAACATCTCCGATTCCACTTTTTGAACGTAGCCCACTGCACAACTCTTGGTTCAGTTTGGCGTAACTTCGGTTAAACGAGCTCTCCCTGTGCATTTGCGTTTTGGCCAACTAGCAGAGTAAAATGGGAGCAGCGAGGGCAGTTGACAACCTTGGCATATAAGTGCAGATAAAATGTTATGCTAATTCTTGACATGTTGGGGTAATGCAGTGCCTCAGGGGACTGTTCTTCGCAGCCTGATTAGCGATCAGTGTTATAATTAAGAGTCACTATGACACGGGCAGTGCTCCAAAAAAACCCCCCTCAACATCTCCCCTCCTTCTGCAAGTGCCCTAGCTCACCCTCCCTCTGCTCCCCACCTCTCTCCTCGGAGACCCTTGAGGCCACTTCACAAGGCTGTTTATGGCACTACTCCATTATTTCACAACAAAGACCGGCAGGGCCACCCACGCCCGAGCCAGCTGTGATGAGAGCCTGGCTGTGGATAGCTGCACCGTCTCTCTCCAGCGACGATAAAAAGCAACTTGAGTTTAAACAAAAAAGTTACACCATATTTGCTCAGACTAACTATGATGAAAGGCAATGAAGACAAGGGCTTCTCATGTAGGTATCAATATAAATATTACTGGAAGGTCAATTAATATGTAAATTAACTCCTCCATTTAATTAGCTATTTAACTATTTTCTGAGGCATGGACATATTAAATCATGCTTAAAGACCCCGCTAACTAGCCTCTTGACAATAGTGCTAGGGAGTCGCAGGATCATAAACCACCGGCTTGACCTATAAAGGGCCCCGAGTCTGCTAATTCCATCTCAGGCTAATTTTATTACTTGCATAAAATAACCATAGTGCTGCTTTGTGGCTGTTAAGAGGATATGGGTGATAAAACTAGCTGGGGGAAGCATCTGAAAATCTCCCCTTTACTAGTGTCCTCATTTATTATTCTATTATTCTTTGCCAGGTACCAAGCCCATGTGAAAGACAAATGACCTTATTATATTAAATAATTTGTGAGGATATTAACAGTTAATCACACATAAACATCATTTAAAAGGTATTGATTTTGCCACACTCTCAACAGCTTGTAAAATTTATGCCCAATAACATGATAATAGATAATCAGCGAGATTAGGCCAGTCATGTAGGGGACAAAGAGAGGTGAGGGGTGATACCCGAAGTGACCTCTGTCTGTCACCACACACTCAGGTCTAGGCAGGTAAAAACAACGTTCAGGCTAACGAATTTCCTTTTTGAATATATATCCTTCTTTTGATTCGATTTTTTTTATTGGAAGATAAATTCTATATAATTTTAACAATATTGTAAAATCAAAATATTATACATTATTTCATATTTATTAAATAGGAGTGTGTGTGTGTTGCCCACATACAGTTTATTTAGCAATCTATGGACAGATGCTAACTCAGAGTACCTAAGGTTCACTCTGAATATTAGTATTTTTATATTATACTACACTAGTAATGTGTTGCTAGCAAATGGTATCACATGCAAAGTATTTGCAAAGCATGATCACTCTGAAATCATAAATAAGAAGCACCCTTAATTCACTGTTGCTTGGAACAGACTAAACCATGAAAAATATTTTTGCTCCTCTGTATTTATGAAATGCTGGAAGATGCTTTGCTAACCTATCAGGTGGTGCATAGAATTGAATGTTAAATTATATTCAGGTACCGTCAGTGCTAAACCATAGACTGTTCAGAAACTACAGGCTGTGCGATGCATATTCTACCTTTCTACAAATACCAGAACCATTTGATACACAAAACAGACATACATGCACTTTACTTCAGGATTCGCTTAACTTCTGACCTAACGAGACCCACCAGAGTCCCACCCAAGCGCACAGAGACCAAGCTGACTTACCAGAGGGATTTGCCTAGAGGTGACACACTTGCGGAAACATACAGCTAGGACTTCTGAGCAAGAAGCTGTGGGTAGGTGCAGGTCTCAGGCATGTCGCTACGCCCAGAGAAGAGTGGGAGCTCCTGAGAAGTTTCCTTCTCCATGCCAATACATTTGTAGCAGGTAGACTTATCTACAGAGGGGGACGCCAGACATGCAGATCTGTCTTGTGTCCCTTTGGGGCCAGAGCTGAATATTGCAAATGAGAGTTCAGATATTAATCTCAAATTGGAGAGATGTTGAAGACAGAGCCTATTTTTTATGAGCATATTAGTGGTTTGATTACACCTTATTCGGTGTCAGTACATCTAATGTGCATTGATTCTTAATATGCACCAGCTGATTCAGACATGTCTGGTGGTGGTGGTGGTGGCACAGACATTCTCACCACCATCACTATGGAGATACACCAATGTCTTGCTCACAATCCATTTAGTTGGTGCTTGTGGTGAACTCCCTGCTAAAAATGAGAATGTTATTTATAACATGTCTTTTACTGCATATCTGGTTTGTATCTTTCTAAAACAAAATGTATGACTTAATTACAATGTACATTTAGAGTATATTCTGCAGGTCCTCACCTGAGACAAACAAGTTCTGAATTAATAGACTCCCACTTTAAACCTGACACCAACCAGTGCTGTCTTTTATTAGCCCTGTGGCCATTATTACAATTCTATCTTACTTGGAAACAAGGTGGAATTCTGGCTGGATAAAAATATTAAATATCTGTATAAATATAGTTTTCCAGTGTTGGTTTACTTGTCACTGTGTCATCTCCTGATAATCTTTGGTATTATAATGGTTTCAAAGGCTAATTACGGGATATGACGGATTATCATGAGATTTGTTTAAAAATGTATTTTTAGATTTTGATACAAGTGGTTGATCCTAAATAATTTTGAATTTCACATGTTTGAACATAGCATCAATAAACACACACTGAATACTATGTTAATCTGAATTACACTGTAGCAAATGTTTTTTGTGTTTAGTGCTTAAACAGCTGAAAAATTTAAATGCCAACATCTTGGCGTGCAGTATAATTGCAAAAATGAAGAAGTAATATTTACTTTTGGTCGTGAAAACCTGTGGAGTGAATTAATGGCAACCCAACGGAAAAGGCAATTCAATTAGATTCTCCCATCACCCCTAGTAAGCTAGGCTTCCCTGTGCAGTGAACGGGAAACTGTGCTAAATGAATCCAGAATTCATAGGGTTTATTACAGGATGGCAATAAAATGTGTTTCTAATGAATTCATTCTAATCACTGTCTGCAGTAGCAGGGCGCTGGGTCCTTTTATTGCATCCTTCACAATCTGCACAATTCTTTATATATTAATAAATAATCAAGCAATTACTTTACTTTTGTGCTTGATTGTATCAATCTGACAGTACGTTTTCTGATTTATATGAGAAATACACCAATTAATTGTAGGAATGATTTTTAAAATCCTTTCCTTCCCTTTCGTAACCCAGCGTACGTCAGAGTATACGTCTAAAGTGTGCAGGGGGGTGTTTTTGCATACGGGGAAAAATCTCCATTGATTTTGAATCATGCTTGTTCTACACACAGGCAACCAATCGAATTTCACTCTCACTGTTTTCTGATGTCAGCACCATATAGGCTGCTGAAACTGTCACTGGTAATTTGACAGCAGCTCTAGAGACCGACGAGACATGGCGAGACATGGCGAGACATGGGGAGACATGGGGTATTTCTCTGTGCAGCGCCTCCGACTATCGCCAGGGCTTGGGAATCAATTCCCTCTGTTTACAGACCATTTCACAGCCCTTTACCTGCAACATCACTTGTGTCAGGCCCATAAATACCCCTGGATATATAATGGTTGGATTAGCATAATGGTTGGCGCTGCGGCTTTTGCCAGTACAAAAGGAAATGTCAACACGTCCCCCTCTCCCGCAAAAGCAATTAGGGCCCTATTACATCGCCTCAGCGGAAGCATCATCAAGGTTAAAGACAACCCCAACACCCGTCTGACCGCTCTTTATTCCACTATCTAACAGATGAGCCATGCAGGCTGAAGTGTTAGTAAACAGTGGGCAAGCGGACTCTCTCTAAACTCGTCCCTAACCTGCTCGAGGGTTCAGAGCGAAGAGATGGGCGGAGTCTGGGTGCCGTGCGCTCCTTCCTTTCCCTCCTCTTCCTCCTCTTCCTCGGAGAACAGCTAGCCATTGTGTCAAAGGCATGAGAAGAAAAATAATACAACGTTCCCACTGCACAAATAACCACAGTTAACTGAACATGTGATTTTTTTTGTCTGTTTATATAGTGTTTATAGTGCTATAGAGCAACTATGGTGCTTAATTATGTTGAAAAGTATATCTTAAATGGTATTTAGCAGAGTCTGTCTACAAATACGATAAATTCTATAGATACGCTCAATTTGTGCATTTATGGATTTAATGCCCTTTTTCTCAGATGTCCAACACAACAGTGATCATGTGTAAAATGACTGCACCTTACATTATAGTTGACTTGCTAAAGATTACTAGTGCGGTATCACCGGTGAGACAAGGTCAAACCGCAAGCAGGCCTCACATTCAAGGCTAATGACTTTTCAGTGTTGGCTGCAAACCTGCCTGAGTATCATAGATCATTTCTGAAGAATAACATAAAAATAATACTAAAATGGATTCTGATAATGCAGGAAACACAGATTTTTTTTACTTTCCTTCATATAATTTTTCTTGTTCTTCTACTTTGTGGAGCAGTTTACACATCCAAGCAGGAATCCGAAGGGCTTGTGAGAACTATGACCACTGCTCTGGCCAAGGATCAGGAGTTCCTGACCACTGCTCATGGGCTGTGTGCTCAGCTTTGGTACTGGAGTTGAGTCCAGGGCTCTGAGAGACGAAAAACCACCCTGGGCGTAACAAACTCAGTTAAACCAGGAAACACTTTATGTCCTCTGTTACTTTATGTATTTATTTTGGTAAAATGTCCTGCTCTCCCCTCTATTGAAGCACTGATAAGACTGATATTTAGAAACAACTGCTAATTGTTGTTAACATTTGAAACCTCAAACAATAGCTGTCCATTATAACAACAAATCTGGTTCTAATTATTGTTGCATCTTCTGAAACCTGTTTACATCTACTGCAGAAATGGCTCCCGATTAGTTTCATTGGTTGTACAGTACCTCTTATGTAGAAGGACCTGCACTTTATATCTTTGATGCAAGGGCTTGGGTGGTTTTGCTGCACACCTACACACTACATCCACAATGATAAGTCGCCCAGCTGGGCAGTATTGATTGGGGTCCTAGAGGCTTATCTAAAGTGGAGGCGGGGGAGGGTGATTGTGTTTTACAGAGAACATTATCAGTCCCATAGTGGCATTGGGAGTTCTCACCATACTAATACACACACATACACACGTGTACACACGTGTACACACACGGACAGACCAATCCCACAACCCATTCCAAAGCCAAATTGTGGTCTGAAAATCTAACATAAATGGCTCCAGGATGTCCAGGTCATTTTTTATCCCCCTTTCCTGACCATATTTGCAAACACAATCGCTCTCGTGTACTTTCCTTGTGGCGTGTCATTAAGTGCTATGTATGCTCTGTCTCAACCACCAGAATTACATCTGCCATTTTCAGGTGTGTGTGTGCGCGCGTGCATCTGTTTTTAATCTTGGTCACCTGTTCTACATTTTCATCTACGAGGTTGAAATAAGAGAGGATGACACTGTCAGAGAACTGCGCCGAGCCCCTGACTGAGCACGGTCAGCTCAAAGCGCCACAGCGGATAAATCTGTCCATTAGAAGAATTTAAATAACTTTTACAGTTTTAACGGGGGTCTATTTGTTAGGCTGGAGATTTATGCCCAGTCTGCAAGCGGGTCCGTGTTTCTGCTGTCAGATTAAAGATTAAATCAGGATCAGCCTGTGGAGAGACCTGCTTGACTGCCATAATCCACAATTGCAGATGGTCTTATCTGTTAAAAAATCGCCTGGAGTCAGTGGTGATGCTGAACAAGAACTCTTTCTCCCTCCTTTCTTGCTTCTCTTCTTTCCTTATCTATCTGCCTTCAGCTATTTCCTTACTTCTCTCTCTCTCTCTCTCCACGTTTTGCTGAAAGTAATGCATACGACCACCACACGCAATTACCGTTGATGTTCCATACTGATGAACCTTGGGGGGCGTCTTCCTAGCAGCCAGGTGTGCTATGAGGGCAGCGCCGGCCTAACAAGGAATTAAACATTTCTTCATGTAGCTGCCGCCACTTTAATTGATTGATGCTAAAAGTTTAGCAAATAGAAAAGCTAGCAGGCGATGAGAGGCAGGCTGGGGTGGGTCCTCCGAGGGGGGCCGGCTCGATTGAAAGTGGCAGCCTGTATTTTCGACATCAGCCCCCTCTGTCATCTCAGGGGCGCTGTGTGTGTGTGTGCCTGCCTCTTCACACAAGAGCCAGACTGAAAGACACATGTACTGTGAATCAGGGAATCAATAGAACACTTAATGAACAATTAGGGGAACAGCTGTAGGCCTGTCAAAGACCCATCTGTACGCGGCTGGGAGGGGTGAGCAGCTTTCTGTGGTGTGGATGGAGTGCTAAACACCAAGTCCATCATTTACACCCAGAGCACACACACAGGCGTATACACACACACACACACACACACACACACAGACTAGCCATTTCACCGCCAATTACTTTGGGCCAAACAGCGTCTATATGTAAAGTTAGGAAACATACGCACATATTCAGGCACATACGTTAGCTTGTAACAGAACCTTCCCATCACTCCCTCCCCTTAACTCACATTAAACGGTTTCATGGCAGAAATATGGAAATAGCTTCCGCCATCCATCAGGGTCCACATCAGACGAATGAATCGATAAATTTGCCAAAACTATGGCGTTTAATTAAAATGGCCGGGCCAGTTCAAGGCAGTTTGTTTGGTGCGCAGCTGTGGCCATTGCCACGTATTTCTCAGATGAACACAGAAGTGTAGACATCAGCCCGCTGGCTATGGAGTCACAGACACCTGGGTGGAGGACCTGCGTCGCCTCACCACACTCACACTCCCTTCTTGCCACAGTGTGAAATTAATATCTCCTCCCTATTCTGGAGCGTGATTCTTAACATATTCATGAAACATAAGAGAGACGTTCTCCAAAGCAGACACACACTTCAAGTGATGAGGGCGAAGTCAGCCTTTCTGTCCACCCGTCACAGAAATGTTGACCTTGCATGGCAGTCTCAGGGAAAAACCGTCAACAGCAGCGAAGACACGCTCTGCCGTTGAAGTGGTACGACCTTCAGCTGACTCGTACATTTACATATGGATAACTGGATTATGACTGACAGATATTATGCTTAACTAAGCACAAGTATCTGTATCTGGGGATAGGCAGCGTCTTATAATTGATCTCGGACACCCTCAGTCGTGCTTTATTAAAACTTCATTTAAAGAAGACCAAACCTTGGCAAGGTAGGGAGTCACGGCCATAATGGATAGGATGGGAATCCATTATGCATTGCTCAGAAGAAAAAGTAGGACTGAAGACCCTCTTAAAAATATATTTTTAGTACAGAAAATTAATGTGTTCACTCAGACCACTGAATCAATTTAAATGGCTTTTTTTAATATAGGTATATGGGTTAAGAAGCTCTGTATTTTAGCATGAACTAATGACTGAAATTTTTATGTAATTTTTTTCTGGATCTTTGTGCATTGTTGTGGTGCAGTGTTTCCATAAGACTGATACACGGTGAAAAATGAGAACAAAAATCAAAAATCAGTTGCAACTCTGAAATACTGTATAAAAGTGTATTTAACAAACTACATTTTATACATCATCTCCTAAACATATTATTCACCCAAACACAAAAAAGACTTTACAGCCAAATAATTAATAACCATGTGCATAATTTATCACTGACATTTCCATTGTATTAAAACAAGTTGATTGTCACATCAGGTGGGTTGATGTTATAATCACTTTGCTAATTCTCTTGCAATTACAGACAAATGCCCATTAATCAGCTGGAGGTTTACGGGGACTCGGTTCATTATAAGACCTGCAACACTAGAGAGGCTTGGTAGCTGCAGGAAGCTCCAGCGTCTGGCCTCTCTTTTACTTTCATACATGTCCTAACATCCAGCCAACACTGCAGGCACCAGAAGCACACCTAGGATAACCTTTTACGTGTATAAAGCAACACCGCTTGACAATAAGAGTATTTCAGAGACAGATGCGATGCAAGGTGTCTCCTCATATTGGGATGTGTTGGGATGTCTGGAGTGTATTTGCAATACCCTCCGCTCTCTCACACACGCATGCGCGCACACGCGCACACACACACACACACACACACACACACACTCACACACACTCCCCGAGCCTCCATCTCAGCAGTGCTGCACACATAGCTGACTCGACAGGCCCAACGGCAGGCAATATCCCCCGCCTGCAGGCCCACGCTCACGGCCGCTCACGATGGATTTGGTTAGTAAAACGTGACGGGAGCTCGGCCATGCCTGAGAGGAGAGGGGAATGAGGAAGCCGGCGTTAGTTCGGCATCACCCGGGAGACACGAGGAATCGCCGGCGAGATTTCCTGTCACCAGGAAAGGAAATGGAAACAGGCACACACATCTGTTATCCAAATGTTAACTTCAGGGCCCGCCATGTTGTCACAGTGACGAGGGTGGACTGGGCGGGGGCCGGGGCATTGGGGGGGGGTTTACCTGTGGGAGGGATCATGGAGCAGAGTGGAGCTGCTCTAATGACACACCCTGCAACTGCAGCTCTAATGACACACCCTGCAACTGCAGCTCTAATGACACACCCTGCAACTGCAACTCTGCAAACTGCAGCTCTAATGACACACCCTGCAACTGCAGCTCTAATGACACACCCTGCAACTGCAGCTCAACTGCAGCTCTAATGACACACCTGCAACTGCAACTGCAGCTCAGCTAATGACACACCCTGCAACCTGCAACTGCAACTGCAGCTCTAATGACACACCTGCAACTGCAACTCTGCAACTGCAACTCTAATGACACACCCTGCAACTGCAGCTCTAATGACACACCCTGCAACTGCAGCTCTAATGACACACCCTGCAACTGCAACTCTAATGACACACCCTGCAACTGCAGCTCTAATGACACACCCTGCAACTGCAGCTCTAATGACACACCCTGCAACTGCAGCTCTAATGACACACCCTGCAACTGCAGCTCTAATGACACACCCTGCAACTGCAGCTCTAATGACACACCCTGCAACTGCAGCTCTAATGACACACCCTGCAACTGCAGCTCTAATGACACACCCTGCAACTGCAACTCTTGAAACTGAAAGAACAGATAGGAAGAGTGACCATTTTAAGATCTAAAGTACAGTTCATGAGTTACTGGACAATAGAACAAATGAAACACAGACTCTTAAGGTTCAATAACTGAGCAATTAAACAATGCTGTTGGCTTCAGATTCAGCCGTATTTACAACTATTCTGACTGAAGTATAAACCCTTAATAAATATACTCCCTGCAATTTAAGGGGGTAAATGGTGATTGGTGATACTAACATTGTCTTAAATAAATATGTTGTAGCTATTTGATACTTTATTGATTCCACAAACAATGCCAAATGCTGGATATCACACTGGTGATGCTCCAGAGGTAATGCAGACGTTTTCTGTTCATCTTTCTTCAGGGCTGTGTTCAAATGCATGGGGTTCAGGTTAGGTGTCTGACTCGGTCAGTCGAACTTTGCGCTTTTTGGCCCTGAAAAACTCCACAGCTATTTTATATTACGCTGTAAAGCGCATCCACTGAGCTATGAGCCATTTTGTTGACTCTTTCCAGTAAAGATGCTTTTGTACACTTCAGAATTTCATCATTATTCAGTTAATTCACCACCATCCACTATTAGCTATTGCAACCAAACAGCTGATTTTGACACACGTACTGTTTCTGATTTAGGGTTTTTGCCCCCGTGATATCCTGCTTTACTGGCATTTCCTAGATGCAAATGCCACACCCTCTATCTACTCTCCACACCTTCTGCTGGCCGTTTTTACCATGAACGGTGAGAAATACATGCGGCCAGGAAACACCTGAACAGAGCAATTTTTACCTTTTAATCTTACTGTGTAAACCAATGTGCTAGAGCACAAAGCCAAAACAATACAACATTACTAATCACTGTACATTTAATCCTGAAGTGCAACGTATAACCAGGACCCGTGTGGAAGGAGAAAGTCCCATGGTCCAGTCACCCAGACCTCCTCATACCACACATACCCCACAGCCGCAACACTTACACACGGCCT
This sequence comes from Brachyhypopomus occidentalis, assembly GCA_020368025.1. Classification (NCBI taxonomy): domain Eukaryota; kingdom Metazoa; phylum Chordata; class Actinopteri; order Gymnotiformes; family Hypopomidae; genus Brachyhypopomus; species Brachyhypopomus occidentalis. The sequence continues at coordinate 5,961,681 of JAGXOD010000025.1, read as the reverse complement.
TAGTATTTACACTCTGCCAAGAGGGAGGGAATATATTTAGCTATGGCCCTATCACGCCAGGGTAAGATTTCAAAGTGAGGTACCTGTTTGAAGATTCCCCACATTCCATGACAGTGGAAAGGGGAATAAATCACACACTGGAACACCTGGTGCGAGAGATTCGGTGCTGCCACCTGAGCCCGCCGCACGTACGCCTCTCCTCAAATACCACACACACACACACGGGCGGAGGTGCATATTAATGTCCCATAGTGCAAGCATGGACAGGAGCCAGTGGAGAAGCAGCACCAAAAGGCGGGCCCCTAAGAACCAGGAGCCACTTCCTTCAGACTAAATGACAGAACTGAACCTTGAGGTCTAGCATACAGTCAAGGTGCTTTGACACTGACAAAAACCAGCATGGGTAATCTAGAGCAGGCCAAATTTAATTCCGATGGAAATGTCCAGCCTCATCCATCACGGGTGGCTCTCTCTCTCTCTCTCTCTCTCTCTCTCTGTGCATTAGACCATGAGCTGGACAGTGCTATGGCCACCACTAATTAAGAGGCAGTCTGCATAATAAATGCACTGGTCTCAGATCCACTTGGGCAAATAGGCGAATGGTGTGAATTAGTGTTCGACAGAGGATTAGAGTGATGGGCATAAATTAACATACAAGATTCCAATACTGTACGTCTGTACATACACAACTGACTGAGGTTTTGCTTCTTAGATCTTTTGTTGGTTCTCATATTCATGTCAGATCTTTACTTCAGCATTTATGAAACGTTTATGAAATAAAAGCAATGGAAGCGTGTGCTCTCCTACGGGGAAATGTCCAGGACAATGAAGAGGAACTTTATTTGATGAAAAGTGTGAGCAGAGTGACTTACATGGGGTTCCTGCTTTGTTCATGTATGGAATTTGCTAGGCAGCACAGATTAGATTTTTCAGGAATCTGCAGCAATCAATGCCTCTATTGGCAGGCGTGTTAAAACTGTGCCGGGGCTCAGCCTCGTGCTGTTACCCCTGCTGGGGCACAACTCTTACCGCCCCGCAGTACATGACTCATTAATCAAATATTCATACAGCCAGCGTCGTAAATTCAGGCAGAACACAAAGTCCCCTCAAAGCCCCGATGGCCTGCAGCACAGACGCCCCTTTCATGCAGCGCGCACAGAATGGTCGGCATCTCGCCGCATTCCTCCTCGCTAACACGCTTTTCCTCTCTTCTGTCCTTCGTTTCCTAAAAACAGCCGAGAATGAATTTACTGATCGCGGAACGCAAGTGCCGAAAAGCACTTCGAATCGATGGCTGCATTGTGCTCCACCACTGGCGTCTTCACGACATGCGGCGGCGAAAACAGAAAGTTAATTCTTCTGCTTTGGTCCTCACAAGATCAGCTTGTTCCAGAAAACAGAGCTCGGACTCGAAGGCCATGGCCTTTTTGATACAAGAATTTGTACTTAACATGAAAATAGCACAAGCATTGCTTAAACGGAACAGAAACAGAAGAATTAACCATGGCAACATTGAATCTGACACAAGGAAATTTTCTTTTCCTCTAAAGAGTGAACAGTCACCACTTGTCTTTTCCAGATCGGAGTTCCTCCCTCCTTGGTCTCCCGGGGTGAGGGGGTTACCCAGTACAATTCATTTTTAGCCATCTTGTATTCTTGCACAACTCTCAGATACATACTTAAACAATTAAAATAACCAAATGTAGGCCATCATACGCAAAACATTTAAGCATTAAGTAAAAAGTAAAATAAGAAATCTGTCCAAGATTCATCACTTTATTCTATGTCACAAGATCATCCAATCACAACAAAATATTAATAAGCTTTGTGAAAACTGATTTAGCCAAACCAAGCACGGGCTGGTAGTCTGCAGACGTTGTAGCCTTCACTGTTAGGAGGTTTCATCTTCTCACACAACCTAGGAGGTAACAAAATATGAACAATCTAGTGTTACAGCTGTATGTAGAATCAAAATCTTTAGTTTTCATTAATGGGCAAGACAATACATTTGGAACAAGGATGCATAATAACCTTTACAATGACAAGACAGAAATCTTTTAAGAACTTCATCTTTTAAATGCACCATTTAAAAAAAAATGATGCAACAAAATGTTTTTGGGGGAACTAAAGCAAAACAAAATGAGAGAACTTGAGAGTGTGGAATAATGAAACATGCCTATAGGAAAGTCAAAGCCTTCCTTAACTCTTTAGTAATTTTTCTGCATTGGCACTGATGTACGGGGATTTTGCCAAAGTCCCATGACACGAAATACCTCACATCTAAAACAGTCATGGATTTAGCAGCACTGATATCAAATGAGGAGACTTATTTAGGTATATTCAACCCTGTCAGATTACATTTAAAGCCAAAAAAACTAGAACTAATGAAAGACACGTATTATAGATCCTTACTCTTACTCTCCATTCTTCAGTGCTTGAGTGTGTGTGTGTGTCTATGAGTGCTACATTTTCAGTGCATCTCCATGGCACATCAGGAGGCAGTCAGCAGTTGAAATGTCATTCTGCATGCTACCAAAACACACTATTACATGTTTTAAAGGCTGTGTAGATTATACAAGCCAACAAGTGCATTTTCTTTTACTTTTCTTCACTCCGAACACACAGTGCACCATGTTCTAAATCTGAACAATGACAAACGTATCACTCTCAGCCAACATTTAAACCGGAGTGTCATACATCTCTTTCAGAAAAAACGAAATGTTTTATGTTTTATGTTTTTAAGGAACGGTAAGGAGAAGTGCCAAGTAAGACGTAGTAAGGAAGACTAGTGACAGAGGTACAGGATGTTACACACCACAAAAGCCCTGAACATGTTCCGTCTTTATACAGGAAATGCTTACATGTGGAACGGTAATATCTGTGCAATCCAAAACGAGCTTGGTTACAGTGTTAGGTTGGAGTCCGGGTCCATATTCACAGAACACGTCGGCCTTGGGCTGCTACTTAGGAGCGGTTGGGCTTTGCTAGGTCTTGGTGATTCTGAGTTGAATAGGCAAAAGGCAACATAACCACAGAGGGACGCTGTCCCTGCCCGACGTCCCCCCACGGACAGGCTCGCCGGACCCGGTGCGTTCGCTTGCTGAGGTCGAACCCTTTAGAAGTCAGTGTTGAAAATAAATAGCATGTCCAAAACAGCAGTCTGAGTCTGTAAGGTTCCCGGGCCCTAACTCACAGAAGCACAAAGTCCCCCGCTGTGCTCCCCGCCTTGCGCCTGTCTCGAATGAAGGGCCACTCTCTGTTCTCCACGGGCACAGAGAGTTCATAATCCCTGCCATGTCCTTTCATGAAGGTGAACGCAGGGTACTTGTCTTTCACTGACGGCTGCAACACCTGTGCCACACGGAAGCACATACAGAAAGGATTTTTCAAAAGCCATTGAAACCACATTAATGATAATGCTGTTAATAATGATTCATTTTTTTTTCCTGAAATGTAGACGAGGCAGGGATGATGCAAAACTCTGCACTCCCTGTTAAGAAGGGTCATTCCTCCAGTCGATCACGAACACCAGCACGTTGATTCTTATTTTTGCACAGCTAAATGCTGCCACCTGCTGGCAGGTTTTATATACATTGCAGTAATTCCTAATTTAAGCAAGCCACTAGTTAGTGTGCACAACTATTTATTTATTTACTTGGAAATCTCACTGAGGACTCAACATTCAAAGGTTCGATCATATGCACAGTAAACCATTACACTGAACAATTATTATTTTGCTAAGGAAATGATATATAAATAAAATCTATACATGTGAAGAATACGTTATGCATGCTCACATAGAGACTCCAGGCCTATTGTGTGATAACCAGGTGGGGACTTAAACACCTGATTAAACACCTAATTTCCACTTACTTTCGACAACTCACTGCTGATTCTTTCATAGTCTTGAACACTTCTGGAGTAGAACCCAATAGTGCAGCTGGGGTCCATTTTGATGAAAGCCATCTTCTTTGGTGACGGGCAGTGAAATGACTAAAACAACACAGATATGGAAGGATCTTCGCTCCTATCTCATATCACAGACAAATAATATCCACCACAGCCAAATTATTGTAAGTAGAATTTCTTAAGTCTCAAAATATACTTTTGATGTATGTGTGAATCAGATTAATCAAATAAGCCTCAGGATGTCCGATAGATAGATAGATAGATAGATAGATAGATAGATAGATAGATAGATAGATAGATAGATAGATAGATAGATAGATAGATAGATAGATAGATAGATAGATAGATAGATAGATAGATAGATAGATAGATAGATAGATAGATAGATAGAAAACATACATATTTCAGAATACAGATTACTTTAAGATTCATTCCTTAAGTACTAACAGAAACTATTAAATTCACATCACTAGACAGCGGTCAAGGTTTTTTTTTTTTTGTAATTCAACATTACCTGCAGAGGAAAATCACTTTTGCTGACGTCCACAAAAGCCTGAGAATAATGAGGGTCCATGTAAATCAAGCTGTCATCTACAAGGACAAAACAAAAGACAAGTTATTCAAAAAAAAATAAAGAAATAAATAAAATAAAGAAATGCCCTGATTATTATAATGCATATGCTTCTTCAATCTCTACGCAGAGCAGCTCAAAGTCATCCAGACATCCTGCTGGGCTCCTAACAATTTAACCCACGTCTGCACAGTTTTGTTCTCTTCTTCTCTCTTACCTATTTTTTTTTTTCTCGCTTAGTCGTTTCTGAACTGGAGTGGATTAAACTCTGCATAATCCAATCTGGTAGTACAAGCATATTTCTCTACAGCACAGAAAGGGGGCTGTCATTTAATTTTGGTGCAGGGAAATTACTTTTACAAACAGGCAATTATATTCCGTTATTTGCATATGATAAATGCCAGAGGCAGGCGGCAGGGGCAGGAAGAATGTATTGCGTGTCATTTAGACATCATCGCCAGGGGGACTTCAAATTGCTAAAATGTAAATGGGTAAATATTGACGGCCAGCATGTACAACTGAAGGTTCCTCCAGGCTGCTGAAGTGAGCAGGAGTGCCCCCTTCTGGCTGGTGCGGGCAGTGACTATTATGGCTCCGCTACGGGTTGCACATATGTGATGGATGGGGGCGCCATTTTTGATGGGTCAGAGGAAATAAAGTAAGCACTCTGGTGGGGCTCATGTGTAGAATGCATTAACTTGCTTAGTCTCTTTGAACTTTTTTTTGTTTTTGAGCTCCAGAGCTCCAGAACGACTCACCTTGAAATCCGACAAAGTAGTAGGCTTGCTTGGGTTTGCCACCGATGATGCCGATGCAGTAGTCCAGACTCAAGATGCCCTGATGAGAGTTAATGGTGATGAGAATAAATGATACTGAAAACACAGACCATTTTCACCTCTGACCTTTCAAGGTTAAAATTGGTGTTTGCAGTTGCATGAAAAAGCATGAATCAAATGTAAATACTTTTCCCTTGATCAATATTAGACAAATGTGCCCTTTAGAGATGAAAGCCCAAATCTGCACTGCGATATGAATAATTCGTTTCTTTTTGTTTTGTTTCTTTTAACAGTTCTAGAAACAGTAAGGATTAAGAGCACAAGGACAGTGTGTGTACTATTACTGGGTGTGTGTATGTGTATGTGTGTGTACTACAACTTGGTACATACACATGTATGTATACTAGGTCTGCATGCATACATGTGTGTGTACTATGAAAGGGATATGTTTGTGTGTGTGTGTGTGTGTGTGTGTACACTACAACTGAGTGCATATGCATGTGTTAATACGACTAGGACATATGCACATGTGTGAACCATGACTGGATGCATGTGTATCATGGCTTGGTGCAGAAGTGCATGTGTACTGGGACTCAGTGCCTAAACCTAAACTGGCTCATGTATACAAGACAAGTGTAAAAAGATCTGGCAGTCACTGGCAAACATGTGACAGATTCTACACTAGCACAGCCTAGAATATATAATATATCTTACATTTGTGCTGAACTGCAGTACGGAAGCTAAAAACCCTCTGAAAATGTCACACACACACACACAAACACACGCTGCAGGACTTTCCTTTGGCTTCATTTTGGTGCATCATGGTTTTGGTACTGAAATTGTTTCACACAAAAACACACACTAAGCATATTTAATTGTCAATGATCACTGTCTTGTCATTTTGATTATTATTTTTTAGTTCAAATTATTAACATTGGCATGTTAATGTCTGAATCGATTTGGAGGTTTGATTTTTTTTTCTTTGCTCAAACATGTTAAGTGATGTGGGATGGTATGAGAGTCATGATTCTCTCTTTGTCTTATGAACTTATAAATAATGATAATCAGCTGTAGTTCTCTGTCTCGATTTACACAGTCTGTCTTCTTGCACCCACAGCAGTAAAGAAGACATATCACACGCATGGCTGATCCCAGATCTGCCATTAAAGGAAACCTGAATTTATGATGGAACGACTACAGTCATTTCACCTGAAAGATGTCATCAAATAAGTAAAAAGGTCTCTAGCATGGACACATACAACTCCATCAGTAATTTCTGAATAAAATTAAATGTTTCACCATGACAGCCAGAGTGAACAGTATATTTAAATGATAATACAAAATATTACTTAAGAATATGAATGGCAGATTTTGATAAACACTCTGACTGGATATGAACCACTGTTATGAAGGAGCAGATGACCAGCCACACCTTGACAAAGCTGAAGTAGTCGGGGTTAATCTTCTCCCCGCCCAGCCTGACAGGAATGAGGATGATGACGGCCACGCTGTCAGCTGCAGGTCCCTCGGGGCCCCGGAGGGCGTCCGCTCGTGCCGAATGCCTCTCGACAACGTCGGCACTGTACACTGCAGTTAATCGATAACAGTGAGGTCACGCTGAGGTCATTCACCTGCCACTCACGCTCAACTGCACAAACGTAGAGTCTGAGCACTTCTTCACTCTTCCGGGGACTTTAGTGCAGTTAAACGAGGGTCAAAGGGCATTTGTTACCGCACACACAACTGGGAGAATTATGAGAAATAATTCTTACTTGCTGCACACATATGAGTAACTTAAAAAAGAACCTACTAGTGCCAAGATTTGGAACTTTCAGACATATTTATTAAAGCATAACAAGGACAGTGAACTAGCTGGAAACGTCTCAGCACTTAGTTTGTCACAGCATGTATAAAAACATACATTTGCTAAAAGAAAATCATTCTGAACAGGACTCAAACAGGAGATATCCATCACGGCCTATAGGCCCCCAGACCTGTCACTCATTGTTCCCCACCTGTGCAGTCCTGTGCCACGTAAACGTTCACGCTTCGCAGGGCGGGGTCAGTCGCCTCCTCCACAGCTTTCCTAAACCGCCCACCATTACCATATGGCAAGAGACAGGGTTTTTAATTATGATACATATGACCACTGGAACACATCAAAACGGAGCCGAAATGCGCTCCACAGAACACACTCCATTTATCGGGTTGCATGATCTTGTAACCTTACGACTAATACATGATTAATGAAGTAGTCCTCGCTCAGAGCTAAACATTATCTAAATTCTGACCGACCCATGACATCACATGCCCATTATTGCATGACATGGACGTAGGCGCAGACATCGATGAACACCACCAACCTGAGGATATGTGCCACTACGGCAGGGCCGTACCAATCGCCAGCTCTTTTTCCTGAGGTCATCCCCAGATGTACCAGCCTGTGGACTCCGAGCTGGGCGGACGGAGTGTCTCCGAACCAGGCCACAACAGTGCGGTGATGCACCTCCTTCAGGTGGGCATCAGCCTCCTCTGCCCCGCCTTGACACTGGTAGAGGGACTGGGTGCCACCTCGCCTGTCTCCCTGGAACGAAGACTCCAGGGAGGCCACCAGGCGCCGGGCGGCACTGCTAGTCCGTGTCTCTGTGTCCATCGGCTCCAAGGTCAACGCCCCGGGCCACGTCCATTCTGAGAACAAACGGACAGCAAAAAGGTTACAGTATCTAATAATTATGAAGAGGAGGAGCCTGACAACACCAAACAGCACACGGATATTTGCATAAATAAGTGTTTTTCAGGGGCACATTTACATATCATAAAGCTTGCTGGAGGCTAGAGCCTTGTAGAACAGATGTCTATGCTTTTAGAGTTTCCTAAAACCTATGCAATTATGAGTACTTTAATTAGGTAATCTTTACTTTATTAATTAGTCGATTAAAAAGCTAGAACTGTCCATATGGTGCACTGAGGAGGGACAAAAATGTCTTTCAGAAGTCCTCAAATAAAGTTCTCTAAATCATGCAGAGCTATTTTACCGTCACATTTGACTTTTAATGAGCAGAGCTAATACTTAAAGAACAGTCCAATTACAAGATTCAGTGTGACCAGTAATTCACTTTTACTGCATTTTAGCCTTACAAACATGGTGGGACCCTAAAGTGACATGGGTAGGAGTGACAGGGGTCATAAAGGATTCCGCGCTTGGCTCTGAAGAATTAAGGTAATGACCTTCCTAAGTGTCAGATCATGTAATTGATTAATAAATGTGATTTAGCATCCATCAGTTACTTTATAGAGAAAGATTTTTGTAATGACATATTTCAAATTACTCACAGCCCCCAAGTGAGTTTAAACGTTGTTTTTCAAACGGAGGCATTGAAGTGGAAGGTGAGATCACTTGTTCATCTTAATAAATGTAACTATGCTCAGTCACAGAAGACCCTACTTACCATTTGAAAATTAATCTTAACTTCAACCTCTCTGGGTTGCACAAGAATATATGGATCCGGCAGAGTTTCAAATTGGAACTGAACATCAAAACTGATAAGTGATATTTCTGGTCATTTCTTTTTCTTAACAGATGACAACAGCAGATGCTCTTATCCAGAGTGACTTACAAAGTGCACACTAGCGTGTACACACTGCCTAGTCCAGGGCCAGGGCAGTTGGTGTTAAGTGGGGTACTTTAGTCTTGGCCTGAGAATTGAACCCACAACCCTGTGGTCACAAGACCGGTTCCCTAACCACCAAACCATGACAGCCTAACCAAGACCAAGACAGGTGAAACTGAAACATGCTGAGCAGCCCTAAGTTCACTTTAGTGGTACAACTCTACAGACAGTACTACCTGGATACTGACCTATGATTCGGTTATCAATTCTATTACTGAACCAGTTAAAGGTCTTACAATTATCACACTTTTACTTGTGTTCTCAACTGATGTTGAATTTTAGGTTTACTTCATATGAATAAGCCCTTAAACTAAGACCAAATGCCTCTTCTTAAGTAATGCTCGTGTTTTAGACACATACCGGGGTAACTCCCCGGGGTTACTGACTCACTAGACAGATGACTTCTAGCCACATTTAATTACCAAATTACTGTGTCATGCTGGCCACTGTAGAAACTTAATGCTTGTGTTTCTATTTTCTTTTTCTGTTATTTTTCTCTCAGAAATATTTTTATCATCTGGATTAGGTCCACTAGGAAATGTAAATCTGTAAATGTACTGTAACCGTCAGTTTCTAAATGACTGAATAAGGAAGTGCCCACTGCGAGTACACCATCTTGTTCAGAATAACAATGAGACTCTGACACAAATCCTAACGAAGGAAAGTGGTGGAAGATAATCATAAACTCCAATCCATTTGGACTTTAACTTGGACTGACCTCTTCCCAGGAAATGAAGTAAGAGTGCCTGAGCCAGCATCATCTGTCCTGCCCTAAGAGTGCAGCCCCATCCACAGTCTGAGGTAACAGTTGATCCCGGCAGGGGTGGAAACTCCTCCCGATATGTTAGCCACACTCTGGAGGCAAAGTCACTCCGAAAGCCATCAACGTCGCCCATGACAGAGTCACCGTCAAATGCATTACTGCTACAGTTTTCTGTGGGTCTTTCTTCATCTGCAGACACCAAGAACAATCAATACCAGCACAGTCTGATGGAATAATTTGCAAGGTACTTCGGCTGTGAGGAAATACCAATGAGACATTAATGAGCTACTAATGAGCAGCAGAAGAGAGACACAAGTATGTGTGTTGTCTTTCTTTTACCTTCTGCCTTAAAATGATAACATTTCCCCAGGAGGAACACTGGAGAATTACGGCTAAAGGAAGTCTTCGTTTTCAGCACCCAACCTAAAATAAAACAACAGCACTGTACTGCGAGTTTTAAAACAGCGACCACGTTATTGTATTAACTGACACGGTACAACTACTTGGTGTCTGAGGAATTACGCAACGCAAGCTGACAGTCTGAAGATCTTTCAAGTGAACTGTTTTCTCGCTAGTAAACCCGTTAGAAGATTGTAGATTCGGGAGTCAGGTCAGTCACTCCAGGACTTACTGTACTTCATACTGTTCCATGCTGACATGAACCTCGACTTTAATTTCTCCACCTCGTCGGTCCCTTTAGTCTCCATTTCATCCACCACAGACGAGCAGAACCCATCCCAATGAAATGTCTCCTAGTGCTGTTGAAAACGTTGCTATGTAGCTAGCTGGGTGTAAAGAAGTAGTTTAAGTGGATAACTACACAGTTAGCTTACTAGCTACCCGTGTAGTATGTGACCAAATGCTCTGAAACATTCATCAACTCACTTTGCCAGCATGTCACGTTTGTTTACATTTTGAGGAAGTAGCGTCTTATTTCTTTGGTCTCGCGGTGTTTCACGATAACTTGTGGGTCGTGCCGGAGATCTTAATCGCGGCCTCTGGGTGGCGCTGTTGAGCATCGCACACGCTGGCACTGTTCTGAAGTCTTACTGCGAGACGACTGTCTGGAACTGGGATTTCAGTACAGTGTGGCTGACATGATTCCTTTTATGTCAAACAAAGCGAATTTCCAAGCGATTTAAATACGGAACTCCAAAAAAATTGTTATTTCTCAGCAATAATCAGATCGCTTATTACATCATTATGGAAATAAACATTTAATTTAGTTTAATTTCGAAACGTGCCATTTCCAACATCATGATTAAATGAAGGTGCATCGTTTTAATTTTTAATTAATGCAGATTTTTATAGACCTGTGCCCCTTTATTGTGCACATTTTTCCAGCATGAAAAATATTGATTTAACCTACCTAACCTTTCTCCCTGTTCATAGTAGAAAACAACATTTTATAAAATGGTTAAATAAATCCTGTACCAAAGACAGCATATTCACAAGCAGTCATCCATGCACTAATATGTTAACCTAGATTATTAATACATCTATTTTTGGAAAAAGCTACAGGAACAAGCCTTTATAAATACTTAATAAATATTATTACAGTTTATAAGATTTTGCATGGCAACTAACGGACAACAAATAAATAAACAAACAATTAAAAACACAGAAGCAATCCATTGACTTTACATACAAAGAAAACAAGCAGTCCTTTTTTTACTTTATAGCCTACAAACACTACACATTTTTGCTTTAATAAATATTTAGTTTTCTTTTATTGCTTTGTGGTTTATTTTGCTTTTTTAGGCTAATTATTCATCGCACTTTTATGTAATATTTATCTTGTCTCCCCTTTTTTACATTTACGTAGACGATCTCTTTAGATGCAATATGTTTTTTTAATTGGTTTTCTTGTTTCTATTCTTCATCAACAATTGTACATTGGAAACGTGAACCTCGGAGGAAAGTGAGAGATTTCTGTAGCGGATGCACTTCACACATAATAAAGGTCTATAGTTTCCTGCTCCATTGTTGTGTACCGTGCACACAGGATATGAATCATTCACCGCGCCTTTGTACTCGCCTTTGTATACGCTCCCAGTGTCTGCTGTATTAATGAAACGCACACTTTATACGACAAATACATTTACACCAGAGTGCCTTTTTGTTTGGAAAATTATGTCAAAATATTTATATTTACAGTGGTATACTAGCTGATTTTTTCTGCATTGGAGTGCAAGCGTGAGAGTGCGCGGCTTTGCTGTATATTACGGTAATCCCTGCGCTCTCTGGTTTTCTCCTCTCAGCGGCGCCTGAGGTTGGAGATCTCGGGAATTCGCACAGTCCGCGGCCACAGCAATGGCTGAGCGCCGCGCCTTCGCCCAGAAAATAAGCAGGTAAGAATGTCCACAGCTTTGGGATGCAAATCCCTGTCAGTAGCTATTCATTTCTCGATGTCTCTGCTGTTTGATTAGCCCCCGTGGACCGCTGGCTTTCGTGTGCATGTAAGCCGGTCCTGGATAAGGCCTAGAGACGGGGCAGAAGTGGCGGACGTAGCTGGCGTTGTTGTAGGTTGCGAAGATGCCCGAGTGACCCGCCCTACGGGTTACACTCTTGTACCGTCGCACACGGTCAAATGGGATTTTGAAGACGCGTTTGCTTACTTGTAATACGCGACCGCTTGCGCGATAGCGATAGAAATAGGATTTTAGAATAGAAATAGAATCGAAATTACACGATTTGGAGACGTACTGACACATCGTTATCAAGCAGACTGCATGTGTTACCACTAGACAGGGACTTGCTATTATCGCCATCTCGTTTGATTGAATTTTCTAATTATGTGATTAGAGAACTGCTGTGTATACAGTGCAATATCGCAAAGGGGGTTTGTTTCTGGGTTTACTGGGAGCTTAATCGCGTGTCAAAACGTCGCGAATGTTGATGTAAACATTGAATTAGGTCAGTAAAAACAAACAATCCACTAAATGTGAGACCTGCAATCACGCGTGTTGCCATATTTAATAGTTTAAAGACATGCAATCTTTCAGAGATTTTGGAGCCTAGTTACTAATGGAAACAATAGACAGGAGAGGTGCTCGCAGGAGCTCTGCTGCAGATCTCATGATCCCAGTGATGTATTTTTGCCTTTGGGTGAGAACTGCGGAAACGCGTGAGCTCCTGCTTAATTCGTGCCTCTAAATCACTGCTAGCCAAGTCTGCAGTTGGTTTAGCTGAAACACGGGTCTTTCTGTTCTGAAAAAAACGTCCTTTATCAGTGGAGCTGCATAGATGAAATGTGTCACTTTTTTTTTTACCACATCTCCGTTACCTAAAAACTTAATTGGGCTATTAAGTTTCATGCATACTGTAAATTATGAGTACACACACTAATTAACATTGATAATTTTTTTTTTATCTTTGATTACACTGAATCAGTTATATACCAGGAAATTATTGGAGGGTAGTACTCGGATATGCAAATAAGTCCATATCAGTAGTCTGTACTGATATGGACAAACGTGAGTTTCCTTTAAGTGTTTTTCCAACTTTGTTAAGATAATAAGATAATTAGGTTAGGGTTGTTAGAATGGAAGAACTGGGATGTGTTGACTTGTGTTTTATTATTATAATTTTTTTACAAAATAAATATGTAGCCTGTTTGTGTGTGTTTTGTTAGTATATGTGGGGTACTAGGACATGCACATACGTGAAGATTGAAAACAATCTGAAACCGGTGTTGGTAGTCAAAAATGAAACTAAATAACTGCTGCTTTCCTCATGTCAGTTCTTAGGGTTTTTCTTCCTTACCCAACAACAAAAAAACACAGCAAGTCCTTATTCTTAATTACTGCATGTTTATACATTATCATTGGGATTTATTGTACATAACTCTCCAGTCAATCTGTGAAAAACTCGTAGCTAGACACTCTGTAAACAAGCTGGTAATTATCTCGGCCCTTTTGAGGAATGCCCAGTGTAAATAAAGGTGTATGCAGAATCAATAAGGATACTAACAGTGTGGCTGTTGGTTCTGTTTACTGTTTGGGTCTACTACTACGATCACTGAGGCTTTTCTGAGTGAAACACTTTTGTGAAATATTTTTCTTCCCCTGACCTTAAAGCGACCTCTTTTATAACCTCTCGTGTGATTAATGTTTTTGTTTGAGAGTACCCGAGACTATTTCCGTGTGTGTAATTTCTTTCACGGAGATGTTTTAGTAGAGTGCCACTTTGATGGCCTCTGTAAATTAGCCTTTTTGGCACTGATAGCCTGCTTTGCTGTAAGCTTATTTTCTCTGCTTGGTGGCTCTGAAACGTGGCCCGTCTTGGGTGAGGGGGATGGTTAAATCTTTTCAGTAGACTAGAATAAAGCTGCTGTAAACAATGTATTTTTAGAACACTGTCTTTACATCTTGACAGCTATGTCTAAAATGGTTACTGTGAGGCTCTGTGTCACTGTCCCTAGGCTGTGAAATCAACTAAAAGTACAAACATAGTCTATATTTTGCAACTCATGCTTTTTGGGTAGTATTTCGTAGTCTGTGTAGCTTTTCGTAGTCTTTTGGGGTTAATGACGGTCTTAATGATATACTTGGTCTCTGGTCTAATGTGCTAGCATGAGGATTTCTTCCACGGACACAACAAAGCACTGTTGTAAGTCACTCCATACAAGGGCATACGCTTTCCTAAATGCTGTAAATTGTGACTTCTCAAGTATGCAGATTCATAGGCCTACATCTGGGATGATTCAGAAAGGAACATTACTGCAAGAACGGTGGCCATATACGCTTTTCTTCCGCCGGCTTCCCTTCCTGCTCAGTGCGCTGCTTGGGGTAGCTTCTCCGTACTGTTTATGGCGTTGTGGATTCAGGCATGTTCTCAGATGAATGAACTCCTCAGACGTAGCCCATGTGCGGGTTAATCAATTCATAATCTGTGTATGAGTAATGGTATTTATTTATTTTATTTTTTCTTTGCACTGCTGTTTCGTGCGATGGATGTCTCACAGTCTGTTACACTTTGGAGCCCGTTGCACATTTTTCTTGCATGCGTGATCCTCACACTTTCCTCTGCCTTTTTGCCGTTCAGGACTGTCGCTGCGGAGGTGAGGAAGCAGATTGCTGGTCAGTATGGAGGGTCTCCTCAGCTCCTCAAGAACCTCAGCGTGGGAGGGAACACGGCAAGCCATTCAGTGAGTGTGATGCAGAAATGTGTAGTGTAGCCTGAATTCATCTGGGTCCAGACAGATGAGCATGTCCCTTCCTGACCTGATTCTGTTCAGCACGTTGGTCAATTGCAGCAGTTACTCTTCAGCTATTTTATGGGCTCATTCAAATAAAGTCCCTTTCTATAAAGTGTTTACAATACTGCATAAAATCTAAAATAATGTAAAAGATATAATATGAAGTGTTTAAAAAGCCCCTATGGTGCATTAGATTGCTGTCACCTTGAGGATTTTGATGCCTTGAGATGACGCTGATTTGTGAGGGTACCAAACTGACTCCCGGCTTAATTAATAGTGATGTCACTTGAAGGATTGCAGCCTTAAAAAGAGCATGCTGTCTCACTCATCTTTATATGATGAGAACAAATGAGCAAAGCACCTTTTTAAAAGGCCCACTTAAGTGTGTTTAACTCATGTGGGTGAACAATTTACCCTTAACCGTTTCAGATGCTCCATTCAGAATGGTTGATACAGGATGGGCGCTGGGATGTTGTTTGGGCTGTCCTCCACGTCTCCCTTTCTGTTCTCTCTTCGTCCACAGGTCCCACTGACCGAAGCGGTGGAGCCAGTTGATTATGAGGAGTATTTGATTACACACCCTCCCATCATAGAGTCAGGACCTCTGCGAGATCTGATCGAGTTCCCACCGGATGATATCGAAGTTCTTTACACACCCCGAGAGTGTCGCACTCTGGGCCAGGCGGTTACGGAGGAAGGGTGCGTGTACGTGTCTGTGCACGTGTGTCTAGGGATGCTCACGTATCCCTGATTTATCCCTGTATGATATGGTTAAAATAGATAGCAATCACAAAATGAGTTGGAGGATGCATGACAATTAAGACAAAGGTGAAACTATAACTGCATTACAAATGATATGTTAGGGGATGTCTTTTCTCCCTAAGGAGAAATGTGTTAAGTTGAAGGTGTACAGAATTCAAGTTATTTAATGTAGGCAAAAAATCTAATTCATAGTAGTGTAACACAATAATCTGAACACTGTTCTGTTATGTCCAGCTGTAAGGTGCTCTTGATATCTTTAAGGCCAGTCGTCTGGACATTAGAATGCATTAGAATTTCTGAATATGTCTGAAATAGAAGTCTCTCTTCAGTCATCCCAGTTGTTCTCTTCATGTGAATCAAATGGCAATAGATTTTATCGTGTGAGACGGACTCCTTTCTTCAGACTGGCTCTTAATTCCACAGTGATCCTGTACTGGATCGTTATGGATACCATGACTACAGGGATTTGTGGGGAGGCTGACTGTGCATAAAGGCTGAAAATACCATCCCAGTCAGTGATAACAGGGAAAATCTCACTGTAGACACTGTCAGCACAATTTGATAAGTACGCCAGTGGTGACGGTGGTGAGGAACAGATAAAGTGTGAGGAAGAGGAATCACATCCTCCTTTGGCATAATGCCCATCATTACACGCCAAAGCTGTGCTGTTTTCATATAGTGACAGTGAGATGTCTCATCATGTTCATAGATTTTTGACAAACTACGACTGGGAGCAATGCATGCCTTTAAGTTCAGGTTTAAAATGGTGTTGAGCAGCAGATGAATATTATAGCAGTGTAAATGGGATCTTCGGATAGGTTATATTCGTGGGTCCTCTAATACTAACCAGTAGAATAAAGCTTCAGGCTGATGGTGTAAGTGTTGGTTGAACCTGATGAAATCTAGTCGTCTCTTTAGATCTGTATACTTTAGATCTGTATACTTTAGATCTGTATACTTTAGATCTGTATACTTTAGCAGTTTATTCTGTAGCTTCCCATTGTATTTGGGGTTCACTGCATTGCCTAGAATTCCCCATGCACTGCATATATATATATTTTTTTTTCCTCTCTCTATATATCCTTTATTATTCTTGGAGCCTCTTTGGAACCCCCCCAGGTGCTGATTCATCTGCAGATTGTTTGTATTTGTCAACATTGAAATCAGCATAACAAAACCATCCCAATGTCTTGTAAATGTGTTTCTCCAGGGACAATGATGCTCATGTCCGTGATTGTATCAGGTCCTACACCGAGGACTGGGTTGTGGTCAACCGCAAGTAAGGCAAAAAAATCTTTGTTTTCTTTTCCATAATTTAGCTATTAGCGTTTTTAGCAAAACCACTGTAGCGCCAGGCTCAGGTTGCAGGGACTGGGCTATGTTGACACTCTCTGGCGGTTGGCTAAGGCTGTATTTTTCCTGAGAAGCTGACGTGCGTTTGCGTTTCGTACGCTTCAGCGTGGGCTTCCGAAGCCAAAGCTGCTCATCTCGCTCTTCTTTTGTTTATGCCCTCATGATTGTCTCTTTGCTCGTGCTTTTCTTTGAAATCTTATCTTTTGGGTTTTGTGTTGGAAGGCTGACTTGTTGAGACTTGGCCTTTCGCCGGTTTCTCATTCATCACGTGTCAGTGATCTACTGGTATATCCTAGCAGTCTATCTAGTTCTATGTCTTACTCATTTTTTTTTTTTTTGGGAAAAGCAGCACTTCACTTAACTCTGGTAGCAGATTGACTGTAAACATCCTGTTATGGCTGAGCAACAGTGGCTAACTAGACCAAGTACAAAACTGCATCTCTCTCACAATTACAGGCCATTTAAAGCCTAATGCTGTGGGTTTAGCACTTTCACAAAGCCCTCCTTTGTGTTTGAGAAGCATTGTGCCATCAGGTTACACGAAGAACATTGAACATGACGAGAAAGACCATGTCTAAAGCATGCACGGTTTTTGAACAGGAAGAGACTACAACACATATGCACATTCTCTTTGTTGTTTGTTTACGTCGTCGGTGTTCGTTTCACACCTGTGTCCTTTCCCCCCCCTTAATTGTGCATGTGAAGGTTTGATTGTTTACTGGTGATGTCTAATGCGTCTTTTTAAATGGTGCCACAGATACCATAAGCTGGGTACAGGCTTCAACCCCAACACCCTGGACAAGCAGAAGGAGAGGCAGAGAGGTTTACCCAAGCAGGTCTTTGAGTCCGACGAGCTGCCAGACCCCAGCAGCTATCAGGATGATCAGGTGATCCTCTCAGATGTGTCAGATATGACTGAGATGCCGATGCATTTGCGGTCTCTTTCCTCAGCGCGCGTGTGTGTGTGTTTGGTCGCACGTTCGCCCGTCTTGCAGGACGAGCTGAAGCGCAGGTCCATGTCGATCGATGACACTCCGCGAGGAAGCTGGGCCTGTAGCATATTTGACCTGAAGAACTCGCAGCCCGACGCGCTGCTTCCGCACCTGCTGGACCGAGCACCCAACGAGGAGATCGACCGGCACAACGAGGAGCATCGCAAAGCCAACCGGCACCGCGAGCTCTTCGCCCTGCACCCCGCCCTGGACGAGGTGGGCACCTTTTGCCCTTTTCTTCCAACAGCTTAGCATAGCCGAGGATCTATTGTCCTCATTTGTACACTTACACGGTACATACACGGACATGAAATGGGACAGAACTTAAATTTCATACACAGTACATACACAGGCTTGAATAATGAATTTACAATTATTCTTACAAGAACTTACAATTATATACAAGAATTTATTTATTGTAATGAATATTTCCCCATAAATCTCAAAAGGACTTTGAGGCAATGCACTTGACTAGCTCTATACATTGCTACATATGCTTGAGCTGCATATGGAATGGCCATGTTCAGAAGTTGATTATATTTCTTTCATATTGAATTTTTGTTATTTTTCTGTTTTTTTTTTTTTTTCCCTGACTTTCTGAAGGAGGAGCCGATCGAGAGGCACTGTGTGCCCGATGTCCCAAAGGAACACTTCGGCCAGCGGCTCCTCGTCAAATGCCTGTCCCTGAAGTGAGTGGAGGAGGACCGTGCCTTTGCAGGGCCCCGTTCATTTCCTTGCCCATTAAAACCTAACATGAACTCCGCTTCATCCGCTGACTCTGCTGTTTCTTCAAAGGTTTGAGATTGATATCGAGCCAATATTCGCAAGTTTGGCCTTATACGATGTCAAGGAAAAGAAAAAGGTGAGCCTTTACGCCCACTTCGCTGCTTTGTTGGTCGAAAACTTGGACGCTTCTGCAAAGTCGTTAAAACTGACCTTAACCCAGGCTATTAAAGTACTGTAAAGGTCAGCGGTGGCAGCCCATGAATGCTAAGGCAGTGGTTCAGCTTCGGTTTTTAATGCTGTGTACTTGTTTTTCGCGCAGAGTTTGTGTGTGCTGAACTATTGCATTGCGCGTTTGTAATGGTACCTGGAGGCAGCTGGAGGTGTGTGCTTGCCCTTGAAAGGAATTTATTGTCTCTGGCGTAGAGTTTCGCATACAGTGCGCTCCATAAGTAATTAGATGTTGAAATTAAGCAGTAACTGAGGTTAAACTCCAGAATGCCAGGTTTAATTCATGGCTGAAGTCATGGCTTTTCTATGTACGGTCTCTTTTATTCAGGAAGAAATGAGTAATCTGATAAAATGGCATAATGCTACATGAAGTCTGTCGCGTTTGGAGTTTGGTGCTGCAGATCATTTGCAGCCCAGTGCTGTCTGAAGACTCAGATCTTTAGAGAAGAAAACAGATGCAGGGTATCTTCCTTCCCCGATGATACTCTGCCAGTCCTGTAATTCAGCCATTTCCAGTTCTTGCTCGTTTTACAAGGTTTTTTTTTGTAAGCTCTCGGAGGTCATGTGTTATTTTATGCTAAACTCTTAACGCGTAATGCCTACATCCTGGGTATTGACCTTGACAGGTTTTCTTCAAGACTGATGGAATTCCACAGTTACTCACTGCTGTTTTCTTCCCTGGTCTGACAGGTTGTTTGCTACTGCTAATCTCGTGAGGGCATTGTTACACCTCAGCCTTGTATTAAACAGTCAATTCTGACGCTTGGCGCTTTGCCATCGGCCTCTTGTTAGCCTGCTGTTATTGACAGTTCTTGGCGGCCATGTTGAGACTCAGCAGTGACAGGCTCCAGTTGCAGACCTGCTACCATTTTTTTTGTAGCTCTCCCATAATGAACTTGTCAAGAAAGTCCTGAGCAGCCCATTGTTCAATTTCTTAAGTTCTTCTTGGAGCCCATGTACAAAAAGGTCTTAAGTGGTTAATCCAATTTAAATACTACGGAAGCTCCTTACAAGTTAAAGCTGACAATCTACACTACCCTGATAGTCGTCGTTTCGTTCGAACTCTGATGTGCTGGAAAATGGCCGACCAAAGCTCCCTTTCTGTTCAATTACTTACAGACTGTATTGTTTGTCTATATATTGTTGAAAAGGGCTCAAGGTGGCAACAACAATATGCTGTACATTTTGCTCACAGTGCTTCTCAACATCCTAACCCTAGAGGGCAGCAGTCACCATATAGTGGTGGCTCTTAATTTCTCTGACATGAATATGAATTTGTAACCCGTCCCTGTCCTTTATTTTCAGATATCGGAGAACTTCTTCTTTGACCTGAACTCTGAGCAAACCAAGGCCGTGTTACGACCTCACACCCAGTCGGCCGCCATCTCTACACTGGCCCGCTCCGCCATCTTCTCAATCACTTACCCTTCCCAAGATGTCTTCCTAGTCATCAGAGTAAGTGTTTTGCATAATGCTTCCCACTGAATCAGACATTAAGCGATTAATAAGTAATAATGTAACTCATTGTCATGATCGCTAATCCCTGGTCTGCGAATACCCAGCTTGAAAAGGTGCTACAGCAAGGGGACATTGGCGAGTGTGCAGAGCCCTACATGGTCTTCAAAGAGTCCGATGCTGCTAAAGTAAGACCAAACAACAACGAAACCTTCATCTTCGCCTGTACACCAATGGCTTTCTTTATCTGAAGCAACCTTGGGTTGAAGAACAGCGCTATATAAATAAATGCACTACTGTTGTCGTCGTTATCGTCGTGGTCTTCGTCTGCTGGAGCCGTCCTCCTCCCGTGAATGTTCCGTTTCCTCACGTGCTGCAGAACAAGGAGAAGCTGGACAAACTGCGCGCCCAGTCGGAGCAGTTCTGCCAGCGCCTCGGCCGCTACCGCATGCCCTTCGCCTGGACCGCCATCCACCTGATGAACATCGTGAACAGCGCTGGCAGCCTGGAGAGAGACAGCGAGCTGGAGATGGGCCTGCCAGGTCAGTCCGCCTGCTGACGTTTACCATGGCGTAATGAAGCTGTTCTGATGTTTTATGATGTCGCCATGCAATTTGCTCAGGTGACCGTATGAAAATAATTTTTAAAAAGTGTTTGGTGTTGAGATTGAAAAGAAGCAGTTAGACGTGTATATAGGAAAACGTAATATGCATTAGTTAAACCGTTTGTTAACGTTTAATGTGAGCTCCCACGTTGGGATCATTTTTTTTTGACACCGTGCCTGAGTAGAGCGCAAGGGATCGTGGTCGGAGCGGAGGAACTCGAGCATTGTGGGTCGCCGCTCTTTGGAAAGGACAACCAGTGGAGACGAGTACTGCAATCTGACCAGCTTCAGGCCTGCCACTCTCACAGTCACGAACTTCTTCAAGCAGGTCCGCCTTCCCCTCCCTACCCCACCAGCCACTGATCCATGAGATGTTAGAGACCTTCTATTGGAGAACTGATTATAGGAGGGGGGGAGGGTGACCTTTTTTTTCCATTCATTGACTGTGCTGGTGTTAAGGGTTAAGGTGTGAAGTCCAAAACGTGCTCTTTGTGTAGCAGAAGCATTTGATTACTTTCATTGACCTTACATTGACATTTGTGCAACATTTTTTCTTAGTTTGTTTAGCAAGCATTAGGGTTGTATGCAGAAAGCTAAAAAATACCAATACATTCTAAATAAATTCTTTTGAATTAATTGCTGTTTGAACTCCACTCTCTGTTGTATAGATCGACTGCTTTGCTTTCACATTAATGCAATGAAATTCATGAGAATGCTAATTATCCTGATTTCATGTTCCGTTCTTTGCTAGGAGGGAGATCGGCTAAGCGATGAAGATTTGTACAAGTTCTTGGCTGACATGAGACGCCCTTCATCCGTGTTACGAAGACTCCGGCCTATCACGGGTAAGACAAGCTGAGTTAAGAGACTTTTTAAAAAAACATTTTAATTTGTGGTAATAGACCTACTCTTCCTTATTAACACATGAGCTAGATGGATTCCATATTATTTAAAAATGTATATATTCACCTCATTTAATGATTAAGGATATTTTATTGAATTCGTTTAACCATTAACTTCCATTAGTCACTAGTACATGTCTGTATTTTTGATGCGTACAGCTCAGCTGAAGATCGACATATCCCCTGCACCAGAGAACCCCCACTACTGTCTGACCCCAGAGTTACTGCAGGTTAAGCCATACCCAGACAGTCGAGTGCGGCCAACCAGGGAGATTCTGGAGTTCCCAGCCAAGGACATTTATGTGCCCAACACCACGTACAGGTATGACAGCTGAGCTCTGTTCCAGCCAAATACTGATCCAATGGCACTTTGACCTATGGGTCATACGTACAGTGTTCCAATTCCACCCATGGCTGTTCATGTGAGCCACGCTTATGTTTTTGTGTTGCTTGAAGTGCGGCTTGTGATTTTTAAAAAATTCTGTGATGGACCTCGCACTGTTAGCTGTAAGTGTATGCTGAAAATTTTTGTGCCTAACCTGACAGGTTCAAACTGCAATTTCAGTCATGGCCTCTGAGGCAAAGACCTTTATCATTGAGTTATGTTGACATAGCCTTCTACAAAGGACATGTTTGTCTGTTAGTAGATAACATGGTTGGCACGACATGAAAACATACCATGCTGGGCAGACTCCAGTCCAGACCTGAGGGCTGAAGATGTTTGGACTTGCATTTGTCTTACAGCTGAGCCTATTTGCTCATCATCTTTCTTGGGAGACTTTTAGGAGAATCCCATTTTAACCCCATAATTAAATGGAAGTTATTCCACATTTTAACTTCACTGATTTAAATCGATGACTAAAAACTACTGACAAGGGGGTAGTTCAACTTTCTTCCATTGGCATTGATGTTTAGTTAATATTCAAAAAGCTTGGATCGTTGTTGGAGAGATTTTATTTATTTTTGCTACAAAAATGGATTAATAGACTTTCTAAAGACATCCATAAAGAAAAAATATACTGTACAATTGGGTGTGCCCACTGTGAAATTGGGAGTCAATATGACTCAGTAACATAAAGGAGCAAAAGTTAGCATTATCGTAGCATGTTGCTGGAATAATGTAGCTCAAATGTGAACACTGTTTAAATATGATATTAAGTTAAAATGCAATATAAAAACTAGACTATTAAACATGCGTTTGTGCATACTAGTTTGATTTCTGTAGGTGCTTAACAAAGTTATAGAAGTGTTTGTGACAACATATCACAATTCATAACTGCATGCGATAGGTCTTTAAATTTACTTTAGAAGTGTGCTTAGCTATATCTGTGTTGTCCATCACCAAATCTTCAGAGCATCTCTAAATTATTTGCATTACGATTTCACATGCAACATTTACTTCATCTGTGACAGCGAGAGGTTGTTGACCTGGTGCATCATCCTTTGAATCAGCGTTTTGGTTTGAATGGAGAATAATGGAGAACTTTCTGTTGGCCACAGTCTCTGCTGGCTGTGGGACCTTTTTGGATTGATCGAGAGCACCACCTCCCACGTCCGCCCCACCCCCACACCTACAGGTTCAGTGATCCCTGCAGCTAGGACAATGGCCTTATGGAGATCTTTGTAGATTTGAGGATATAAGAGCTTCGTCTGCCAGGTCTCCAGTAGATCCCTTTCCTGCGCGGAGTACGACTCCTGGATCGCATCCAAGTGTAACGGCCATTTAGGTTGGTGTCGCCACATGCATTAAACCACCAACCACCTGAAAATTGTTCGTTTTAAATGGTCAAAATTGTTTCAGAAAAGTTTACAGTTGTGTTTAAATCCAATTTCTTCCTAGACTAATTTTGTTTTTTTTTTAAAAGAATTTGTAAACAATATTGCGAAGAAGAGTTTATTACCTGTGTAGTTAATGGCGCAGTTGGAGTCTTCGTGGTGGTCCTGGTCCATGTCTTTGGTGGAGAACATCAGGCCCGTGTGGTTACTTATGGCAACAGGAACATTTCCAGACAGATGTGTAAGATGGATGGTGTAGTGAGTCGCGGGGCCTTCCAGCGTGAACATGTACTCGACGAATCTTCGCTCCTCTTTCCAGTCTTCCAGTTGGATGTTGAGGACGTAGCGCCCCCGTCTGGTGATGGAGTAGATCTTTGCCAAGCCTAGCCAAAACTCCTCTAAAATACAGGCAGAGAGGCAAATAACTTTGGTTGTGTGTGTTTTTATTTAATTCTGTTTTTAAGTTCATTTGATGGGCAAAGATGATCTCTGTCTATGGCAATACGTGATTGTTGAAGGGATGTACTCTGCCAGCCTTATTCTGTCTCAGGTACTGTTGTTCAGCCGTGTTTGTGAAACCTTATATTGCATTTGCACCAAAAACACAAATCAGGACTGATCCAGACCTGGGCACAGGACTCAAGTCTGTTCACTTTAGTGCTGTTATCCTATCAGACTATATAATGTTGAGTAAAAATAGTGGCGGCATATAATAAGCTAACCTGGGCTGTTATGTTTCTAGTACTGTCGTTTCCTGTGTACCTTTTGCACTGTTTACTTACTTTCCAAATTTCCAAATCCAAGCTCATATTTTTCCCAGTTCTGATCAAAATCTAGAGACCCGTCCACTCTCCGCTGAATGACTGTGGCCACTCCGTCTGCAGGGGAATGAATGAGTAGATACATGTAAGAATAGTTCTGTCAGGCAAGCGACACAGGCAGACGACAACCGGACCTTGTCTGCAGTTTGCATGCAAACATTTTCCTGCTTTTTACCAATAACATCGCTGAGTCATTTTGAATGCACTGCGTGTGTCCCTTACCTGAGGTGATATCACAGAATACATTGAACGGCTCTGATTGATTAGGTTTGATTGAGTAAACTCCGCTATTTGCTGGGCCTCTCCTGAATACTTCACTGCAGTCTGTGGGGACGTCTGCAACAAACGTTTCAAATGTTATTAGAAAACAGATGTACGAGTTCCTTTGTCTGTGTTCACCTACATCGACATCTAGGACATTTACCATGTACTCTTATCCAGACATGCACTGTGGTCCATACAGCAAATATATTTTTCATCTCTGTCTCTCACCATTTGTGTCCGTGGTTGAATCGGTTGAGTTACTTGTCAAGTATTCTAAAATGTCTGGCTGCTCTGGACTTGGATTTGAGGATTTTTCAGCAGTTTCTTGAAAAGAGTTAGAACCAAGCTGAAATGAAAATGTCAGAGCGACAATTAGTTGTGGGAAACCTCAGGGATTCAGTGAAATAGCCTTCCCACTCAGTAACCCAGGCATTTTGGACTGGTTCATGTCATTTAAACATCGTACCTTCTCCTCCAGGCTCTTGATTTTGATTTTCTGCGAGTTGAGTTGTTCATGCTGTTCTCTCACTGACTGCAGCAGGTCTTTGATCGTCTTCTCCTGAGTGTCGATCACGTCCTGCAACGAGACTTCCTTTTTGGTGCTCATGCAATGGGGTTTTCAGTTTACCATGTCCCATACTTGTTGGATAAGTGTACTTTATACAACTGGACTTTATATTTACACGATTTAGTTTTAAATGTGTTCAGTTATCAGCTCTTAGATGTGAAGCAAACCGATGAGATTCACTAGATCTTGTATTGATTTAAAATCATGTATGAAATAAATCTAAATAGCTACAGGTGGATTGTACATAGCTATGGCTGTATGACAGAACTTAAGGCAAACCATGTGATGTCTGAAATGGGTCCACTCACCTTAAGTGCTGAGATGTCTTGGAGCTGCTCTGGGGGGACCATGGTCTGAGACAGGCCTTTCAGCCTCTCCTCTAGACTCCCCACTTTGGTCTGTAACTGGCTCCGCTCCTGGAGGATGCTGTTGACCTTCGAGTGGATTTCCAGTGACAAGTTCCGGATCTCCTCGTTGTTGGCCTTTAGGAAGGTTGTGGTCTTCTTAAGCTCCTCTTCCTCCTCCTTGATTTCGCTGGTGACGAGCGAGAGCTGGTAGAAGGAGCGGTCGAAGATGTTCAGCTTCTGAAAGATGTCGTTGATTTGCGCTTTGGTCTTGTGTACGAACTCCCGAAGGCTCTGGCCCAGCTGAAGGAGACCGTTGGCCAGCAGTCGCACGTCATCGAGCATCGCGAACGAAGACCTGGCCTCTGTGGGCCGAGGACCTCTGACTGAGGGCCCCTCCGTAACCGCCTGTGTCAAATGAGGGACTGCTTTAATGGTGCACAAGCTTCCCAGGAGAAGCAAGCAGGCCACCTTCATTTTGTCTTTAGAGTCCCAGCTGCTTGTTCCAGTCGGACTTTGGGTCTCTCGCTTCTGCGTTCTCTTCTCTCCTGTGCCCTCCTGGGAGAATGACAACTGGAGAACAGGCCAGCCTTATATACACACACTCACACCACTGTGCAGGGAGAGGAGGAGGAGGAGGGGGGTTTGTTGACCGTTAAACTGGTTATGCTTGCAAACTCTCATCTGCCCCCTACCCCCCCCCCCCCAAAAAAAAACCTCTCAGGAAGCTTCCACAGAGCAAACAAATGATAGCAGCGTGCACACTAGCCCCGCCCCTCCAACCGCTCACCGTACCCACCCACCACACACAATCTCGTCTGCCAACCCTGTGGTCCGACTGCAGCGGATGAGCAGAAACGAACAGTGTCACCGGGGCGCCAATGAATCACTCGGCCAATCGATTTCAGCGCCGCCACAGCCACATTCGACTGATAGTGAGGTGGGAATTAATAATGAAAGTGTGCAATTTATGCCTCCTTGGTCTGATTTAATGGCTCGCTGAATCAGCTCTCGGGTGCCGCTTTGCACGCCTGTGTGTGAGGACCCGTTCTAGTGTTCGGGACTTCTGGCAGTGCACGATATGAGGCAACTTTGGAAAGAGTTGTGTGTGCTGTGCATATTGGTTTTTTACATGGCCTTCTGACAAAAGGAAACAAACTCTTGTGGGGGGGGGGGGAAATCAGGTAGAAATGAGAGTGGTCAGAGCTACAAGACACACACAATGTTAATTGGTTATGGGTACACAGTCAGATGCACACACACACACACACACACACACACACACACTTTCTCTCTCTCTCTCTCTCATATGAACTCACTGTTGTCTGTCTCATCTCTCTTGCATGTAAGCCTACACAACAAACTAAACCGATTTCACAGATTAGCCTGATGTGGTTGCTATGCAGCAAGTCATATTATCTTGGAATACAAACACACAAAATGTCCTAAAGGTAGTTCATTCAGTTTTCTTTAGATAACTTGAGGTAATGCTATTAAATCTACACCTCACTCAAACACTGGTACATATTTGCTCATGGTAACAATGTATATACACGCATTTACTCTGTGAACTTTGATTCATGGGCAAGTCAGAATGAATCTCCATTTTCCACAGTACCTGGAGCCCTATGGGGGATGAGGACATCGGCTCAGAAAAATCCCCATAGAAGGATAGTCTTTATGAAATAGTAGAAGAATAGTCTTTATGAAATGCTCAGTATGTGGGTTTACTCAGATCTTTTTGTTTCTTTTTTTGCTAATTTTTGTGATGTAAATTTTTCCACATAATTCATCTCTTTCTTGAAGAGATCATGTCTTTTAAGGCAAATCTCATAGCATTATAAAGTGGTGTTTTCACATGTGCCGTAGCAGATCTCGGGTTTTGTGGCATGGGGTGAAATGTCTATTGTGGCTTGTGAAAAATTGATTGGGTCCAGCAGACATGCTGTGACATTGACAAGGGGGTTTATGGGTGAGTCCACAAGGAGCCTGATCTGTTTGGTGACTTCAGAAGTAAGAGGTTACTTTTATCTTTCTCTCCACTCTTTTGTTGTTTGCTTCGAAACGGAGACAAAACGTACGTTTTCACTTTGTACCATAGGGAAAGTAATTAAATGCATAAATATCCAGAAGCCACATTCGTTATATTGCAACGATGCTGTTAAAACGGAGAGGAACGTTCAGCTCGGCCCCCGACACCATGACATTGAGCTGGACTGTGGTGGTGAACCCTGACAGAGTGGCTTTTGCTACTGGGATCCTGTGTCCTTGTTCTTGTTGCATAATGCTATTTCCTGTGCTCTCTAATAGCTCTACATGGTCTTCTTAAATTACCCCTTTTCCCCCATTTGTGACCTGCAGTTTGCCTTTGCTACAAGGCTGTGGACAGAGCAAACACCGCCATCCTCCGCACACATAGCCGGGGGCCTGGCGGAGCGCGGTGGACAGCCTAACCAACAGGAGGGTTAAACAATGATTTCTTGAAAGAATGATTCGTTTTTTTTGGCAAACCTTTTAATCATGCATCTGTTTAAAGAGGAACTGGAGGACCATCGAAACCTGGTTTTCCAGAATTTGTTTCTAATCGCGTTATTGTAATTTATTTGGTCGCAGTGTTGCTAAGAAAAATGGGGAAAAAAAAACAGTCCTGCTGCTTTTATGTGCTGGAGCAAAGACCCCGCGAGAGCGAGAGCGTGAGACAGTGGCGGTGTTGGAGAAGAAGCACGGTGACATGGAGCGGGTGGAGGGCCCGACTGCGCTGAAGGGGTGCATGAGAGCCGCGTGCTCTCTGCGCGTCCACCGTGACCCTGCTGCTCCCAGGAGGCCGAGCTCCACGTCACTCTGACCACTGTGGCACGACACCCCAGCTGGGGGCGCCAGTGTAGGAAGCTCCGCTCCAGAGTCACTTGCGGTTCTGGGGACTAAACCGCAGACTGTGTTTCGTGCCAGCTTGTGGTGCATTTCCAGTGATTTTGTCTTTTGTTTTCCAGCCTTTCATGTGCCAATTGTTGCTAGTGTTGGGTTACATGAGTAGTTCTGTGCAGATTAAAACCTTGTTGTATTTTATTTGTGGACATTGAGTGGCGAGGAAATCAACTCTGTTTAAAGCTCTTGTCTCTCATATGGGTCACAGGCATCACACACAAGTGTTTATGGATATCAAAAAAATGACAG
The DNA here is from genome assembly GCA_020368025.1 of Brachyhypopomus occidentalis. NCBI lineage: Eukaryota > Metazoa > Chordata > Actinopteri > Gymnotiformes > Hypopomidae > Brachyhypopomus > Brachyhypopomus occidentalis. The sequence goes on along the minus strand of JAGXOD010000025.1, from coordinate 5,932,822 downwards.
AGGCATAAAGATATTTCCATCTCTCTATTCACACGGGCGTATTAAAGTATATATGGCAAGCCAACGAGCCTCCTGTCATCTAGATGATCCCATGCTAGAGCTCTGACCTTCCCCGTGGCATTTACACACTGGATAGCAAATGTGTTTATGGCATTTCATTTCACAGTGAAGGCACTTTCAGGAATGAAAATGTGTTTCTAGTATTCACTGTCCAATAAGGAAGAAATGTAATAGACCATTTTAGCCCTTTAAATACTTCTTCCCACAGAGCAAGTATAATACTACACACAAGTAAATGCGGCTTGCTGTCTACACAAACCGTGCTTCTCGGTTTGAATCCTGCATTTCGATGCGCTGTTTTTGAAACCTTGTCATCTTTCCTTCCCCATGTGCATGTTAGGAACCTGCTCTATGTGAATCCGCAGAGTCTGAACTTTGCCAACCGCCAAGGTTCTGCCCGCAACATCACGGTGAAGGTGCAGTTCATGAACGGGGAGGACCCCAGCAATGCCATGCCTGTAAGTGGACACCCTCCCTCTACATGCCATGCCTGTAAGCGGGCACCCTCCCTCTACTGCCCGCTTACGCACACGTGGACACGCGTGTTGTGTAAGACAGTACGGCATTGTGTGTATGTGCGTTATCGCTAAAGTACAGCACATGATAGATAAACTGTAACGTGGATTGAACTGCATCTTCAGTGAAGTAATGTATGAGTGTGTTTCAGCAGTGAATGGGAACATCTGCAGAGCATGAATGTATACTCACTACGGTTCCCCTCCTTGCTCCTCAGGTGATCTTTGGTAAATCCAGCTGTGGAGAGTTCTCCAAAGACGCATACACTTCGGTCGTCTATCACAACCGGTGAGGTCTCTTCCAATCAGTTATAATGATTTAAATTCAGAGTGCTTTCTCAACAGCCTTATGTTTTATGTACTCCACGGGCTTCCTTATGTGTTCATATTTGTTTTCTGGGCAAGATTTCCAGTCTCTGATAATTTGGTGTCTATAATGCAGGTATTGTGATTGGTTTTTTGTGACCTCGGCTGACCACTAGCTACTCATGGATTGATGACCATGATCTGATTGGAACCTTAACTCCAACAATTCATATCTATATTCTCCAGGTTCCAGCTTTTGAATACACATAGGAAATAGTACATCCTGGCAGATGAGGATAACGTTTTCAGATGTTTCAGTGAAATTTGGGAATTCTTACTTAAATACGCAACATCTATTCTAAACTAATGGACTCTCATTCCTATTTGCAATGCAGTTCTTCATATTCCATTGAAATAACTCCATTCCCTTACAGCAGCGTAAATGCATTTGCAGTGATAATGAAGACTTCCTCTGGAAAAGTATGGAATAGTTTAAGTATTTTCAACTGTGGGTTTCCTCAGGAAGTCCTAGATGATGCCTTTGCCGTCAGCGTATTATCGTATCAGTGAAACAGTTGGTAATAACATACTTAAACACTTCAGAATCCTTCCGTATGATGCATAGACCTCATTCCGTCTTAAAGATCTTCCACTGATCTTCTACAGACAAGACAAAAACATCATCAGCTCGAGGGAGATAAATGACCATTCAGATAAACCCTGTTGTACTGTAGCCTGCAACCGCTCGAAATGTGCTACATGGTCCTTTCATTAACACGGCCACTAAAATAACTGGCTGAAAAGGACTAGCTGTCACCACCCATTACTCTTCTTGCTCTACTGCAGGAGTCGTACATTAGACAAACGAGAAGCTTTGCTGAACACCTTTGGACCAATCAGAATTAAGGATTTGTTATTTGCAGTGCTAGGCCAGTTTAATGGACATCGCGTTAAAGGCATTTCTGTTTGCACTGGCATGTGTTTATATGGCAGCAATGAAATTAGTAATTCGAAGAAACAGAATCTGATCTAAATCAGTAATAGTGTGTGTGTGTGTGTGTGTGTGTGTGTGTGGTTGGTCAGAAGGTAAACACATTACCTTGGTACAACAGGCCAGTCAATCATACGTTTTATGTTTCACGACTCAGCAGACATGAAGGGTTAGTGGTCCAGTTTTCTTCCTTGTTGGTGATGTACTTTATCTTTCTAGATCCCCAGATTTTCACGATGAGGTTAAGATCAAACTTCCGCCTTCTCTGACGGACCATCACCACCTCCTCTTCACCTTTTACCACATCAGCTGCCAACAGAAACAGAACACTCCTCTGGAGACACCAGTTGGCTACACGGTGTGCACACACACACACACACACACACACACACACGGCTAGAATAGAGGACATTGGGCACTTACATCTCTCGGCCACGTGTGTATTGCTGTAAGCATCTTGCCCGTTGCTCTCGCCCCTGCCAGTGGATCCCGATGTTGCAGAATGGCCGTGTGAGGACTGGCCACTTCTGCTTGCCCGTGTCTCTGGAGAAACCACCGCAGTCCTACTCCGTTCTCTCTCCTGACGTAAGACACATTCACATACTCACATACTGAGAGTGCTATACAGACTTGGTCTCAGAGCAGTGTGGTAAGTTTTTGTTGCTGTTAAAAATAGATGGTGTATTAATATGGTGTATTACTTTGCTGCTGGTATCTGAGAAGTAACACGCACTGCAAATGCAGTTTAATTCACGTATTATTGTTATTATTATTATTATTATTGTTATTATAGGTTCCTCTGCCTGGTATGAAGTGGGTGGATAATCACAGAGGAGTGTTCAACGTTGAAGTTGTAGCTGTGTCCACCATCCACACTCAGGTGTCTCATCTCTGGTTTCTAACAGGGCTCTTGGTTCCTGTGTTGCTGATTTGCATTGTGTTTGGCAGGGGTAAAGAAAGCGCTCTCGTTATCCTGACATAACCCTCCTCTCCCCCAGGACCAGTACCTCGACAAGTTCTTTGCGCTGGTGCATGCCCTGGATGAGCACATGTTTCCGGTGCGGATCGGAGACATGCGCATCATGGAGAACAACCTGGAGGCGGAGCTTAAGGCCAGCATCGCGGCCCTGAGCTCCTCCCAGCTGGAGCCCGTGGTACGCTTCCTTCACCTGCTCCTGGACAAGCTGGTGCTGCTCGCCGTGCGGCCGCCCGTGATCGCGGGACAGATCGGTACTGCGTTTGCCCGTCAGTAAACCCACCCGAGTCTCCTTCCGTCTTACCGTTTTGAAGCAGCTTCATTCCCCTCCTTCTGCTTTTCGCTGCAGTAAACCTGGGCCAGGCTTCGTTTGAGGCAATGGCGTCCATCGTGAACCGTTTGCACAAGTATCTGGACACCAGTCAAGACACACATGGCCGCAACAGCCTCCTTTCCTCCTACGTCCACTACATCTTCCGCCTCCCCAACATGGACCCCAGCTCTCCGTCGCCAGGTACGCCTCCCCGCCGCCTCCCCTCACATCTGGCCACCGGCCTGCACGTCAACGTTTGCGAGGACGACAAAACCGCTCCTCATTCTCTCTTCTCTTGATGCTTTGTATCCATGGTAACAGGCCCTGGAGGCTTGGGCGGTTCTGTCCATTACGCCACCATGGCCCGATCTGCTGTCAGACCCGCGAGCCTCAACCTCAACCGCTCTCGTAGCCTTAGCAACAGTAACCCCGATATCTCGGGCACGCCCACGTCTCCGGATGACGAAGTGCGCTCCATCATCGGCAGTAAGGTAGGAGCGGCTCACGTATAGGGGTGACGTGCACAACAAGCTGGCTAGCTTTAGGCAATACGCTTTATTGCGCGGCAGGTCCAGATGACTCTTTAACTTGACCATTTCCCCCCTAAGAGAATTGAGATTGCCTGCATTTTTCATTACACCTCTAGCATCATCATGTCACTGCAGTCCATGTTACAGTGATTTAAAAATTTCATTTAGGTGTAGCATCTCGGCCCATAGTTCAGGCCTGTGGTGGTTGATAGCTGAGCCCATGTGTTGCCTCTGCTGTGGCTCTTAAATCCTGGGTGCTGATGAGTCCCAGCAGGTGTTGTACCAACAGAATGCAATAGACCCTTGCTGAAATGCTGACCAAACTGTTGCATTTCAACCATATAGCTCACCAACAGGGCAAACATTAGTTTGGACATCTTATCTGTATAACCCCTGTAACATCAACCTGTGCAAAAATACATAAATAACTGCAGGTCAGTGCATCATGTAGAGTGTGCTTGAATGGATTTACACTTTCAGAAACATTATGGGTTGAATGTAATGTATAGTGGGAACATTCTGTCTGTGGTCACCCTGTTTGATGTGTTTTTATTACAGTAAAAGGAACTATATGAACTGTTTAATTTGCTGTGTTGTGTAATTAATATATTGTGTTGCTTATCTACCTAAAATGGAATATTTATGTGTTCAATAACTGTCTAATGAAATTCATGTGATTCACCAAGTTTATTTAAGGTCCGATGTTTAGTTTCACTGAAGTGCTACGGCTACATAGGACAACAAAACTATTTTTCATTATTGATCTGTTACCATGACTACACTTTGCAGATCTCATCATGTTTCTGTCATTGCTCCTGTACTAAATTAGTAATCCTGTTTTAACTAAATGAAATGAAACTGCTGACTGACTTACCTGCTTTCTGAGTAAGATCCATGTTGCGTAATTGAAATGTCTCTTATCCCTTTCTCTTACCTGAGGCATTGACTTGTAACCTTTGACCTGTCATTGTTCCCTTGCTTGCTCCTGCCTGGATCTTGTAACCCTGTGACCCCTTTGCTTCCCTCCCCTTTGGCTGGCAGGGCTTAGATCGCTCCAACTCCTGGGTGCACACCATGGGTTGCAAGAGTGCCCCCTGGGGGACGAGCCCTGGCTCAGCATCCGATACTGTGCAGGTCATTCAAAAATCCTCCCCTTTAAAAAAAAATAAAAAAAACAACGACAACAAACAAAAACCCACATACTTGTCCAGCACCATCAAAAAAAATACAGTTTTTGTTTAAACTACCCCTTTAATTTGTTTTTAATTTAATTCATTTATTTTTCCTAGTCTTGTGTTCCCTCATCCAACAGATACAGCTCTTTCCCAGCTAGACCCTCAGCCACTAGTCTGGTACAAATCACCCCGTATCTTGTTAGCTGTCTGCTTGTTTGGCTATTTGGACTAGGTGTCACATTCCTCCAGTAGGTCTAACCGAGATTAGTGGCCTGTAGTGAGGATCCACCTCAAGAGCCTGTGCAATTGTTAGGGTTCTTCAGACCAACTTGCAGCAGAAGGATAAACAGTTCCCTGTTAATGGCCCAGATTTCATGGAGCTGAACGGTGTGAAGGCAGTGGAGGCCAGGGCAGTGCTTACCAGGACACTTGGCTACTAGCTGGTGGATTCGCATCTCTGATGTGTTGTCTGTTCTTGTCTTCATGAGAAGGTGACGCCCAGTGAAGTTAATGCAGAGGCAAGCCCCTTTCTGAGAATGTACTGCTGATTTTGCATTAAGTAAAAATGGCTGCAGGTTGTTTTAGGATTTAAAAAAAAACACTCATATTAGAAAGTGCACAGAGCATCTCCTGAAAGTGCACTGAGCTTCCCTTCAAAGTGCACTGAGCTTCCCTTGAAAGATCACAAAGGGTCTGATGATCTTGTGCCAAACAAAACTACTGTCAGTGAGTGTTTCTGTATCGTTTGAATGAACGTTGAAGCCACTGGGAAGAGGGCTTGAGGGGTCATGTCCTTACCATCCCCCCCATCTGTTTTCCATTCTGCTGTCATTCTCCACTCTGCCACACACTTTGCCTTCTGCACCGTCTTCCTAACACAACTAGAAATTGCACTGAGCACTGCATGGCCATACAATTGCTTCTTTCACGCTCCCACTCTCACTATGGCATGAGATGTATGTGTGTGTGTTTGTGTGTGTGTGAGAGAGAGAATAGGACGATTTGGTTATTATTTTTGTGGTTAGGGTTATTTGTGGTCTTTTATACTGTTTTACTGTGTGAATCTTGTGATTCTAGTTGTGTAGTATTTATTTATTTTTATTGATTCTCTTTATAGATTTTTAAACAGATTTTTTCTGTCTGTAATATTGCATAATATAGGTCCTTAAATACTTCACTACTATAAAATATAAGCCTGCAAGGTCTTTATGTGAATATCGAGAGTCCTTTCTTGGTGTCGAGTGTCTCCCCAACAAGTACAGATGATTTTAGTTTGTCTGCATGGCTGATGTGCTGTTAACAAAGAGTCGTATAACTAGACTATAACTAGACCTTTTTCTTCTTCTCAAAGGTTCAGTGACATTTGTCTTATTTATTTGATCAATATTATACTTTAAGTATATATATTATACTTTAAGTAAGTATATACTTTGTAGCTTCATAGGATGGCTCACTGAGGTTGGAATCTTTTAGCATAAGGGAAGAGAGTTGGTGTAGTTTTTTATGTTGTGTGTGTGTGTGTGTGTGTGTGTGCTGAGTAGCATATGAGCCCACACACTTCTGTCCTTCACACTAATCTGTTGTCACCCTTCCATTCATCTCCACCCATAGGCCATGGAGCGCAGTGGCAATCGCATGTCATCGCACACTGAGAGCGCCAGTTTCTTGCAAACTTTAACAGGACGCTTGCCGACCAAAAAGGTAGAGACCCGACATCACGGGGGAGGAGCCAACCCCCCCCCCCCCCTCCTCCTCGCCATGCCCTACACCTGTCTTGTCTGTGTGCTTCTTGATTGGATGGCGTTTTGGTGTGGTGGTTGTGGTCTTGTCGGTCGCTGATTTACATGTTCCATCTCGTCGAGAATGTCATCCAATGGTTGTGTGATGAAGGAATGATGTCGCACACATGCTGTTTGGAGCCTGCTGTCAACCCGTCCCTGCTTGTTGGAGACCGTGTCCGAGTGGGATTTGTATATCCGTACTTATACAGACGAACGCCTGTAAAAACCTTCACCCTGTTCAAACCCAGGGCTCCACTCTGGGATACATGTCAAACGAGCACACATTTCCTCCTGTAGTAGTAGCTAAGGCTCAGTGGTGTGTGTGTATATGAAGGCTCTCTTCCTGAGTGGTCTGTCTGAGGTGTGGTGGTGGCGGCGCGTGATTGGTGGTCGGGGTGTCTGATGGTCTGCTGGTACTCCACAGCTCTTCCACGAGGAGCTGGCGCTGCAGTGGGTGGTGAGCAGTGGCAGCGTGAGGGAGGGAGCCCTGCAGCAGGCCTGGTTCTTCTTTGAGCTGATGGTGAGGATTTAAAAGGGACATGCATAACAAACCTGTGCCTGTTTTAAAGGGCATATGTCAACACAGAAAGCTGCTTCTGCCAGAAGTGAACCTAACATGCAAAGAACATTAAGAAACATGTCTTTTAGCATTGCATGCGACATTTACCTGTTTTTATTCATACAGTGACGTCAGATGTGATGTATATTGTTTAATACACTGTAATAACCTATAGGTTTTTAATTTCTAATCGCAGAAAAAGACAGTGAACTTGTCTTGCAGGATTCTTTCTTTGATACACAATGACTTCTTTTATTTCCAAATGCTTCCAGGTTAAAAGCATAATCCACCACTTGTACTTCACTGACCGCCTGGAATCGCCCCGGAAGAACCGCGTCCCTGAGCGCTTCATGGATGACATCACTGCTCTGGTTAGCACCATTGCAGGTGACATCGTCTCCCGCTTCCAGAAGGTAAGACGGTCAGCTTTTAGTAATTGGTTATTTCCGGTAAACACGGTTCCTTTGTAAACCTGAATGATATCGTTCAAGGCAAATGTTGCATAAATGCATAAAATTGTTTATTTTTAACTTCTCATTTGTGAGAAACTTGATGGTTTAATTTGTGTTTGATCAGGATCTGGAGCTGGTGGAGAGGCTCAACACAAGCTTGGCCTTCTTCCTTAATGACTTGCTGTCCGTCATGGACAGGGGCTTCGTCTTCTCTCTCATCAAAGCCTACTGGAAACAGGTGCCTCACCATTCACCACGATGCTTCGCCTTCTTCTAATTGTCCATATGAAGGCTGGAAGGGTCAGCTGGCCATAAAACCTGAAGGAATCCAGTTTTAAGTTGGCAGCTCTCCTCTCCTCCAGGTGTCCACCAAGTTGTACGCCCTGCAGAACCTGGAGTCCCTGCGATTGGACTTCCTGAGGGTTGTGTGTAGCCATGAGCACTACGTCACCCTGAACCTGCCCTGCAGTCTGCTCACCCCACCCGCTTCTCCTTCTCCATCTGTGTCCTCTGCCACCTCACAGGTGTGACAGACTCCCAAAAAAAACAAGAAAAAGAATATTGATGATGATGATGATGATCACCCTTCCTCTGACTTTCACTCTTTCTGCTTCCCTCTATCCAGAGCTCTGGTTTCTCCACCCACGTGCAAGACCAGAAGATTGCGAACATGTTTGAGTTATCCGTACCCTTCAGAGAGCAGCATTACCTTGCTGGTTTAGTTCTGACCGAGCTCGCCATTATCTTGGACCCTGAAGCTGACGGGTCAGTACACTGGTGTGTGTCTCATCTCGTCTCGTCTCATCTCATTACTTTCTCCCTGCCTCGTCATATAACCGTCAAGATATTAGACACTTGAACTCGTGTGTCTTCAAACAGTGTTGACTTCATGAACATGAAAAGTGTTCCGTATCATTTGTCGGCCATCTCAGGAGATCCGTTCTTCATGACCATGGCAGTGCTGCGTCTATCTTCACTGGAACCATCACTGGCGTTTCCATCATGCTGACTGGAGTCTGTCGGTGTTAATTTTTTTCATGTAACAACTTCTCTCCGTCTGTGTCTAGGATGTTTGGCCTGCATAAGAAGGTGATCAGTGTTGTCCATAACCTGCTGTCCAGTCACGATTCTGACCCCCGATATGCTGACCCAGAGGTCAAAGCCAGGGTCGCAATGCTCTACCTGCCACTCATAGGCATCACCATGGAAACCCTGCCCCAGCTCCACGACTTCACGGGTACGTCCAAAAGCCCTTGAAGTTCTGATGATGCTGCTGATTACAGTAGACTTACATTTAGGGCATTTAGCAGACACTGTTATCCAGAGCGACTTACAAAATGCGTTCCCATCTGCTCACTGAATGAATCCTAGATAGTACGGTTGATGATTAGCAGTATTCTGCTTTAAGGGCATCTTGAATTCTTAATCTACAGGAATCAATGTCAAGCGCAAATTATCATAGGCTCAATATCATTGGCTCAAAATCGGACACAAAAGCACAATGGCAACCGCAAAACTACTGGAATTAAAAGCGATTCCTAGAAGTGCAAATAAACACAGGCACTACATCATACAATGCAAAGTACAATGACAACAATACAACCAATAAGTGCTTTAAGAGTTTCTCTACAGTGACATAAATTCCATATCTGCAGTACTGAGCCAAGATTCCAGCTTTGCCTTCCATTTTTCACGCTGCTATAACTTTAATCTAAACACTAGACAGTTCAGCTACTATGTTTGTTGTACATGACATGGCCCATTCCTTCACAGCGCGGCATGTGCCGGACGTTGGTTGATGTGGTTTGACTTTGAAACCTCTTACAGAGTCCCATAACCAGTGGGGCCGCCCCGGTTGCTCGGCGACAGATGAGCAGGAAGCAGAGGGCAACAGCATGATCAGTCAGACCGTAGCCATGGCAATAGCAGGCACCTCGGTACCACAGATGTCACGGCCCAGTAGTTTCCTGTTGAACCCACAGGTAATGTGGCATAGCCTGCTGATAGGGCTGAGTTTAACTTGCTTGATTTGCATATTTGCATATTTTTGTTTGTAACGAACATGTAGTTTTTGCATAGTCCCCAATGCCTTGGTGTACACTCAGCAGTACTGTTAATTAGACTTCAGTTGATGTATATATGTATATATATATATATATATATATATATACAGTTGATTTATATATTTTTTTGGCTCCAGGAAATAATATTTGGCAAGCATTTCATGTATTTAGCAAGGTTTATGTCTTAGAAAGATTGATATAGAAAACACTCCCTCCAATACTGTCTGTCTGACACTCTCTCCCTCCCTCCCTCTCCCTCTCTCTCTCTCTCTCTCTCTCTCTCTCCCAGGCCACCCGTCAGCATGGAACTTTCTCTCCTGAGTCCAGTCGCAGTTTGCTCATCTGCTTGCTGTGGGTGTTGAAGAACGCAGATGAGATGGTGTTGCAGAAGTGGTTCACTGACCTCTCCGTGTCCCAGCTGAACCGCCTGCTGGACATGCTTTACCTCTGTGTCTCCTGCTTTGAGTACAAGGTGACACATACACACACAGGCTTGAGTTTCAGTCACATCTTCCCTTTAAAATCACGATGTCCGATTAACCAGTTAAGGCGTGTGTTCTTTCTACCCATCCATCTCATGCAAAAGACCCATTTTTTGTTCATGCAGGGAAAAAAAGCGTTTGAGCGCATGAACAGTCTAACCTTTAAGAAATCTAAAGACATGAAGGCCAAGCTTGAGGAGGCCATTCTGGGTAGCATCGGAGCCCGGCAGGAGATGGTACGACGCAGCCGAGGTCAGCTGGGTAAGTGCCGGGCCTTCTGGGTTCCTGACTGGGCTCTGAAGAGCATTCCAAGACTGTGTGTCCCAGTTGAGTTTTGTGGTACCTTTCAAACCTGTGCTGTTCTCTCCCCCAGAGCGCAGTCCCTCTGGAAGTGCCTTTGGTAGCCAGGAGAACCTGCGCTGGAGGAAGGACATGACCCACTGGCGCCAGAACAGTGAGAAGATGGACAAGTACGACCCCTCGCATACACACTGCGCTGAGAGCACATCCGCCATTTTTATTTGAGTAGAACTACATTCCATTAGCAAATCTTTGAAAATCATCCTGACGTGTCAGCCTGAGGGCAAATCTCATACCTTAAGTTCTGTGGGGTTTGTATTCTAGTTCGCGGATCTCTCTACTTTTTGTGTAATACATTCCATGTGTCCGTGCATAATTTGTGATTTTTATTTATTTACTTTTTATGTGTCCTTTCAGTTCAGTCAACACAACACGTTATGCTCCATTAAGCTTTTGGTATGGAATAACTGCTCCATTTCACCTTGTTCTTTCATGTACTGTGTATTCAGGGGCCAGAGATCAGTCAGGTATTGTACATCTGAAGTGTGCTGTGCTTCAAAACGACCCCTCTCTGCTCCGCCTCCAGTTGAACAGTCCCCGCCCCCTCCCCCTCCCCCCCGCTCTGTCGTACTGGTTGTTCTGGTGCTTGGAGTGGTTGGTTTGTAGTCGGACTGCAATGTCTGTGTAACGGCTAACAGTGGCCTGACTGTGCTTGGTGGGTTGGTGTGCCTTGGTCTGCTTGGGATGGAAAACAGTGCCTGCTTGACTGCTTTGGTGGTGGGACGGTGACCTTTTCAACCAGCAGAGAGATCCCCCCCCCCCTCTAGGGTGAGATGATCTAGGCCTTGCTCTTTAGACTGGGACATGATGACGTATCGCTATAGATGGTGGCGCATGTTCCTATGGTGAATGACTTGACACGTTTGTGTGGTTTATCTAATGTTCTGTGCATATCGCCAACATGCATCTGTGCCTCTGTGCTCAGCTTCTGCAATGCAGCTGTGTGGTAGTCTCCAGTAGTGCCAAGGATTTAGGATTACGGGAAAGGTTTACGAACATCTAGGGTGACGAAATAAATCAGATTATGCCTGTTGAGAATCTCCTGGCTTATCACCCATTCGGGCAGGAAGCAGAGCTAGCTGGCGAGAGCAGGCCTTGGATGCTTCAAACATATTACATTATCGCGAATTGTGCAGTTAATACCAATACCACGTCTTTTGGCACATGTTAGTACTAGATTTATTTCCCCCATTTTGTCTGTACTACCATTTGCCACTGATTCTGAGACCACCACCACATTGCATTTGCCCATTCAAGAATTACCCTAAATGAAATGCCCTGTTTTGAAGTATGAGGCATGTCGGGGCCCCGATAAACACTTCATTCTGCTGGTTACCTTTTTGGTTTCTGAGTGTTCTGTGGTTTATTACCCCAATGGCCGTGTAGAATATTAGAAACGGTAACACAGTTGGAATGTCAGTGGGTAATACTGCCCCCGTCATCCAGCTGAGGGCTTGGAATAATTAGTTGTTTTATGTTTATGGGAGAGCTGTAACAGATGGGAACATTACAGATGTGGTTACTGAGTCCGGTGGATCATACTGTGAGTATTGTATACACAGCAGGGTGCTGAAGTGGCCAGAAGCAGAAAGCTCACTGTTGGCTGATGTTCACTGGAAAACCACCTCTCTGTCATGCTAGTGGAACTCGAAGTTGGTTGTTAGCTAGTTCCTGGAGGCATCGTTTTGTAATTACAGCAGGGTCTTACAGCCTAGAGAAACCTCTGTTCGTCGTGGATTTGTCTGTAAAAACACTTTTCGGTGGTTATAAAAACATAGAAATCTGTCATTTTACAAACCCTAAAATGCAGCCGGCCTCCATTTTGAGCTCCGTACTCTGTACGGATATGTAGCTTTACTAGAGTCACTGCTTGAGTCTTCATGCCTTATTAAGGGTACGTGTTCACCAGCAGCGATCAAAAAAGCAAAAACATCTCTGCTCAATGCCAATGGAAGCATTGGTGTCATGTCAGCCAATCGGGTGAGAGCAGTGAGTTGTGTAGCTTTCTTGTGCGAGTACGTCTGAATGAGTATGACTGCGTTAATCATGTTTTGACAGAATCAAGTGCTACAGAAACATCATTATTTTCTCATATAAGCCATCTATTAGGTTTTGCAGCAATTTATTTCAGCACTTTACGTGCACGAATTACAGCAATGTCTCTGACGTTTACTGCTTAAATAACACACCCGTTTTTCTACCAGCCACGCCCGCTAAGAGACCATGCTTGGCCTGGCCAGACAAGGATGTCACTGCCAGCAGACAGGTAGCTCAATTCTAGCCCTTCGTAGACAAAGTCACAGTGAGCGGCTGGAGGTCTCAATGGCAGCTTGAACATGCATAGGTGCACATGCTCCTTTCAGCTTGCCCTCTGGTGTGCGGTACCCACCTTCGACATTTCTCCCTCAGCCTTAATGTTAACCGGCGCCCCCATCTGGCTGCTTTTTAACACTGGTTCCTGTGGTTCTGTGCCGGTGTGCCGTGTCTGTGGGGCTACTGCTGCGGTTCGGCCCGTGTGTGTGTGTGTGTGTGTGTGTGTGTGTGTGAGTGAGTGAGTGAAGGTGTGTGTGAGTGAGTGTGTGCGTGCGTGTGTGTGTGTGTGTGTGTGTGTGTGTGGCATCTTTTAAACGGTCGGTGTGCTGTGCAGGTTTAAGGAAATTCTGCTGCGCAATGGGAGAAGCCAGGATCCCTTATTAGTTAGGTTTGTAAGATCAGAAGATTTTTTTTCTTTCTTTATTTTTAAACCCCCCTTTCTCACAGGCCCTTTGAGCAGCATCTTCACTGGAAGGCATACACAATGCACCAAAGGGACAAGCTTTTGATGAAGGGGCTTAGAATTGTTTCACTTTAGACGTAATTTTTTGCGTGCTATGTGTACGCTTTGTACGCCTGGGCGTTAGGTACGGACGGCTGCTTTAACGTCCCTGGGCCTGTGTACAAGAGGCTGTGTCCTTGTGTTTACACTCACTCGAATGCTTGCGCAGAACACGTTATTGCATTCAAGGGGATCCTTCTAACCCACAACATAAAGCGGTTCTAAAAGTGCCTTTTCCACTTTGGCAGAACCAGAGCCGAGCTCGAGCACGAGGCACTTATAGATGGCAATCTGGCAACCGAGGCCAACCTTATCGTCTTAGACACTCTGGAAATCATAGTGCAGGTAAATATTTCAAAAGCTGACCATCATTCTCTAATGGATGGTTGCGGTGAGCATTAAGCATTGCGTCTGTGTAATTGCTACATCCTGTTCAGACCGTGTCTGTGACCGAGTCGAAGGAGAGCATTCTGGGAGGGGTCCTCAAGGTCCTGCTTCATAGTATGGCCTGCAACCAGAGCGCCCTCTATCTGCAGCACTGCTTCGCGACGCAGAGAGCCCTGGTCTCGAAGGTGAGCGCATGCTTGTACAGCGGCCCAGTCTGTCCTCGGAGGATCTATTCAAGTGCAAGTCGCGTCCTAAAAGGTCGGCGTGCTGACGGGTTTGTGGTTTCTGTGCGTGCCGCGTGTAGTTCCCCGAGCTGCTGTTCGAGGAGGAGACGGAGCAGTGCGCTGACCTGTGCCTCCGCCTGCTCCGCAACTGCAGCAGCTGCATCAGCACCATCCGCTCACACGCCAGCGCCTCCCTCTACCTGCTCATGCGGCAGAACTTCGAGATCGGGAACGTGAGTCCTGTAAAAGGCTTCAAGTGCATAATGTCCTTTTATTTTTATTATTATTGCATCGTTCTTTACACAAAATCGTTTTTTTTTTATACTTTTTCTAGAAAAGCAATGTTGTCATACGCGTTCTCCTTGAGACATTGTGTATGTGTGTGTGTCTGTGTGTTCTGTCCTCTCCTGCAGAATTTTGCCCGAGTGAAAATGCAGGTGACCATGTCCCTGTCGTCTCTGGTGGGCACGTCCCAGAACTTCAACGAGGAGTTTCTACGACGTTCACTCAAAACCATCCTCACCTATGCTGAGGAGGACCTGGAACTCCGAGAGACCACCTTCCCCGACCAGGTCAGTCGTTATCTGAGACGTTCAAGAGGCTTCTTCATTATAGTTTTATTTGAGAAGCAATTATTTATTTATTTATTTTTCTCATTTCAGGTTCAAGACCTGGTTTTTAACCTACACATGATTTTGTCAGACACAGTAAAGATGAAGGAACATCAAGAGGATCCAGAAATGCTTATTGACTTGATGTATAGGTACAAATGACTGGTTTAGTGTTAAAGAGAACACGTACAATAAGACACAAAATGACAAAAGCAGACAGTATGACAAATGTAGAAATAGATCCACACCTACATACCCCAACAGCCGGGTGTCCCTTTTAAATGTAGAATTGCGAAGGGCTACCAGACGTCTCCTGACCTGCGTCTGACGTGGCTCCAGAACATGGCTGGGAAGCACTCCGAGAGGAACAACCATGCAGAGGCAGCCCAGTGCCTGGTCCACAGCGCCGCCCTGGTGGCTGAGTACCTCAGTATGCTAGAGGACCGCAAGTACCTGCCTGTGGGCTGCGTCACATTCCAGGTACCCGTCCCGTCCTCACTCGACCCGCCCCTGCTAGTTGTCTTCGCAAGTGAGGAGCTCCATCGATGACTCTCCTTTGTGTTTTGCCTCAGAACATCTCATCCAACGTGCTGGAGGAGTCTGCGGTGTCTGATGACGTGGTCTCACCCGACGAGGAGGGCATCTGCTCTGGGAAGTACTTCACCGAGGCCGGCCTGGTGGGGCTGCTGGAGCAGGCGGCTGCTTCTTTCTCCATGGTGAGGAAGACGCAAGTGGGTTTGTCTAACCCTGCTGAGCACGGTGCAGGTCGCTTACTCAACGAGTAGAGGATCCACCTGACCTTGGTGTCTCTCTCTCTCTCTCTCTCTCTCTCTCTCTCTCTCTCTCTCGGGCTGCAGGCTGGCATGTATGAGGCAGTGAATGAAGTCTATAAGGTGCTCATCCCCATTCATGAAGCCAACAGGGACGCTAAGAAGCTGGCCACCATTCATGGTAAACTGCAAGAAGCCTTTGGCAAAATCGTGCACCAGGTAAATGCTCCGACTGTCTGAGGTTCTGCAGCAGTGCTAGTGGGTCCATGCAGGTTGAAATCCCCGTTGGCCAATCGGCTGGATCTCACAGTTTTAAGACAGTAGGGCTTTGCATTCAGTCATTATTGAAGGCCCACATGCCTCACAAAAAAGGCATCTACCAAATCCACTGTATGTTTGAACACAAGCAAATGGTGCTAGTTTATTCTGTTTCTTGTATGTACATACATACACACAGGAGAGACAACCATGTGCACACCAGTGCACTTGACTAGCCAGACTGTGTAGTCCATCAAATAATTGGGAGGAATTACAAAGTCCATATGGTTTGGCATAAACGTGACATACTCTGATTCCCACTGAGACGCACCGTAAAAAGTACACTCGTATTTGAAGCCTTCCCCCCCCCCACTGATACCCACTGCTGATCTCTAACACAGTCCCACCTACAGGGTGCTTTGCATGTGTAGGAACTTGTGCCAAAGTTGGGAACGGTGCTTCCCATGACCACATTCAATAGGCCTTGCATGTAGGCATAGCTGGGTGGGGTGGACTGTTGCATGGGGGAATTGCGATTGTGCCCTTTGGGAACGATATCTGTGGCTACCCATAGTGCCGAGCTGTGGTGAGCCTCTGCAGGGTTTGACTGTGCGCGTGTGTTGATTTGTCTTGTATTCTTTCTGTCACACAGAGCACTGGCTGGGAGGTAGGTGGTGACCCTCATGGTTAATGCTTGGCCCACATGTGCAAGCTGTGGGCATTTATCCTGGCTCTCTCTCTGCTGTGAATTCGATCCATTAACATTTTTTTTTATGGACGTTTTTATTACTCTGTCCATCCCTCCATCTCTCCGCCTGTGGGACTGCTGCCAACGTGTGTGCCGGCAGCAACTTAGTCCCTCCAACCTTTCTCTCTCTTTCGTCATCATTCTCTCACTCCCTCCCTCTCCTGAGGAGAGGCAGTGTTGTTAACATTGCTGGTCTTGGCAGGACATGCATGGGACCTGCTCTGCTCCACTAATGATGAGTTGTTGAGGAATGCCTCACTTCATCTGCATCATTTTCCTCATTTATCCTTAGACCGTTTCCGTCTTCCATTAGCACTTGCCCTCGACATGATCTCACCGCGGTCGTCGTGAAGCACAGGGTTCGATTTATTGCTGACGGCCTAAACAATACCCTCCGCCAAGTGACTATTAGGATACTGACAAATTGGGAATGTTCTGCCCAGCGTTCTTGCACTCTTAATTGACAGTTGGTCCAAATACATTCCACATTTTTCTTTCCTTCTCTGGGAGAGTCATATCGCAAAGTTAGTGTGCTTCTTCAAGATGTTTATGGAATTCAACAGCGCTTGCTGCCTCCGTTTAACTAGGACTAAATCGACCCCTGAGTTACAGTTTGTTTGTGTCTAAATTGTCATATATGTCTTTATAATGTTTAACTGCATGATACAGACCAGCAAATTCCCCTTCCATGGACAGAGTAGCATGATTCTGTCCTGTCCCTTAAGTGCTGTCACTGTGGAGGATGGGGAGCCCTGTCCCTGAATCCACCCCACACTCTCACACTCCTCCCTGCACTCCTCTTCTTTATTGCATGTGTCTAGTTTTGGGGTTCTTCCGTGTTTTGTGTCTATTATGTGGGAGTTGAGTTGTAGTGTTCAGTAATATTGCTGTTTGTTTTCTGTTTGTGTCTGTGTGTGTGTCTGTGTGTGGGGTTTTGTTTTTGTTTGTTTGGTGAGGTTCCTGGCTCCCTGATTAAATATGTTTTGTTCTCTCCTTTTTCTTCTGTTCCCCTGGTTGCCGACCCCCTCCTCTTCCAACCTTTAATTATTTTGTCTTGTGGTAAGTTTCTAGTTTTAGGGTTTATTCATTTTGTTTGAATAATGAGAGTACTGTCTGCACTGAACCTGATTAGGGCTGAGCCTCCTCATAGAGCTGAGACTGGTGTCCCTGTCGGCCCAATCAATTGTCAATATTTTCATCCGGTCCGTGGAAAGAAGGCCTGCTATTGGCTTGGCATGGAGTTGGCATTTGATTGACACTATGTGTCCCTTCCCTATTCCTCACTGCAAACATATGTCTGTATGCCAACAACCACACTGGCCCCTGGGCCCCTGAACATCCTCCATGTTTACCGTTACTCCAAGTCGTTCTGGGCAAAGCCAGTGGCTAAGACTAAACCGCTTTGGTCTGTAGGAGGAGGGGGGGGGGGGGCTGTTCACATGAACCATCAAACAGAGTCTTGCACCAACTTTTTTCTCTTTGACTCTGCTCTCTCTCTCTTTTGTGGTAACAATTATTCTGTTTACCATGTTATGTAGTTCTGTTCAAATCACAAGTTCTCTCTGGTCTTGTTCTGTTCAGGTCTGTTTTGGCTGAATGTCTTTTAAGACAAGTGTGGTTGATTTTTGTGTAAGCCTAGCGGTGTTTGACAGCAGGCCTGATGCCATGTTTCATTTGCCGTTCCACATGTTATCCTCGCTAACACCTTTGAAAACGTCTCACAATTCAGTATACATGTCAATACAGAGTAGTGATTGGTCCTCTATATTGAACATTTAGTATTGTGTTTCTGCTCAACTCATTATTGCAGTACTGCATTGCCAGGCTCTGTCTAAATGTTTACTTGTATTCATTTACCAGACAGTGTTGACATCGCTGTTTAATCTAATACCTTATTGCTAAGTCAACATGAACTTTTTTTTCTTGTCAAGTTCAGGTTAATCCACGCAATCCAGAGTTAATATAATTCTGCTTGCAATGCCATAATTATTCTTTATAAATATTGTTATTGAAAATCCCAAAGCTAAAAACAATAATTTTGACACTTCTCTCACAGGCATGTAGTGATTCTGGGGTGAATCTGAGGTAAACGTTGGCTTTGTGTGTTGTAGGATGGAAAGCGAATGTTTGGAACTTACTTCAGAGTTGGGTTCTATGGGTCTAAATTTGGCGACCTGGATGAGCAAGAGTTTGTGTACAAAGAACCGGCAATCACAAAGCTGGCAGAGATCTCTCATCGGCTTGAGGTACACGCTTGAGTGAAGCTCTTTGGTTAACTCCATGTGTTTGTTCTTGTATGCATGTGTTCCTGTATTTGTGGGTGAATGTGATCATGTTTGCGTGCATGTAACTTTTCACACACCAACACGCGCACACACACACACACACACTGCCTCACAAACTAAATATTCCCTTTCTCAGGGTTTCTATGGGGAGAGATTTGGGGAAGATCAAGTTGAAGTCATAAAGGATTCCAATCCAGTGGACAAATGTAAACTGGATCCAAATAAGGTAGCTAGTTATTTAGCATTTTTGTGTGTACGAGTTGATCCATGACTGAGGAAACAACAAATCTGAGATGACTGCGCTATTCTGTGACAGGCTTTCATTCAAATCACTTATGTGGAGCCGTACTTTGACACGTACGAGATGAAAGATCGCATCACGTATTTTGACAAGAACTACAACCTTCGGCGCTTTGTTTACTGCACGCCATTCACGCTGGACGGCCGCGCACACGGTGACCTGCACGAGCAGTACAAGCGCAAGACCATCCTCACCACCAGCCACGCCTTCCCCTACATCAGGACCCGCATCAACATCATCCATAAGGAGGAGGTAACCTGGCTTACTGCTCCCCGGGCGCCGGGCTAGGGCTGCCCACCGCTCTGGGCACGTGTGCACCACAGCCCCCTAGTGATCACTAGTGTGTGTGTGTGTGTGTGTGTGCTGACTGCACAGATGGGTAAAATGCGGAGGACAAATTTCGATTGGGGTGACGATCACAATTGACTAATGTGGCTATCTTAGTCTTAATCTTGCAGATAAGCTTCTCTCAACAAAACTCTTGATGGAAACAGATGCATATCCTTATGAATTGGTTTTGGGAACAAACCTTGAATTTTTGTCAGCAGAACACATGAAAACATGGTGCAGATTGCTTAAGACTACTCTGAAGTAAATGGATAGAAGTGGCCCCTCACTTCAAAGATGCACTAAAGAAGGAAAATCCTACTACAGATTCCCTAAATTATCTGTTTTTTTTTTTTTTTCTTTTTGTGCTCAGATAATCTCCATGCCCATTGAGGTGGCCATTGAGGACATGCAGAAGAAGACACAGGAGCTGGCCTTTGCCACGCATCAGGACCCGGCCGACGCCAAGATGCTTCAGATGGTGCTGCAGGGTTCGGTGGGCACCACAGTCAACCAGGTGACCAAGCATGTGCTCGCTCACCCTGGATGCTGGAAGTCACTCCAAGTAGAACCGGCGTCTGAATTTCGAGGCTATGATGAAACACCAGTGGCCTCTCCGAGAAATATGGTGGAACGTAGCGGTGAACGTGTGGACGTCTGTAATATACACCTACTTCATGTTTCTCCACAGGGTCCGCTTGAGGTTGCCCAGGTGTTCCTGTCTGAGATTCCAAGTGATCCTAAACTCTACAGGCACCATAATAAACTGAGGCTTTGCTTTAAGGACTTTACCAAGAGGTAAAAAACACTGAATTCCTACCTTGAAAGAAATGTTATTTTCTACATATCACAAGAAACACAAAATGTCTGTCTTTGTTGCCTTTGTGTACTTTAATCACCATTATTCTACCCCTCCGAAACTAGATGTGAAGACGCCCTTCGCAAAAACAAGAGTTTGATAGGTCCCGATCAGAAGGAATACCAGAGGGAGCTAGAGAGGAACTACCACAGGTTGAAGGAGGCTCTTCAGCCTCTCATTAACAGGAAGATTCCCCAGCTCTACAAGCCCGTGCTCCAGGTCAACTCACACAGGTTTGCAGGCAGTTCACAACAGCAGGCCACACACACTCTCCTTGCACAGTGTACTTTGGCTATAGGTACTACATGCAGTAATAACAAATTCAACGTTTAGCAGGGAAAGCAAAGCATCGCAATCCAAATTGGCAAGTAAATGGCGGGGACTAACGTGTGAGAGAGGGACCCATCAGAAATGTGTGTCCACTTTGGAGGGTTTGCACACACAATGTGCTTCGACTGTGGAAGAGAACCACAAATCTTGCAGCGTGTTTAGTGTTGAGGGTCAGCAATAACTGGCTTTTGTGCAACAGGTCACAACTGAAAAATCATGGTCAAATCACTTAATAATTAATCTAGTTTATATTTGAAAGCTTGACTGGATATTCCCCTTTACATCATGAGTTAATAGCAAACCTGTTCTTACATCATGCACTGTATGTCTGATGACCCCTTTACTTTGTGAATTTGTCGAGCAGCAAACGGACATCTTGAAAAGGTATCCGAGTCCAGAAAAATTTGTTTCCATGGTTTGGTTCACTTTAGCTTAAAATGGCAGTTTAGCACTTATTGTAGTATTTAATCGATGTAGAGTATACCATGTAGAGTATACCAGTGTCTGGCACATCTAGAGGTTGTACCAGTAAATCTGATTTGTTCAGCAGTCTCTTCCGTCTGCCCTGCAGGGACTCCTTCAGCAGAACGAGCCTTCGCAAGTTTGATATGTGAAGAGGAAATTCTAACAGACCCTGATCTAATTTATTTGTTTGTAAATATTAAATTCTCCTTGGAAAAATCAGTGTTCAAACAAAGTGAAAAAGCTAAAGTAAGTGTTAAGAAGGAATGTCATTCCAGTTTTGTATGCATTTACAAAAAAGGCCTGTTGCAATCATTCGGATTGAAAGCATACGTGTCAACTGTATTCAATATTCTGTGTGCACTTTTTTTATTATTAGTGTCTTAATGCATTTTACAACACCTGGTACGACTTTGAAAGTTTACTATTTAATCCGAATGAAAACATGCAAAAAAAAAAAAAAGTACCACTATTTATCTTTTTTTTGTTACATTTCTTTAAACATTGAAATGTTTTAAACATTCTTGAATAATTTTTATGTAGCTTTTGTTTACCTTAAGTATTTTATTAAATAAATATTTTAATGCAGTGTGTTCAGTTTTTATGTAGTAAATACAAATACTTGTTAGCTTTTTAATGTGCTAATGTTTAATAGAGGTATATGAAAATCTACAGAAAAAGGCCAGAATAGAAAATCAAGGAAATATTTACATTCATTTCCCTCTCCCCACATATACTGCAACACATTTACTATAGTCATAAGTTACTTATCCATAGCAAAATATAGTCAGTTTTATTGCTTTTACAATGGCTTTAGCTTCTACACCAATGCAGTGGAGAACAGAGACTTATTCCTCAGAGCATCTTGCAGAATAAGTCGGCTACTTCCATTTGTAAAGTTACCACAGCAGTCCTTTGGTGCTTCCTACCGTATATAATTGTTTATATACCTTAAGGTCCGCTGCATTTGTGTGCGTGCTTAAGCACTTAGCTTGATCACATTTAATAAGCCTGGTCCTCGTGGTGTAGCTCTGTGGAATAAGGCCCAAAGTTGATCACCACACACATGGAAACCGCAACAACAAAAAAGGAAAAGCTTTCACTGGAATGAGGTATGGTTGAAAGGGTTCATTATACCTTCGCACTTAGACCCTGCACACACACACACATTTAGCTATATTGGTTTGTGTGCAATCCGTCCAATCTCAGCAAGTGGCAGAAGTGTTCCAAGATGGGTGCATGTTGTGGTCTGGCTGGACCTGAGAACAGCCAACAGTGCTTAAAAGATACGGCGCTTCGTCTTAACGCTCCCGCTCAACTACCTTTGACAAATAACCCGAAAGAATATTTCATGGATAAAAATGAGATGTACAAGAGTTCTTTAAAACCCATAAAAACCAGTGCACAAGCCAACCACTTGCATCAGGCAGTCAAATAAGAGAGGCGTGAATTACAGAAACTATTTAAGTACAATACAAACAGCAAGTAGCAAGGTGCATTTTGTGAGAACCATCCAAAAGTCGGTGGCCTTTGTGTCAAGGGTTTCAAGGACAGGGGAGTAATAATAAGGAGTTCAAGCTCCTGAAAAAGGACCCCTCGAAAAAAGGGACATGTTATGGCATACATAAATGTGTACCTGTGTGCATTATGTCACCAACATTACACCGTAAACCTTTCTTCAGCTATGACAAAAGATGACCCAATTAGGGTCAGGTTTTTATCTTTGATAATTTATATGGAATTGACAAACGTGGTGCCATGGTTACGGACTGCAGCCATCAGTTTATTTCTCCTTTAATCTTCTTGTAGAAGAGGAGGTAAGGTGTGGAGGTGGAACAGGTCTCGGGAGAGCAGGCTCTGAGGAACTCGTCTTCTTCAAAGAGCCTCACCTCCGAGTCATCAAACAGCATCCACTTCCCCTCGTAGTCCAGAAGGTTCTGCAGAGCGGAGTCTAAACACACCTCGCTCTCCCGTCTCCCGGCACCTCCGTCGTCTTCCGGCTTTTCTTTTTTCAGGCCTTCGTTCTGCGCAGGAGCACTGCTTGTGCAAGCGGACTTCTCCGAGCTGGGCTGTTTGCTGCTGCTGAGCTCGTAGCTGGAGACGCTCCGCTGACCCCCCAAGAGGCCGACGCCCTCTGAAGGCCTCTTCCCGCCCACTTTCCCGGGGGTGGCAGTCGCTGCGGTTTCACCGGACGTGTTCGTCATTCTGCGGCTCAGGCTGAAAGACACCTCACCGTCATCGTAGTCCGCCACCAAAATCTCTTCCTTCTTCACGGGCTTCGTCTCTCTGCCCTCATTTCTCTCCTCCTCCTCCAGAGGCTGGGACTTGAGGTTGGTGCCGTGGAGGTCCGTCATGCGGATGTAGGTGGTGTAATGGCCACTACTGATGGTGACCCCACTGTGCATCACCACAGCAAACAGCCTATAATGGTGCCCTTGGTCAGGGGCGACAGGTTGCGTACACCACTCCTCCAGCGAGAGGCGGAGAGGAGTTTGGAGAGGCGTGTTCACCTTGGACAGTCCAGCATACGGGTCCATCCTGTCCAAAAGGGACACAGGAGGCAGTTGACTTCATTTACAGAGACCACTCAAGCAGGAGTAAGTAATTTCATAACTTTCCAGATATAACACTAAAATCATACCCAAACAAATTTCCACACTTGGTGCATGCAAATAATAATCCCAACCATAGAATTTTAGAAACGTACTCTGAGCCACTGGCCGAGAAACACTTCAGGTGAATTGTAACAACTTCTGGGGTCTTGTCAAACAGAAGACTCCTTTCAGCCTCTGTGTAATGATGGCACGTCTCACAGAAGTACTTATCTGGCCCAACGATCCGCTCCACTGATGCAAACTGAGAGATGGCCCACTTTAGCGTCTTTAGGTCAGGCTTAGGATCTGGAGAAACTGAAGAGGAGGATATTGAGAAGACAGTGAAATAAGGTTAGATTTATGGCTGGTTTCTCAGACGCCGAATAACCCGTAACTAATACATTTTCATAGTGATAACTGTGACCACCAAGTGAACTGTAATTAACACTTAATTTCGAGAGTGCCACATGTTTGACTATTTGCTGGTTTTACAATAGATGTTTTTCTTTAAGGTTTATAAAGATGCCTTTATTATCCATGTACACGTTTCTGTGAGTGCACACGCATGAAATCTACTCACTTTCTGAGCTGGAGCTGGAGCAGCTGTTCTCGTCCTCTTGCACTGGTACACTGATGTCCTGGAAGTCCTCTCTCCGTTCAGTATAGCACTCACACTCTAGGCAGCGTGTCCGCAGCACCAGCTGACCCTGGAACAGCCGCTTTAGCATGTCCAAGGCCTGCAGCTCTGTTCAATTGTCGAAAAAGTGAGATGAGATACCTTAAACTGTAGCTTTCCAACGGTGCTCCTTAAAAGCCACATAATACACACATATCAAAGCTCCATAATCTACACAGATCCCGCAGAAATATTTATTCTGGAAAGCGTGAAAAACCCAATTTGTGCAAAATTACCTCCTCTCGTTGCACCATTGTGATGTGTCACAGGTGTGAGATTGTCTTTTTCAGAGGTCGCCTTCTCTTGGACCTGAGGTCTCTGATCATTACTGGTGTTGGGGTGGTCCGCCTTGCCCTCTGCCTTTTCCCCAGTGTGGGAACTCATTTTGCCCATGCTGCGAAACTTGGAGAAGATACTGGGCTGCTTCCCCGAAGACTTCAGCCAGCTCAGTTTTGCTCTCTTTTTCCTTTTGTTCACTTCTTTCGGGGTTCCCTCGCTCTTCTCCTCCTCTGTGTTGCTTGCTCCCTCCTTCCCTTGCTCCTTCTCTTCCACCTGTCCCTCCGTTTCCTTGGTCCTCTCCTCACCCAGAGGTGACCCATTTTTCATGGTGTCGCCGGACGACTTTCTCTTTGACCGGGTGAAAGGCTTGCTCCCCTCTTCGCTTTTGTTTGGTTTGCTCTGAGACTTTGGCTTCTTCTTGGCATTGCCGGCTTCGGTATCGCTTTTTCTTTTCCCACTCAGCTGGCCATCGGAGCTCTCGTCTTCCTCTTGGGTAGCCGTCCTGTCCCCTGTGCCGGTCCGGTCACCCTCTGCCGTGATTTTGTCGGGCTCGTCTTGGTCGCTTCTCAGTTCTGTTTTAATGGCGTCACAGGCCTCCTGGATGTATGCAAGAATGCACTGCAGAACCTCCTGGGCGTCGTGCTGCAGAAAGCCCTCATACATGGGATTCAGCTGCCTGCCATGGGTACGGAAAGGAGGTTTGGTTTTGTTCAGCAGTGATCCATAATTATCTATAATCTCACTTGGTTGGACCGGTAAGTTCAAAATTACTACAGGATCTTCTATCTATGCTTTAAGATCCATCTTGAATTTTGAAATAAAAAGCTTGGCGTTCTTAAGAGGGCTGCTAATAGAAGCAGTTCCCAGAAGTACCTTAGTGTGTTGAGGACTTTGCGTGGGGGGGTGGCCAACTCTCCTTCACTGTATTTGTCTGGGTTAAAAAGGAAACTGGACTGCAGCTGCTCCACTGATGAGATCAGGCTATGGAAACTGCTGAGCAATTCCATGTGAACACGCATGGAATCATCTTGAGAGTCTCCCTGCTGACACCAAATCAAGAGCCTTTTAAACATGATTACAACACAGTATGACAGATCACCCATTTTGGAATTGCCATGAATTTAGGACCATGTTTACAATTAACTTGGTCCATAACAGATTTATTCACTACAGTGCTGTGGAGAAGGGCCTATCTGACACACTGGGGTATGGACAATGTGATGCTTAGAAACTACAAACTGAACTTTTAAATATGCCATTAATTTATTAGTCCAATTTTACATAACGAGAATTAGCAACTTATAATTAATAGGAGACATACCTCTTCACTTTTATCATCATCATTTTTCTGTTTGTCTTTCAGTTTAGACAAACGGTACAAGGTTTTAATAGCATCTTTAAAACCAGGGCAGTAATACAAGACCTGCCATGCATAAGAAACAGTAAGTGGTCACATCATGTGAACATAGAAATATAAAAATAATATAATTCAAATACTAAAGTATGCACATAATTTACAGTTTAAAACAAAAATTATTAGACAAACCTGAAGAATGCTGTTCAGGTAGCAAGTATTTCCCAGATTGTTAAGACCCACAAAGGGGACAAGATTTTCTCTTTTTCCAGAAGGAATCGATGAGGGACAAGGCACTGGGACAATCTGGTCACAACTTTAAAAAAATAAATAAACAATCGATTATGTTTTGCACAGTGGCTAGATGCTAGTTATTTAGGTGGTCGCAGGTACAATGCTTTCTAAAGCAACACCTTGTAGTTTCTTCTGGGTCCGCGGCAATACACTCTTCTGCTCGGGGCTCAGAGAAGTCTAGCGCTCTCTTGGTTTCTTTCTTCTGGAAGAACTTCAGGGAGAGTCGACTCTTTTTAATTGGGCTTCCAAGCGCAGCCACGACTCCTTCGCCCTCTAGGCCGGGCATTTTGCCCCGCCTACGAGAAAACTGGGAGTGAAAATCACGCTGAAATATTAGTTCCTTGAGAACAAAAACGAAAGCCAAGCTTTAAACGAACCGAAATTGATCTAAATACCAAGGCAAACGTCCGTGCCCCTTGACATCATCCAATGAAAACAACCGAGAATCCTTCGCTAGCTAAGCCCGACAATGTTTAGCAAGCTAACTCAGGCTAGCAGCCTGGCTAACGGTTATCTGCAGAAGCACCAATCAAAAGAAACGTTCTAAACGAGCACTTAGTCTTAACTCAGTCAGATCGACACATCTTCGAAGTTGGGTAGCTCGCCTAGCCGAATCACTTGCGCAACGGAGGCTTGTGTGGGCCTATACCTGTAAGAATACACGCTAGCTGGAAGTGAGCTAGGTCCCTAGCTAGCCACCTCTCTGACCACACCAAACGCACACACATTGGTGTAAATGAGCTACATGTTAGACACATGTCGTTACTAATGGCACACAAGTACCTAATTCGATGTAAACACACCGGCACTGACGTTTGGCAAACATTAGTCCGGTTAGCTGGTTAGCCAGCAGAGCCGGTGGAATGGAAGTGAACGCCTCGCGCGCGGGCGCGCTGGTAACCTAAGTAAGGCGGGCGTCTAGTGTGCCTAGGCTGGCTGAATAGTACGCAAAGAAACCATGGTTACGAACCTGCAGTACGGTGTTTGCGTAATCGTTCTTACAGAACTTCGTTTACATCTTCGCGCGGCGTCAGTTAAATAACGTCTTAATTTGCGGCGCCGATAAAAAGGTAAACAGTTTGACAACTTCGTCGGGCTGGGCGAACGTAGAACTTGGCGCGTTTTCCAAAAGCAGCACACCCACTGCCGTTGTGGACTTGAAAGAATGAGGCGTTGGTTTAATTAGCTGCTTTAAGCAAAAAATCTACAAAGACCGCGATTTGTGAATAAAATCATGTGGCTGTTCTTACGGTAGGTGTCATTTTAAATGTTTAAATATAAAACAAGTAAAGATTGTGTAATTTGTACAGGCAAAATTTCAGAGTACCAGTTGCGTCACGTGATCTACTCGTCCCTTAGGGAGTTAAGACCATAGACTGCATGGTTAAAGCCCGCATGATCGGTGTGTCTACGCAGTTTGGTGCTGGTTTATGCATCTGCTGAGAATGTGTTAGACCTCCAAACCATTTAGGAGGTTTTGGATTATGATCCATGTTTGTACCAACGATCATATCATCACAAACGATTTATAATTTACGATTAACCAGACATCTGGATTAAATTAGGTGGCATTTTACTTGACTCCGTCTTATTTCATTCATTAATCTCTGCTAGCGTGACCAGTTATGCCAGGAGCTGAAACGATGTTTAAAGTCGGTAATCAAAGGCAATGTGTGTGTTTAACACCTTATAACGCGAACTGCAGGGAAGGTGGTAGTGGTGTACCTCTTAAACAAGGCTAGGGCTGATCAGCGTCCATTACCTGTGAAAAGGGAAAGAAGAGCGATACTCACTAGTCTTTTATGTAATCACTGTTTTAATAAGTCGAATGCAGCCCTGTCTCCAGCAGAGGGACTCAGCACCCTTAAAAATAGGAAAGGAGGCTCTTAGTTATATTAAAGTCGCTGGCTAAAGCTCGATCGAGTGAAAAATCTAAAAATGGTTTTAAATTATAAAATCGTGATGTCCTTCAGTGCTTTGTAATTTGCGACACAACCAGTTTTATTCGAGGAATAATGTTTTCGTTATATATTATCCATCCAGTTATACATTTTCGGTCCAGTATTCGTGTGAAAAACACATGCATCCTGTGAAAAGAAGCAAGTCAGATTGCGTCCCAGTATATTTATTTGACCGTAATGTGAGGGAACGCTTTTATTTTTGTTTCTTCAGGGACCCACACCCTGCAGAGCTGACATTATATAAATTATTTTTTATCTTGTGATGTGAAATGTTTCACCCCAGGTTGGCATATAAATAAGAAGCTCCGATGCTGAAAGGTGTATTGCGTAGAGTATACACACAAAGATTTGCTCGCTCGCGTTTTAAATCCTGATGTTTGAAACATAAACACGGACATTCTTTGTATTACAAAGATGCAATGGATGCAGCATTGCTATTTAAATCTGAGGTTCATGTTGAGCAATATAACTGAGATGCTGTCAGTTCACTTTTTAGTAGTTCGTACAACTCGTAAGGCTGAGTGCACACCTTTTGGCTTGTTGGCATTAGCAAAAAAAAAAAAAGACGTTAACGGTTAGTAATTAATTGTGCCTCCATAAGGTGTGACCGGTGGTCTGCGCGCATTCACTCTCACGTCTTTTAGCACGTAGCCTGTTTGTGCGAGTATAGCCATGGATGAGCAGTGTTACTGGAGGAAATAAACGCCTCTTCCTATTGCTTATCTCCATTAATCATAAGACTGAACCTTTCTGTAGGAGGTGAAGCAGCATCGTCTGTTTTTGAGCCCTAGGGATGGAGCATGAGGAAATGCAGAGAAATAGACCAGCATGCTCCAAGAATGAGAGGCATGTCCTGGAATCCGTCAGCCCCCACCGAGATGCGTACTGCTTTTTCACTGGAAACTAGCACTCTCCCAGAGCAGTGTTTCATTTGGTAGCATCAGCCTTCTTTTCTTTAATGACCAGGTCACCTCTAAGAGGAAGAATCAGAGGAATTCCTCTCATTCTAAGAGTCATTATTACTGATGTAATAAGGTGGACAACAGCTTTGTATTCACAAAGAGGCAGTGCACTATGTAGAAATTTCTTCAGTGTATCCAGTCTTCAGTGTATCCATGTTTTTTATTCTTTTCAATCCCCAAGTGTGCGTTAGGCGAGCCAGCGCTGGTATAGGGAGTGGTGGCCGGCTGGAGTGTGTGTGCTCACACGTGTATGTGTGTGTAGCAAACCCTCTGCCTCCCATTGGGTGGATGCTAGGGGAGGGGGTGTGTTCAGTTTCACAGTATAGTGCCTGTGTTATGGGAACACGCTCGTCCATCCCCCTCTACGCTCCTCGACAACAACTGTACTGCAGCTCCAGATGCCGTGTGTGTACAACCGAAGGCAGAGAGAAGGGACTCGACTGCGACCGCTGCTCCACGTCTGAGCTGGCCTGGACGGACGGTCCGCCTCGCCTCTGCAGAAGTCGTGGAAAGGAAGAGCTCCTCCGAGACTAAGGTTAGACAGGTGACATTATTAATTCCTTCTCTCTCGGCTCCGTTCTCTGCCTTCCCTCCTCTGCCTTGCTGGTTGTGGTCACCCCCCTGCATTGCTCCCCGGTCTCATAATTATTTTCTTATGCTTTCATATTGGGATGGCTGTATCAGCAAACCAGACAGCCACTCACACATACGTAAACATATGCACCGTGCACCATACACCCATAATCGAAGTAATTATTCTCTACCATGTCTTTTCCATCCCTGTGCCTCTTTCACTATTTTCATAATCTTATTTAGCCTCCATATTTAATCTTGTTCCGTGCTTAGCTGTACCATGTTTCGGTTGCCACCCCTGCCGGGCTGTGGTAATGTCGGCCAGCTGGCCATTTTCATGTCGGGCTGGCAGAGATGACAGCCACCCAGCGGGGAGAGCTGCCTTTGATCACGCTTTAGTGAAGCATCGTCGTCTTCTTTTTGCTTCCTCACGTGTTGACACTGTTCGCTGCTGCTCACTAGTCGATGGGCAGCCCTGTCTGCAGTGCTCACTGGATCCAGAGTGCTACGGAGGGGGAATAGAGCTGACCGAGATCGCGCCCCTCTCCTGAGATTGCGCAGGGGGGAGCTGTAGAGGGGGGAGGGGGGGGGGGTCCTGTACGAGCCTTTCACTGGTGCTCAGTGGCAAATGCAACATGTCAGGGAGACAGTTGGTTCGTTTTTGGTTATGCACTTAATATTAGCGCTGCTTCTAAATCAGTGTTAGGTTGTGGAATGCACTTTCATTATAGGCTTTTTTTTTCTCATCAGCAACACCGAATATATTTAGGATGCCTAATTTACATAAGAACTGAACATCAGCCACTCAATTCTTAAGGTCTGACCTCGGTGCGTTTCTGCAAACAAATGTGCTGTATCTCTCAGGTTAACATAGTTTAATGGGCACATGGTTGTAAGGCATGTGATTCCAGGGGCCACCCAGGGGTTCTGATGTTATCCACAGCTTGAGGACTGCCTGCTCTGTGCAGTGTGATCTGGGCTTTCCAGCACTGTTCTCTTATCCTGGACATACCAGGAATTTTCTTCTCTTTGAAAGCTTGTAAAGCTTGAAATGCTTTTAGCCATATGTGAGACTGTTGTGTATATATATATTCAGCTAAATACCATTGGTATTATTTAGAGTGATTGAATTTAGCAGGTTATTTGCACAATGCACATTATTTATGGTTCTAAGAGGCTGTAGAATATACTGTTAATTTGTTAAGTCAAAGATATGTTACACAATATGGCCCACTGATAATACCTATAAAACGCTCATTATTCTAACCCTCATTACTGCTTAGATCGCAGCATTTGCATGCAGATGAGCATGTGACTCGAGATATGTAAATTTAGATTGGTGTAGATAAGTGTAGATTACGGCATGATAATGTTGGAAAATAAAATGATAAGTTTGTAGTGAATTATTTTATATCTAAAGTAGTATATTTAGCAGTATTATTTCTAGTACTAGTAGTAGTATTATTTCACTTTGTAAGTCTTTAATATTGGTGTGACCCCCGAGGACCACAAGCCAGTGGAGAGGCTTTGTGTTGAATAACATTTACAGCTGTGGAATTAGGCATGCCTTTCCTTTTCCTCCCATTATGTAGCAAACCACTGGCCGTCGTAGAGAGGAAGGACCGGATAGGTCTGTCCGCCTTGCGAAGCTTCGTATGGATATCATTGTTATTGTAACCAACAACGGCAACAGAGCCTCTTACTCTGTCATCGGGGGTTCCATGTGGTTCAGTTCAGCAGCAGACCTTCAAGGGAAGGACCAATACTCTGCATGATATCACCGAGAACAACAATATGCTTTCATTTTCTTCTCCATCGCCGATTGCGTTTTCAAATGTGGACAAAGGCGGTTTTATTTACTTTGGTTGCAGGATGGAAAGGAGATTGTAGTGGGTGTTAAAATTCTGAGCAGAACCTCTGTTGGCGTGGGGAATGTGGCGTCTCTTGGGGGTCATGTGAAGGGCTGCGGGGGCGATTCCGTGTCCTTTGTTTCCTGCTGAAGCACATTTCTCAGAATGCACAGACTGGAATAGTGGATGATGCCTTATGAGCGTGTAGCCACCCTTTAGATACATTGCTCATGTGAACATTAAAGGGGACCTATTATGGTTTACCGGTTTTCCATTTCTTCTAGTGTGTTGTAATGGTCTGCAATGTTACAGAGCCCAAATCACATGCCAGAGTGTGTAACACTCTACCAAAGCAAAATGTTCTCAGCTACCTGAAACACCTTGTTGGGATTTCTGCCATTTTCCTTGTTACATGTTGATGGAATCTTGTAGCACTTTCCATATTTCCCAACTGCTTATTTCCATGATTGCTTCAAAAACTATGCCCAGTTCAGTGCTGTATTCTCACCTTTATTACTCCTGCTGGATAGAGAAGACTTAAGTCCTGGGTGGTCAAATGGAAAGTTCAGGTTTACAATTGGTAAGTGGGCATTTTTGTTTATGGATTGTGATGTTTAACCCAAATAAAGTAGCTACCACAAGTGTTAAAATGTGGAGTTGTTGGCTGTAGTTAACCTGTAGATCCCTCTGCGCTTGGCTAGGCTTCTTGACAAATGAGGCTAACTTGACAACTGTTCGTGTGTGATTAATGGTTTAGCTAATCAGCTGCAGACTCGCTTTTAACTAGAATTCTGTGGAAATATGGCAATGTTTAAGTCATTAAATGTGGAAGTGGATTTATGATTAGAAGATATAATGTTATGGTAACGATCCACTGTTGCAAGAGCATGAATAGCTCACAAACCACTCGACCCTAATGATGTCTAAGGCAAAGTACAGCTTCAGTATACATTGTGCCTATAAAGAAACAAAACAAAAGTATTTACCTACAGAAAAGCATGCAAATGTTCAGTCTAAATCTCATTTAGTCAAAGACTTTGGATAATAAAAAAGAATTTTGCATCTTTTTCAAGCGCATTCTGCAGACTGCAGGACGGGCGGAACCTCTCTGGCGGTCGACCAATCAGAACAGAGTGAGCAAGCTGAGTAGTCAAGTTGGGCTTTTCGAAAGGGGGGAGCTTAAACACGTAGGCACTCTATAGCAGAATGTTTCAGGCAAGGGTAAAAGATGTACAGTATGGGAAAAATAATGTATTTTTGGAACATTGAAACATATAAATCTGTTCTAGTAGACTCCAAAATAAAACTGTGAACAGTGAAAATGAAAACCCTAAAAAAAAAAAACCCTTTAAGGAATCACTGAGATTCTCCACATATAAGAAGAGCTTTACTAAAGGCTGGCCAGACAGAAGAAATGTCTTTCTGATGGATGCTCGTTAAGGATACAGTGTGTGCCAACAGGATGTTGTGCATAGGTTCACAGCCCAGGGTTTGGGGTGTCAAATGCTTTGGTGTTTAGGGAGAGGGAGTCCCTCCGGGATCCTCACCAACAGCACATCATTAGACGTTTAGGCTGGCCATGATGAACTGCAGTTTATGATTTAGACGTTCCAGAGAAAGAGACAGCTGGCACACACCGAGACTGAACACCATACTGGCAATGAACTGCTGTGATTTGTTTGGCTGAAGTGCTCAAGCACATGTATTATTGGCATACTGTCTGGAAAGGCCCTGATTTTCACTCTGGTCTATTATTATAATTTTTTTTACTAAATATCCACGAGAAGATGTGATGAGAAATTAGTTGGTGCAGAATTCTGGCACACGTTTTTGGATGGCTACAGCACGTTCTGTCACTTCTAGCATGACTGTGTTTTGACACTGACCAGACCATGAAGGGCTCGGTCGTACACCACTCAGGGCAACCTGTGGCCTGCTTTTCAGGTTTGTTTGCTTGCTGTCCTCAACTGTTTTCATTGCCCTGTCTTCCCCAGAACCAGAGGGTGCATTTTTCCCCCCTCTCACCTGTAGTTGAGTAATATTATTATTATTATTTTATCCACAAAGAATGCTTTGAACCTGAAGGATACCCTAAGAGAACTCCACAGGGCAGCAAAAATGTGAAATGGATGAAGTGGAAATGTGTGGGTAGGTGAGTAGAGGTTGTTTTAGCTTGTAAAGGAATGCAAATAAATTGTGCAACATATCAGCAGATCGTCTGCTCTATATCAGTGTATCGTGCATGTATGAGAGTGTGTATGAGAGTGTGTGTGTGTGTGTGTGTTTTGGCATGCATGCAAGCACTGGTGCAGGGGTACTTGTTTTCTGAGTGTGAGGACTTGCACTCACGACCATCTCAATATTTTCTTAAACTGAACCATTTAAATATTAAACCGAACCATTTAAGGTCAGTTTATAATGATATGGATTAAAATTCAGTGTAGAATGGCCTTTCGATGTCTATATGTTCCAGAGAGGTAGAGAGAATCCGGTGATATGGGCACAGTGCTGTCTGTTGTCCTTACTATCATCTCAAATTTTTGCTTGTGTAAGCAGTATTCATGACCCTTCTCCCTACAGCAGCTCAGTGAAAGGCAATGGGGCTGGAGCTAGTACAGCTCATGCACAGTGTTCATAACACAGTGTGGGCTCAGGAAGCAACTAAACCTCAATCTCCCCTATTCAGTAGTCTTTTATTTTGACAGAATTCTTCTCTTGTACCAGTAGCAGCAGTAACAAGCCTCTACTGTGTGTGTTTTGTCATGTTCGATTGTGTTGAATTGAGCTAGAAGTTAATCATTCATGAGTCTTGATTCTTGATTTATTATTTTTTTGTAAGCGTCTTGGTTGGTTTGTCACAGAGGCCTAGTCAGTTATTATTTTGAGAGGCTGTGTTGGATGTTTACTCACCAGCCCAACCATTAGAAACCCATACGCTACTCATACCCTACACCCATTGGCTACTTCATTAGAAACACATACCCTCCATCTACACTCACTGGCTACTTCATTAGAAACACATACCTGAGCATCTTACAAACCATTAATAAAGAACTAACCAGTAGAAGAGCTGGTGCCATCGCCCTGTGCCTTCAATGTGTTGTATAACAAATAAGAACAACTGGTTCCGGGTTGTGATCATAAACATCCTCATTAGCACCTCCTCCTAGACTGCTTCAGTAGTGTCATCTCCTACGTTTTAAAAAATAAATGTATCCAGAGAACGTCTTAGTTCAATGTTGAATTCATCTTGAACATGTGCTTCTGCAGGCGTGCAGTGTATGGGGGAAAAACATTGTGTACCGGGCGTAATGTGAGGTCTACATGCCATATTAGCCAAATATATTTCCACGTGTCTAGATGCCCCCCACCCCTGCGATGACCCTGCCTACTCTCATTGCTCGCATGTTGGTTTTGCACTTTGTAGGCGTACAGTTATTAGATACAATTTGTCGTCCACCCATTTATTAATGGCTGTATGGTACCTACTGTGGTTTTAATTTGGGTGGAAGTCCTTTCTCAGCACACTGGTGATATCAACATGGTTTGTGCATGGTAGTGGGGGCTGTGCAGGTATGAGTGGATCAGCCACAGCAGCGCATGGTGTTTTAATGCATGTCAGTGTCACCCAAAAATACCCAGCCATCATTGTGGTTGCTTGGTGAGAGACGAGTTTCCTAACAATGATCAATCTTGGTGAACAAATACAATGAGAGGCTGAGAAAAAAAAATCAAGGAAGAGCTATTTCTTAAGCTCATGACAGTCTCACAAATGCAGGAAAAATAAGTAAATAAATGGGTGCAGTACTTTCATAATATCCTGCACATAAGTTAGAAAAAAACTGGCATTACTTCATAAATGATTTATTATTATTATTAAGTTGTTATATGTTGTAAATTTCTATGAGTTGTAAAAAGCACAGAACCCAAGTATAATGAAGAGTTGCAAGATGGCGCACGCAAATTAAACCTGTTTCCAGATGGGCTGTGGACTCTAATTGTGAAGCCAATTGCCCATCTTGAAGCCAATTGCCCATCTTGAAGCGCATCATCCTAGCAGGTCATTATTGGTGGGTTTAGAGCTCCATCAGGGTAGTTGTGTGATGAAGGATGTGCAGTGCCTGAAGATGACCTACACTTGTCATGAAGAAGCCATCGAGGTTCATTTCTGTGCCTTACACTTTTTGTCATATGTTGATTATATAGGTTGTAATACACAGTCTGTACACTAGGTGGTGTTTTAACATGTTCACATACAGCAGCACATGGGAACAGGAAATGAGGTGTTGCTTTCAGGGGACGCTCATAGTTCTTTGACCATTTCTGGGAGCAAACTCTGTTTTATGGATTTTTATGGATAAATGGATATAATTATAAAATGTTAAATGATTGAATCATTGAAAGAACTGCTTATCATTAACCATGGAAATGGCTGAATCAGAAGATATGGGAAAAAGTTGATCAATAGAAGACCTGATGATGGTGTGCATGAGCACCTAGTACCAGTACAAGGCTATGTACATACTTAAAGGTCTTCTAAAGCAGCACTTTGGAAATTAAGGCAGCAGTAATATATACAGGAAAAACATTTGCATGGCCATATTAAAGGCATTAAAGGATGCAAAAGCAACTCCTTTCATGTTGGACACAGGAGCAAAGAATATTAAAAATGTATTTTTATGAAGTGGAAGTTGGCGCTGGGTACGAAATTGCTTGAGGAATATACCAATCTTCACAGAGGCTAAATCTTCTTCGACCAAAGCTATGCTGTGCCGGTGCCACCAGGTCAGATGGAGTATGGTAAAGGTAAACATTGTTAAACTATTCATCATAGGGTAGATAAAAGAAGCAGAGTTGAGTTTTGAGTTGTTTGACTATGAAGCTACAGTATGTCTAGCAGAACATCTCTCAGTAAACAACTGTAGCTAGTTCCATATCTCACAAGCTCACTGTTACTATTGATAATGTTCAGATAGGAAAGATTTTTTGCTTACAGAATGACTACTTATGTTTGGAACAGTCTATTCACCAGTGTGTGCTCGTTATGTCTTGAAGTAAACAGCTCAGGAAACAAGGCTCATTTTCCAGGAAAGGTTATTGAAACAGTCCACAAAAATTTATGTGTGAGTGTGTAGAATACTGTAGCTTCTGAAGAACTGGCTGTTGCAATGGTTAGGCCTTTTACTATTCTCTGTCAGAAAGGAGGGCACTGTCTTGCAAAATGGCAGAGCAACAGTGGTACAGTGTTACAGTCTGTTTCAGAGGACCACAGGATAAAGGATGTGAAACAGCTACTGTAGATCTGGACAGAGGCCAAGTGCTAGTCGAAATGACTCTAGTGGTGCATGGAGACAGAAGCATTTGAATTTAGGATGGATGGATTTGTGGCAAATCAGCACAATCATATGAGAGGCCACTGACGTCTCACAGAGGAAATGCATTTCCACTAAGGAAAACCCAGCAAATCTTTGTTCTCTTGGGATGAAAAGTAAAACCCTTGCTGTCTGATGGAAGATGACTTAAGCGTTCATATTTTCAACAGAAATCAAAAGAGCATTGGCCAGCTCTCAGATTGGAGTTCACAAGTGTAAACAGTGATCCAGAGATGTTCCTGTTAATGTATTGGTTATACCATATACAACAAAGGCTACCTTACAGCGTATTACCTGTTTCAATGAACTGGACAAGGTTGGGGAAGATTTTGTTGAGGAAGAGATCTGTACTCACAATGAAAAAGCAGACATGCGCATAGCCACTTGTACCAGGAATATAAAAGAGGTCTAGTCAGCCTTTGAAAAAAAACATTTGTCCATTGATGATCTTGTAGCAACTAAGAGTTCCATTATTTGTTTCAATCAACAGGAGCAGTTTAAGGAAAAGATTGCTGCATTAAGGACTGACAGTTCTAGTTTTTAAAATTGCTGCTCTATTATAGCCTGGACCCTGTCTTGAAAGATGGTTGTTTGGCAGCTCAGAAAAACTGCAATGCCTATAGAGACAAAACAGCCAATCGTATTGTATAATGATATGTACATCTTGTCTGTCCTTCTTCATCAGATTCACAAAACCTTAGAGCACAGTGGAAGAAATCAGATGTTGTCTAGGCTGTGAGCCAGATCCTGCATCATAGGTGCCAATTCTGTCGCAAGAAAGATTGTTTCCAGTTGTGTTGTCTGCAGTCATTATAGAAGAAGAGTACTTGACCAAAAATGGCTGATTAACCTATGGAAAGAGTTACAGCTGATCTATCCCCATTTAACAATGTCAGAGTTGATTAATTTGGGCCTGTTTAAGAGAATGTAGCCTGGTGAAGAGCTATGGAGTGATATTCAATTGAAAGGCAAGAGCAGTTCACTTAGAAGTAACTTATTCACTGGAAACAAGTATTCATCAGTCAAAGAAGTTAACTGTCATACATTGTCTAATAATGCTACCAACTTTGTGAGAGCTGAGAACGAACTGAGGGAGACACTTTCACTTTAAGTAACAGCTATATCCAAGGAGCATTACTTCTGGACGGGATTCAGTAGACTTTTAATCCTCAAGCTCACACTACAGTTGTCTGTGGAGGTGTATCATAGGAATGGTTCAAAAGATTCTTAGTGCAGTTCTAGATCAGCAGGTATTGCAGGAATGTTGGATTTGACACTGCCCCATATGAAGCAGAAGCCATTTTAGTAATGCTAGTGTTAAATGATTGGACAGCTTGAGGATGATTCAATGATACAAATGGTCTTGAAGCTCTCACTCCTGTTCACATCCTCCATATGAAAGGTACAACTATTTTACCACCTGGACTCTTTGAAAGGACTGGTTTGTACCTTAAGAGGAGATGGAAGAAAGTTCAGTACATTTCAGACCTTTTCTTTAAAAGATGAATGCAGAATGAAAGAGTTAAATATTCATTATAATGGATCCAAAAACAGCACCTCGTGATTTGTGGTTGCTTGGAAGAGTGCTGGAGGTTTTTCCTGAATTCAAGGGTTTGGACTAAAACCAGGATTTTGGAGAAGCCTGTTACAGAGCTCTGCGCTTTGGTGGAGGCATTTATTGACTGTCATAGGAAAGTACCATAAGTATATGGAAACTGTCAGTTTTATGGATAATATTAAAATGTACTCATTTTTAAAATGTAGATTTCTTCAAGTAACTGCCTATAAATAACTGCGAGAATGACCTAATTGGAAGCAGTTATGGATAAACAAATGGATAAAGACAAATCCTGATGATTGTGTGTCAGACTAATGCAGTAAATGTAGTTCTTGCAGGGGACAAAGTGGATGCTCTGCAGATATTAGTACAGGAATTCAAATAAATAAATTATACATGGTATAATTATATATATATATATATATATATATATATATATATATATATATATATATATATATATATATATATATATATATATGCGTAATGTTAAAATAAACCTTTTGCAAGTTGTGAATTCCTTCTGAACTTGAAGTCAAACTGTCGATATTATAGCCCGAGATATTACTTGATGGACACATGAAGTAGACAAACGCCCAATGAACAAATATAATTTTTTTTAATTATAGAAAGAAATGAGCAGAATTATAGCAGAAATTAGCTGCTCATTGCATTTTTTCCACAATGCCAATATTGGCACCCCTGCTATATTCACAGGACCTTTGAAAGTAATTTTTAGGACGTTCCAAGTGCTCCTACGTTATCGCAACAGTGTTTTGAACCGCATGATGCTTCTTGCAAGACAGCTGATCCAGATGTGCATGAGGTTTCAGCCTTATAAGACCCTGTTCATTCTTACATTATATCACAGATTTGAAGTGCCTTTTCCTGAGCACATACTGAGGCTTTATGGTTGCAGCAGGAGAGCGCAGCGCTGCCACTGATTAGAGACGAATCCCTCAGCATGATTACTGTCACGCAGGACAAACTGAGGTGAAGGTAGCGGAGCAGATCGTGGTTGTGTCAAATCCCCCATCTTAGTTTTGTCAAAGCACTATTCTGTACAAATAGAAGAGATAATGAAGATGAAACCCTAACCCTAAAGTAGAAATTGTAGATAAAGCTGGCTTTCCATTCATTTCAGTCCCAAACAAAACACGGTATATAATTGTGTAAGCTTAGAGTCCATTATTGATACAAGCACTGGCATTGATTGTATCATTGTAACACTTATAGCATCTTGGAGAACATTTCTGATGCATCTCAGTGTCCTGGTGGTAACGTCTGCTCTAGTGGAGTCCAATGGGCAGATTGTAGTCGGATTTCGGAGAGCACATTTCATACAAAAGTATAAGATCTGCCGATGGGAGTTGCCTTTTTGAAGGAGTTAGCAACAGCTTCAGCCTGTGAAAGCTTAAAAACGGATCTGTTGCCAAGTGGAAGAATGCAAGGGAAGCAAAATCGAGCAACAGTAAAGCAGAAAGAGTAAGAGTCCTGGGCCAGCATTGCACTTAAGAAAACGGCCATGCTTAGAATGATCCAGGAAATGTGGATATATGTCTCGGAGGGAGCAGATATATGTTCATAAAGGTAGTGCTACCCATGGCCTTCTGCTCTTGATGATCTAGGCACTTTTGA
This sequence comes from Brachyhypopomus occidentalis, assembly GCA_020368025.1. Classification (NCBI taxonomy): domain Eukaryota; kingdom Metazoa; phylum Chordata; class Actinopteri; order Gymnotiformes; family Hypopomidae; genus Brachyhypopomus; species Brachyhypopomus occidentalis. The sequence continues at coordinate 5,892,771 of JAGXOD010000025.1, read as the reverse complement.
GAAGAGGGTTGAGATCTGTTTCATTTTAATCCTTGTTTTATCAAAATGCATTTCATTTTCGTTGTTGATTTATCTTCTCTGATTTATCTTCTTATCTTAATCCTATTTTCATCATATGTTTGTTAAGCATTTTATAAATCTTGTTTTAAAAATAATAATCATAATAATAATAATCTTCATTTGTATTGCACCTTTCGTACATGCATGCAACCCACATTGTTTTACAGAGTTTATAGACATAAAATAAATAGAAGAAAACAAACACAATAAAATAATTCATAAAATAATAAAAATGCCATACTTATTAGAATAAATAGAAGAAAACAAATATGTAATAAAAAATAAAGGTTCTTGAAGTGTCTGAAAAAGCTTTTATTATTATTATATAAAATATTACTTGGTAAACCTCCATCGTTAATAGAAAGTACAAGTTGCTGACTCCCTATTGCCCTACATGTCATGTATTTGTACAGCACTTGTGACTGGGCTTTGCAGTACAAAACAGGAGCCATCAATATTTGAACTTGTGAACTGAACGTGGCAATGCCTTTTATTCTGTGATTACTTCATAGACTCTGTGTATTGTTCTCCCCCTTAACGATTAATGTTAATCCTGATTATTCAGCCTAGCGTTGCCATGATTTAAAGGTGTCGCTGATCTTTAGACAAGCGATGCCACTGAGGTGCCCACAGCATTTGGACAAGGCAACATGTCTCATTTACAGCTCATTCATGTATCCAATGACTCAAATGAATCAAATAATAATGTCACCAGGTGGAATTTACAGTTTTTCTTTCCCACATGCTGTGTGCAACAAATTATGCCCACTCGCTCTTCAGGGAAATTATACCAAATTGTACCAAAACCATTGCATAGCTAATGGGCATGTAAATGTTGAGGTTAGGCCTTAAAATACGAGTATAGATCAGCATTGTTTTTAATTAAAAGGTTTGTTTTATTCATCAAGTTCCAAGGCAAGGCTTTACTCTTACTACAGTTTATCCGCACATGTTCTCCTCTGAATGTACTTTGTAATTGAGAGCACAGCAGTATTGGGGCAGTAAAAAGACACCCATCCCCTCGTATTCGATGGTGTTTTTTTTCCAGTGATCGCAAACAAAAAGCAAGCTGAAGTCACAATGTCATTGGTTCCTGCTAAACGTTTCAGCTGAGATTCATCTCCTTGAAAAAGGAATATGTCCATCATATTGTGCTAAGTAGGAGGATTATCAAACCTTTTATGGCAACTTGTGTGTTTCGCCGCACACAGGTTCTTCGGATCTTTTGATTTCTTTGATCCCTGGTGAACCTCAGTTGTAGGAGGAAGAGACAAGATGGCCATGAAATGTTGCTCATGAAAAGAAAAGCCAGCTGTTCATACAGAGTTAGCATATTAGCTTTGAGCAGAGGTCATGTCGTGTGCACCATGTGCTGTTTGGCTCATTCAGGGAGCTGTATGAGTGGCATGCATGTAGCTGATTGCACGAGTCCACTTGGCATCAATTCTCATTATCATCCTCTTTCATAAGACGTGGCTCAGCAGCTGGAATGGATGAGGCTGTGTTTAGTGAAGCTCACCCTGTCCTTCACAGGGGGAAGAAGCAGGTACCCTCTGGAGCAGGAGCCTGGGCGCCACCCTGGAGCTCTGTGCTCTGCTCTGACTCCAGAGTGAGGTGGAGCTCGGCTTTACTTGTGATCGTCCTCCCATTATCCTCCTCTGCTCCCACGTGTCCCTGCTTTTGTCCAAAGGAAATCCATGAGCATTTACCAATTTCACATAGGTGGAAACTGGCGAACAGTCAATCAGGCGTGTTTTCGTGGCATTAAAATCTAAGGATTCGTTAAGGGCCTAATGACATTACAAATGACTCAAAACTTTTCTACATTTAAGGTGTTAAATTTCTGTTGTATTTCACTCCCATAGTACACACTTAAGACAAATACCAGAGACAAGAATGTGTTGTCTTCAGAAAGCCATATCAAGACTAATCTCACATGGGTACTGGATAGATCATGTCCATTCGGTGTGTATCCAAAGCATTATCTCTGAAAACTCTGCTCCTTATCAGATTTCCAGATTCCTTAGGAATGCATACATGTCTGTTAAAAGATGGTGAGCTCCACATAAACTACATATAAAGCAGTGCCAAGTGGGGAAAAAAAGGATTACATTAACCCAAGACTGTTATATGGAGGCTGTGTTCTCAGCTGCTACCTCTGAAACATTCTCCTGTCTCTGAGATCCAAAGGGTGGAGAGATTCACTGGTGGAGCTTTAAATCTGTGGAAAAACTGAAGATAGCCATAAAAAAAAGCAATGAGGAGAATGAGGCAGATCAAAGAAAGAAGCGAAAACGGTATCGTCTATCTGCCAGAGGACCTGAATAAGGCCGTCTGCAGGTCAGTCAGAGGCAGAGGCAAGATAAGAAGCCTCTGAAACACATGTAAGCCTTTATTCATTAAATTAAATACAATTAAATACAATTTAGTTGAGGTGTATATGTATGTGTGAGTGAAAATACACTTGTCCAGAGTATATTGAGCTAGGAAGAAAGCAGCAGCTAATTTTTTGGTTGAAATAAGATGTAGAGGATCACAGCTAACTGTTGTCCAGTAATGTGTCCCACTACAGAAGACATGGTGGGACAACAGAAGGGCCCCTGAAACATTAATCGAGATCAGACAGAATGTCTTGGAGATGTATTGGTATCCTATGTTGGATTTTGAACAAATGGGGTTGCATGAAAAGTGACCACCAACTGCTGATGCAAATCTGTTGGAATATTTCAGGGGTGATCAGTTACAGTTTTGGCGTAATCCGTGACTATTACCATAATGGCAGCATATGGCTGTCAGAGTCTGCTTGTGTTTTTAAAAATGTGTTCTTTGTTTAGTGGGAAACCTCTACCGTTCAAAGACTGTATAGTCACCACAAACCATATGAATTATCATCCCATGATTTCCTCATCTCAGACAATGTATTTGAAACAAAAGCCAGCAGTGGTGGGTATATCCCAACAAAAAATGTCAAATGTCTCAATAACTTGTCGTGTGCCCTTGAGCATCAATTACAGCTTGACAATGACGTCTCATGCTGTTCACAAGTTGTCTTATTGTCTGCTGAGGCATCCCATTGTTCCTGAAGGGCGGCCCTCGGGTTATTAAGGCGACTCCGCTGACTCCGGTCTGGAGAAAGTGCAGGCCACTCCATCTGAGGTACCCCAGTCTCCAGCAGCCGTTCCGTAATGATGCGACGTCGAAGAGCTGAAGCATTGTGGTCCATGAAGATGAAATTAGGCCTGTATTAGTCATACAGAGGCACAGTGACTGGATTAATGACGTTATTCAAGTAGTATGGGCTTGTCACTGTAGCATTCACAAAGTACTGTGTCAATATCACCAAATGTGATTGACACCCCAATCGGAATTTGTCCTCAGCATTTTCCTATCTGTGCAGTGAGCACACACACACACACACTAGTAATCACTAGAGGGCTGTGGTACACACATGCCCAGAGCAGTGGGCAGCCCTAGCTCCCGCACCTGGGGAGCAGTTGGGGTTAAATGCCTTGCTCAAGGGCACTTCCGTCATCGAAGCCACGACCCTAACCACCAGACCATGACTGCCCAAGTGTAGGGCAGTTCTGTATTAACTAGACATATCTGCCCACGCTGTAACAACACCACCACCACCAAAGGCTCGTCTGGTGATAACCGTGGCTGATGCATAGCGCTCCCCTTGACGTCTCCAACATCATTGGCAGGCATCATTGGCTCGGTGTCCACTTCCATCTGAGAACATCCTGTTCGAAGCCTTGCAAGGGTGAGGTACTGTTGATCAATTGTTAGGTGTCATCTTGGTCACATGATGGGCATGATGACGAGGACTGTTTTAAATACCAATTCTAATTGAACCGAGACATTTATTGGTCGATTGATGGATCAAACACCTGTTCGAGACACTTGTTCAAACACTTGTTCGAGAACAGCAAGTTGGGCAAAAAGTGAAACATTCAACAGTTGGACATGTGCATTCAAAGGTTTACAGAAGGTCACATTAAGTTCACCTGTAAAGGTTAGAATGCATTTTAGGTTAATCCTGAAATTTCACCCAAAAGCCAAATATCCTTAACTTTTTGTGAGTAGTGAATGTATGCCATACAATAGACAACACCTAAACATAAGAAAAGTAATAAAATCTTTCAATCTAGTTTTCCGTAAGAGATTTTTACTGCCTGGCTAGGCATTAGAGTCACTATGTACGGGCCGGTTGTGTCTCCTGCTCTGATGCATTAATGTGTAGCTCAGACAAACACGCACTGCACGGCTGGCAGTGCAGACACCAGCCAAAATCTGTGTTCTCTCAGTCTATCACACGCGGGTGAGAGAGAATCAAATTGTATTTGGTTTGCAGAGGTTGTTGTGGGTTTATGCCTTTATGAAATTTGTTTTATGCAAATTGCTAATCTTTCGAATGAATAAATCAACAAATAATAAAAGTCATGTCTGCTCCCCAAAGACATTCCTTGTTACTTTTTACAGTAGCTTTGTTTTAAAGACATGGAACTATTGAATATTAATCAATATATGCACTTTGGTTCTGGTGAAAGGAAATCGAACAAAAATAAAAAAGGAGAATGTTTTGGTGGGCGGTGGGCAGGTGTTTTGGGGTGAACCGTGGATGAGGACTGAGGATCACTCACCTGTCTCTGTCAGTGTAAGCATCAGGTGTCGGAGCGCTCTTATGGAAATGGCCTTCTGGACTTCCAGTGAGCTGTCTTCAACAGTGACCCCTAGCAGGAGTAAATGGAATATTTATGCTTCACCTCAGCAGTATACATGTTGGAAGTGCAGGTTTTTCATGGGCCAGTAGAGAAAATGATTTGCAACAGGAGCATAACGGAGTAAATCATCCTGCGGTAAAAGCTCCATCTAGTCGTACCGACAGGGCACACCAGCCCACATCATCTACAGCCACACGTAACCTATTTTAGACATCTGACATGACCATCTCTCGTTTTTTGTTTTTTTTTATTTGTTTTGTTTTGTCTGTGTGTGTGTGTGTGTGTGTGTGTGTGTGTTCAAAAGGGCAGAATGGACTTTCAGCAGCACATCTGGCAAGATTCCTCTCGAGATTCTTCTTTTCGTCTTTCTTTTCTTGTCGGACATTTTTATTTTTATGATTTGTTTGCACTCTTTGCTCTATACAGGCCATTGGTTTGTTGTTCAGTTTCAAGTTTATTTTCTGTCTGGCTTTTTATTATTGATTCTTTCTGCTTACCAGTCATCCTTCTGTGGGATTAGAATAACACAATAACAGACATAGTAAGAAGTTTTTCAGTGTCTAAATATTTTTGCTGTGTACTGTACATGCTGTGCGCTGCAGTGACCCTGATGACCCTGATACAGTGACCCTGATGCTGGATTTATCATTGCTCCAATCCATCAGGCCTCTTCCTGCAGATGGCTTCACTCCACATCTAAATTAAACACAAAACAAAACAAATTGAGGTTTATCCATTCGGGCATGTGGGAACCCTTAAATGGTCAGCCATTTTATGGGCCTTTGGAACATTCATTAACTTTTGTTTTTTTTTTGTTTTTTTTTTTGGGGGGGGGGGTGTCTTAAAAAATCACAGCAAACAAAGGGAATTCCTCTGATGAAGATAAATACATGGTTTTGCATTCGTTTTTGTTTGACTTAATCCAGTCCTATTATCATACGGCCCAGTTCCACAACATTAAGCTCCCAGTCCTCTGATGCCAAGTGCAGCCTCCCTTACGCTGATTGAAACGTGTAGCTAATTGTCTGAATCAGTGACCGCATGGTACATGGTCAGCAACTTATCATTCATACTAATTAATAATCAACCGTCAAATTGGAATTGCATTAAATAATAGTATTCTTTGCGAAATATAAAAATGTTGCACATGGTTTAGTGTATGTAATTTAATCTAAAATAATATATAGTATTAGGAGTGCATCAGTTACCTTGTGTGCATCAGTTTCTCTTGTGTATCAGGATCCATGTTTGGCTGGCCTCACACATTTGTTTGCTCCCGTGATGGATTCCACTGGTGACACATTTCATAGAGGTGTTTTCACGTTTTAGTGTCTTTTTCACTGTTTTTTGCTCACCTCTTTAAGCTTGTCCAGTAGATTCCAGAAATTACTGATAGTGGGAGAAATTTGGCATCCTCAGCTGTCCCGTTGGAGACACACGTTGGTGGGCCTCCAGTACAGAGCAGGAGTAGGTCTCCTAAAGGAGCACGAGGGTGAGAATGATTACATCACACCTCCCTCCACCATTACCACTGCCATTCGGATTCACTAAATGGCTGTCTGACTATCTGGCAGATGATGAGGTGCTAGACTAGGGAGTCTAACAATATTGATTCTCAAGATATTGACTGAAGAATGGCTAGAGGAATCTTTAGGGTTTGGGAAGACAGACTGAATGACCCTGTCTGTGGAGCAGGTACAATGAACCAAGGATTTCAAGGACTATGTTCTTGTGAACGTCCATGTTCTTGTGCACATCCGTTTAGAGTGTTAAAAAACCATTAGGAATTAATGCTAATCGGCTTGTGGATGTTCCACTTCCAGGACTCCAGAGATGGAGTCCATGTTGTAGGAAAGGCAGAAAGCAGCAACAGGTACGTCTTCCAGCCCAAAGACGTGCTCTAACCCCCAGCCTACAGAGCCAGCTCCCCAGCCCGGCCCAGCCCACAGACGTGCTCTGACCCCCGGCCTACAGAGCCAGCTCCCCAGCCCGGCCCAGCCCACAGACGTGCTCTAACCCCCGGCCTACAGAGCCAGCTCCCCAGCCCGGCCCACACTTCTCCACACTCAAGCACCCACTTATCCCTTTAAGTGGCAGCCTCAGTCTGGCAGCTCTCCGTCATGCTGCGCCCTTCTTCAGGGATGACGCCCCTCCGTCACACCTCAGCACTGCTTCACCAATATGCACCTATACATAAATCAAACACACACTCTCCAGCCATGTGTGCAAGGGAACGGTGCAGCGCCTCCAAATGCAGCACTACGAGGGTGGTGATGATGCATGTGGTCGTTTACACGATCTTAAAGGGAAGGTTGTGGCAACATAGTTTCATCTGCTTTTAAAGACGTTATTTTTATGGGCTGATTTTTTTTGTTTTTTTGCTTTAATTTAATTTATATACCTGCAGTTTCGTTAGTCAAGTACTGGCTCGGTGCTTTTCTGCAGATGACTGATCTTTCCGTGAATGAACAAAATGAATTTTGCAAGGTAATCCGCACGTGTATTTCAAACAGAAATCCTAGAGAGGTGTATTTGGAAGCATTGTTTTTTGTGGTTACCCTAGCACAAAAACATGTTCTGTTTCTAACATTTCAGTCGGAGCATTGCTCTCTCTCTCTCTCTCTCTCTCTCTCTCTCTGTCTGTAGGGGTAAAATTGTCCATTATCCAGTGTTCTTCACAGTAGGCCTGTTTGGCTGGTTCAGAGGTGGCAGTTGAACCACAAACACCCTGAAAGCCTTATCAGTCTCTCTCACACTGCACTCATCCTTAGGAGGCCTGGTCCGACCTCCCCATTATCGCACTCTCTCTCCGTTACGCTCCTCCCTCCTCCCATGCTCTCCTCTCTTAACTGGACACCACGACGTCTTCTCGCTCCTCCTGACGGAGAGCACGCTGGAGGAGCTGCAGATCTCGGGGTTCGCTTCATTACACATATGTTCTCCTCCTCCTTCCAACTGTGCCTTGTGTGTGTTGAAGGCTCACATTGAAACACTGTGCTGGTCACTCTGGAGCTAAACCTCTTTCTTCTGTGTTTTCCGGATCCTTAGAGGCTGGTGCCGTGCACTCGTCATCCTCAATCACTGCTCCATCCATCCTGCTGCGCCTACTTATCCTCATTGCTGAGTTGATGGCTGTCCTCACACTAATCATGCACTGCAGTCGTGTTCACCTCTCTGTCCCCCTGCATGCTGCACCTGTGTATACGTACTGATCATTAAATGCTATTGTTAGCCTTTGTGAAGCAATTGGTTCGTAAGCTTTGCTTCTGAAGGAGTGCATTTCATCTGAACTTGCAATGTGGAATCGGTTTTGATTGCTGTGAGAGACACTGGCTTCTGTTTGCTCCACCCCTTAAGGGTTTCAGATCTGTGGTGGGTGATGCTCTTTAATGAGAAATGCCATGTCACCTTATCACCTTATGCAATCAAATAGCCCGGTTAGCTCGAAGTCACAATTAATATTGGCACTTCGTGCGTCTTTGTGCAGCCCCGTGATGTCGGCTGTCCGTATCCTTGATGCTGGACTGTGATCAAAGGCAGTGCAGAACATTCATGACATATGTTGCCACTTCGTTTGAGATGGAGATATGTGTGGTGGTCATTAATGAATTTCTAGCGGAATTCAAGTAGAGAGATGTGATTTGGTAACGAGACATTTTCCACATTATGACCAGAAATTAATATGTCAACCAGTTGCATGATCTGATGCTATCAGAAATTTTCCCCAGAATGCCAGTATATATACATTAGAACTATGAATATAGGTTAATTTCCTTACAAAAACACAATAGTGCAGTACAATCTGACCTACACCATGTATGTCATTACAATTTTCAATTGGAAGAACATAGTTAAGAATGAAGGTTTCTCAGAGGTTCACTCTGGTGCAGCCCTTACCTGTGTTCAACTGATAGACCTCAGTCTCCCTGCAGGCCTGTACGTCTACTAACATCTACTAACTAGATGAGGCATAATACAGCAAAATAGGACAAAAATACAAAATAGTCATTCCAGAGTCTTTGAAAGCTGATAAATGTGCAGGTTCCTCCTATTCATGGCAGTGAAATGTTTCACAGTCCCTGGAAGTGCTGCTTTGCATTATGTTTACTGAAGCATTTTCGTCTGCCCCCCCACCCCCCCACTCAGGGGAGCACGTACATTTCCATCCTGAATATCCATTTTAAATTGAGCTTCAGGTCTTTGCAGCTGCCAGGCAAAAGCAAGCGATTCCCGTCTCGTTTACCTACTGTAGCTTCTCACAGGCTGGTGCTGAACAGCCGACAAAGTTCTCTCCACCATTCTGACTTGGACAAAAGAAGGGATGTAAGGCACATACCAGTCTTGGCCGAGATGACATTTTAGTTAACAGAGGACATATCACTGTAAACACAACATGGATGACAGAGATCTGGTGTAGTGTATAAAGCAAAGATCTAAAGATAGCAGCAGGATTGAGCGCCATACATGGAAATCTATACCATGGGCGGGAAGTGTGCAGAAATGCTATGGGGCTGCGTTACACACAGGGCCACATGTTCTATATATGCGGCTGCATGGTGCTTTGGTTACATGATGCCACAGCCTTCTGGAGGGACTGCAGCTGCTGATGCTCTCTGATGGGGTTTCGTGTGACCTATTTACCGAACAGTGCTAAGCTATGGACCGCTGGTGTGCTCTCTTCATGCTCTCTACCTCTGTTAGGGAAATGAGATAACCCACTGCCTGTGTGTGTGTGTGTGTGTGTGTTGGGGATAGGGTTGTGTTTGTGTAAGTGTTATTTAAGAAATGTGTAGAGCTAAATAAAAGCGAGCTGTCGTTGAGGGGTGTTGGGTGGGGGGTGTTGGGTGGGGGGGTATTTAGAGTTGGCTCAACTCCAATTCCGCCCAGCCAGCCAGAGCCGACGAGGAATGAAAATGGGCTTCATTAGGCAAATAAATCCTCCAAATGAAAATACAGCCCATGTGAACGGACCTCACCAAGTGCCTCTGTGGGACACGCGTGCTGTGTGGTGCTTGTGAGTAATCCAAGCCTGTAACTGCTTCTCCGCTTCACCAAGGCACGGATGGAGAAGGGAGGGATGCTGGATGGCTCCGCGCGCCTTATCCGGGCTGTTCTCACCATCCATCCTGCTGTCCCGTCTAGCTCCTGAGGCACAGCACTGACACCAGCCTATGACTTACTCCTCACTGCTGTGACATATAACCACAGCAAGGCCATGTCGGCTCCAGAATTGGCAAATCTCTCAACTAGTGCTCCAGATAATGTTCTTCTGCAATGGGCCGCCATTGGTCTGAATAGGACTCCAGAGGTCCTGCTGAACCTGATAAAGTGTGCAGTTTGAATATGGAGAAGCGAGCCTTTGTATCACAGTATCACTAGATCCTAATATACTAACTCTGGCGTGATGACAGTTTTTCTGAACTTAACCGATATTGTCCATTTGAATGTCACCTGATATCAATACTGAGCCGATATCTTTTCATTAAAAACCACTGTGTTTCAGTTTGGGAGATTTGTGGCGCATGTATTATATATGCTACATTTTTACCGAGTTTTATATTTTATGCTATATTTTTATATGTGTATCATGCATTGATATTATATGATATCTAATTACATGTAAATATAATGATAAAAAACAAAAAAAACTCTGTTTATAAGACTACAGCATTTTATTTTTTTCTGATAATTGCTATCATCTGATGTTTATTGCCTTGGTCATCACCTGCTTGGTTCTCAGCTGTACTGTGTACCAGCATACACACACTCACTCTCTTTCTCATTCTCTCTCTCTCATTCTCTTTCATTATCTCTCTCTCTGTCTCTCTCACTAAGGTAGCCTCACTCACTGACTCCTGAAATTTACACCATAGTTTGTCTTCTTTTTTCCCCTCATTACTGAATGCAACTACATCAGTTTTTTTCGCTGGCCTTAAGTACATACCCCACAAACTCACCAGGCACTAAGTGAGCAGACCGAGTACTGGCTGTACTACGAGTACCAGTGGCGATTCTAGAGCGAGTTGGGGCCCTAGGCAAACATTCAAGGGGCCCCCATAGGGAATTCGGCTCTCGTATCGTCATTGCAAACTTTTCACATTGCTACTGCTGTAGTTTAACGTTTGTCAGCCCTCGTGGGCCCCTCACTCACAGGGGTCCCAAGCAGTTACCTGCCTTGCCTGGTAGCTTCTGCTGCAACTCTGATTAGCGCTACTGTACAATGACCTGTGCTGTATGACCTGTGAGTTTCTCTTCAACCTCTACATAAACACACTACAGTTTTCATTATTAAAAGATAGCTATTCTTCTAGCTATAAAATATACGTGAACTGAAGCGGAGTTAACTCAAGCTAGCTTCTTCTCCGGCCTCTTATTGAGCCTTTCCAGTCCACCTTAAAACTCTGCAGGCCAACAGTTCTACTTTTTCATGAGATTGGATTATACCAATGCCATAAAGTAATTACCATCACGAATGTTAACCGGCTCGGTTTCTGCCAAGTATGTATGTATGTATGTATGGATATGCACTATATTGCCAAAAGTATTCGCTCACCCATCCAAATGATCGGAATAAGGCGTTCCATGGCCACAGGTGTATAAAATTAAGCACCTAGGCATGCAGACTGTTTTTACAAACATTTGTGAAAGAATGGGTCACTCTCAGGAGCTCAGTGAATTCCAGTGTGGAACTGTGATAGGATGCCGCCTGTGCAACAAATCCAGTGACATTTCCTCGCTCCTAAATATTCCACGGTCAACCTGTCAGCTGTATTATAAGAAAATGTCAGTGTTTGGGGACGACACGTGTATATATGTATATATGAACGTACATATTTGCTCAAGATCAGTTTAATATTGTGAACATGTACTGAATTGTCTGTCTCTCACACATGATAATGACAGAAGGCCAGACCCGCAAAGCTGGCATCTGCAAGCTTGGTGTTGAGGGGAAGATAAGAATGTGTTTGTGAACAGGAGACCTATCACAGGACAGTTAATGATTGACTCCCACCCAGCAATAACGATTACACCGTTGAGCAGAGGGAGTTCACTCAAAGTTCGGCCATATTTACGAGGTGTAGGGCAGTGAGTAGGCACAGAGAGACCACCTTTCCCCGGGTCATTTCATCTGAGGCAGCACCACTCGTGAGTTTGACTTTCCAACACCAAGGGTGGGGATGCTGGTGTGTGATTGCAATAGTGGTTTAGGAATTGCAAACAATGTGAACATTGAACACTGTTTTCTGACCAGGGTTCTCCCTCCCTAGTCTGATCACAGATCTTTGTGTTGTTATAATTCAGGTCCTCTTGCCTTTCTCAGGCAGTGTGGTCAGCTGTGTCTATCACTCACTTGACCATTATAATTCTTCCTGTCTGTATTGTACTCCCTGTATGTCTCTCTTTGTGCATCTGCCTATCTATCTGTATCTCTGTGTATGTATTTCCCTCTCTGTCTATATCTCTGTCTGTCTCTGCGTGTACCTGCCCCTCTATCTCTGTTTCTCTGTGTGTGCATCTCCTTCTGTCTGTGTGTGTGTGTATCTGCCTCTCTGTCTGTCTCTCTGAGTGTGCAACTCCCTCCCTCTGTGTGTGTGTGCATGTCTATGTCTATCTTTTTCCCTGTCTGTCGCTCTGTATGTGCATGGCCCTCTGTCTCTCTGTGAATCTGTCTCTCTGCCCGTCTCCCCACTCCCCCCCGCATGTCTCGTCTTTTCTTTAATCGTTCCATCATAGCTCAACATGTCACGCCTGTTTTCTTTTCTCCCTGTTTTGCCAGGTTGAAATCATAAGGGAAGTGGGTGGGGGGGGCGGTTGTGTAAGGGCGGGAGTATCACTGAACACGCATGCCAGGTGTGAGGATTCCCGTCTCTCCTACGTCTCTCTCTCTCTCTCTCTCTCTCTCTGTCCATCTCTCTCGCACACTCTCTCACCTTCCCCCTCACATGAAGAGCTTGCATTACATCCCAGGTGAGTGTGTGTGTGTGTGTGTGTGTGTGTGTGTGTGTGTGCCCTCTCATCTTTCAGTTCTGCTTGTGAATGACTTCGTAGGTGCTGCTGCTGCAGTGTAGGAATAATGGACAGGCTTCCTCTTCTGCCCATCTGCAGAAGACGCCCATTCTCTATAGCACCAGAGCCGCTTTCCTCTGTGTGTGTGTGTGTGTCCATGTGTGTGTGTTATTACATTTTTGGGTTGTCACATGTGTGAGCGTTCGATCATGTATCAAGAATATATAGATTACTTACTGTGCATATGTGTGTGTGTGTGTGTGTGTGTGTGTAAGGTGGTTCTCCATGGTTGAATGTACAGGCGGCTTGTTGCCTCTTCTCTTCGTTCTTTATCATTGTCTCTGGTGGCAAAGCGTCGTAGGCTGCAGTTGTTACCATGCAGACTTCCACACCGTGCTGTTTCCTTCAGTGCTTAACAGGAATTAAGACAGTAGTCAATGGTAGCCATGCATGTGCATGGCCGCGTGCGTGTGCATGGCCGCGTGCGTGCGTGTGCGTGCGTGTGCGTGCATGCACACTGTGCGAGGGAAGGGACAGGTGTTGTTTTGGTTTTGCCTTTGCACAGAGCAGGGTTGCTTCTTTCTGCGCACTCTGCTCTTCCAAGACCAGGGATTTCACAATGGCTCTCAGTGCAGCGCATAAGCGTTCGCTCTATGAAAATGCCAGTGTGTGTGTTTTGCCTCTGCTGCTGCATCTTGTCAGTCTCATATGATATGACAGGTCAGTAATTGATCCACAAGCAGAGAGCCGGCTGTCACTCTCTAGCCTCCTCCACTCCTGACTGCTGTCAGCCATCCTGTCATCACCAAACATCCCTTTAGCACCACCCCTTTTCTTCTGTCTTCCCTTTTGCCTGTGGAGAAAACACCTTGGAAATAGAGCTCAGACTTCACACGCTCTGCTAGCCTCCTGTGCTAATTAACCAGAGATCTCTCTGTCTCTCTCCCCCTCTCCCTCTCTCCCCCTCTCCCTCCCTCCCTCCCTCTCTCCCTTCCTCAATTATAGAAAGAATGAATAGGAAGCTAATGCTGGTTATTTTTTACTGTCTGCACTGGTGTAGCATTAGCCACAGGGCTAGACTAAATAATTTATAGCCCGTCACCTCCCATATTAATGAAACTTGTAGACACTCTTATGCTCTATCTCTCTCTCTCTCTCTCTCTTTCTCTTTTTTACCTCCCCCTTTGCTTCTCTTTCTTCATCATGCATGACTGCATATGCGTGTATGCATGTGTGTGTATGTATGTGTGTGTACGCATGTTTGTATGCATGTGTGTGTTCCATGTACACTCATGTATGGGATGTGTAACCCGTGTTTTTGAAGACACTCTGTGATTCTCCCACTCTCGAGCTCTCTGGCGTCTCTGACTACTCTTGTCTGTGAAGCACAGATGCTGTGCATTGATCTCCCACCTCCAGATGTCTGGAGTTCTGCAGAGCAGTTTGAACTGGAGCAAGTTCTCACCAGACAGACAGGACGCTCTCTTTCTGCCTCTCGCCATTAATGTAGAGTACAGATGGAGAGACATGGAGAGAGGGAATGAGGAGAGAGAGAGAGAGAGAAGCTCTATGTGGAAAAGAGAAGGAGAATTCAGTGTAATTATTAATGTGCCTAGATGGTTAGAATAATGTTTGCATGTTTTTAGTGAGCTTGTATTGTTTTTTACACAAGGGATATTGGGTAAACCTAGAAAAAGTGAAACCTAGACATTAATTGAACACTGATTATTCGATGTATATATTGCATTCTTTGTACCCATGATATGATACATAATATGAAATATGTTCGAGATTCACTTGCACAGCTGCAGATGGCACGACATTGTCCATGCCACATGTGTGTGTGTGTGCGTGTGTGTGCGTGTATGTGTATGCATGTGTTCACGCGCGTGCGTGCGCGCGTGCATGTGCGCGTGTGTGTGTGTGTGTGTGCGTGTGCGTGCGTGTGCATGCGTGTGTGTGTGTGTGTGAGTGTGCGCGTGTGTGTGCGCATGTGTGTGTGTGTGTGTGTGTGTGTGCGCGCGTTTGTGTGCGTGTGTGTCAGTGTCAGGGCCACAGTGGAGTAGACACTGAGGAGCAGCAGGCACCAGGGACCTGCCCTTTCTGCTGCTGTCTGCAGAGCTGTATGGATGTGCCTCTGCCCAGTGATCAGCAGTGCTGAATCAGAGGACACTGTTGCAGCTGCTGAGCCTGTAGGCTGTGCACCTGTCTGTGTGCATGTGCGTGTGCGTGTGCATGTGCGTGTGTGTGTGTGTGTGTGTGTGTGTGTGTGTGTGTGTGTGTAACATCTGTGCAGTCGTGGGCAGACAAATCAAACGTCCCCCTCCCCCACTCCCTCATCATACATCGTTTCATTAGTTTAATTTAATTCCAGCCATGCTGAGGTGCAAAGTAAACCGGGATGTTCCATTATATCTCACCTTTATGTGCACTGCGATGCATATTAGCAGTATGAGGAAAACATCTTGCACTCAACATTCAGAAGATGTAATCATTTAATCAGCGATGAAGCAGCATCTTCCTCAGGCTGAAATGGACAGAAGGTCACATATACCTCCTCAGTAAACCATTACTTTTCTGCCCCCCCCCCCAGTCTAATTAAGGAGACAATGCTTTGACGCATGGTTCCATGTGGATAATTGACTGAGGGGGGGCAGCTTCACTTTAGTCAGCGATTACTAGCTGCGTTCGTGTTGCAGCTAATTAATCCTGGAGGATAGGTGCTGTGGTGGCAGTGAGCATGCGTAAGGCCAGGTTTGCCCCTGCTCCTCTCGCCTTCTCCGCCGCGCTCCCGCCGAGCTAAGACGCTGTGCGTTTTCTGCGCTTGCTGCAGTGTGTCGGATGTCAGGGATTCAGCTGTCAGTCAAGCTCAGAATCACACTGTTCCAGGATTTGGCCTGCAGCCCTTTCACCAGAAGGAATGCGTACTGTTCATTGGCTGAGGAGTGTAATTAAAATATGCAGTGGCACTGCTGTTATGAGGTTACCACATTAACATGAAATAAAGTACTTTTGCATATTCAATCACGTTTGCACATTTAAAGTATTTGATAATTACAGTAATGATACCATAAGCGTAATAATTTTAGGTTACCGATTGTTAAAACATTGGATATCATACTCACTGTGCCTCTTGCAACGGTATAATGTATAATGCTGATGTGTAGCTGTGTGGCTGTTGCTATTGGCTATTGGAATCTTATCAGTTCTGGTTGTTTTTTCTTCAGCATGTTTGGCTGCAGTGTGCGATCACTGTATTGTGACTATGTGACTATGAGCTGGTCACCAGCTGCACGTCTCCGTCTCATTCTTCTGGGATTGTCCATGGACAAGTAGTGCCCGTTTCTAAGACGCAAACAAAGCATATTTTTAGGGGTTTTTTTTTACTACTCTGAAGTCCGTCCACTCTGGCACACAGACGTTACTCTGCTCCCAAGATCAGCTTTCTTCATAATGGACTGTGTCTTGCTGTGAATTGGTGTCGAGTATCCCGTGATTTGTAGAACGTGACGTGTGCCATTGCAATTTTATATCTGAACCCGTGCCTCCAAATTCAGGACCTCCAGCAGCTGTTTCATGATCCTGTCACTGTTATCCTGGGGCTTTGAAGAAAACCGCTTCCCAGCAAAATGATCAAACCTTGGAATTCAGTTAAGATTCCAAGCCACTGACTCAAACTGCAAAATCAGAATCAGTCCCATATGCTACATCTGGATGATCCTGTACAGGAGGTAGTTAGAATTCACAAACATGCTCTCCGGATCTTCACCATTACATTACGTTTCTCTGCAGCAGCCTTTATAAAAGAGATCTTCACTTGTTGAAGGTTCATATCTTATGTTTCATTAGATAAAATAAATGCATCTTCAGGGCACTAATGGATTCCCTGCCTAAGAATGAATCCAGCATTAATAATGGCAATGCAGTTACATTTCATTAGAAATTACTTAGTGTACATGAGCTGAGATTATTTGATAATTCAATAGGAAAACCCACTTAGAGAAATGTAATGCTTTGCAAATGCATAAAGCTAAAAACATTTCTCCCAAGTTGCAGAGATTCGTGGTCTCTTGTTAATTATGCATTCACAAAATTAAAGCTATTGTCATAAACATTACTTCCCACTTTAAGTCGCAAGATAAAATTTGAATGCATATTATGTTCGCTGTCCATATTTACATATTTTGTAAGGTCACTTCAGCCATGTTACTGCAGTTTTTTCGGCAATGCATGCAGACCTTCAGCGTAAAGGCTTGCGGGCGTAAGCAATTTGTACTAACCGTAGATAAGAATCTTTGAATATGTGAAATGGCAGAGTGATATTCCATTACCTGTTTCACTCAAGCTTACATTCTGAACCGCTTTCTTTCCATCCCCATCTGGAGTAAATAAAACTGAGTTGCACCCTAAAGGAACATTTGTCTTTTTTAGCAGATGTCATTGTGATTTGCTATGTTGTAAAGTATTTATTACATTTGACAAGGTACTAAAAATCTGGGAAAAGTAGCTGTGCACTAACTTCAAACCTTCTCATGTAACCTTAAAGCTATTAAAAACTGAATCACCAAGTGAATCTGTAGGTCTTTGATGGCCAAACATTTGTACATTGTTCAGTGACATCATTCTTCTATTTCCAGCCTTACAGCATTCAGAAGAAAGACAGAGTCCATGACACTGACAAACCCAAAAGATGGACAAGAAAAGTGGTAAACAACAACAATAGCACATTGTTTTTATATTAATGTTAATCAATACTTCCAAGCATGCAGAATTTGACAAAAATGCCTTTAATGACAAATGATCTATTTGTAATATGCTTAACTTCATTCCTGTCCCATTTAAAACATTTTCAATGATAATTAGAATCTGATTCCAGATGGCAGGCACAAGATGCTAAATCTGACTAAGATTATGATTTGTGTTTCAGCAAATGGCTTTTCCTCCAAGGCTTCTGAAAGTGGCGGACAGAGAAAGCAACTGCCCTATTCTGTGGAGACACCCTATGGCTTTCACCTTGATCTGGACTTCTTAAAATATGTCGATGACATTGAGAAGGGTAATACCATAAAGAGGGTGCATATACAGCGAAAGACCAGGGGCCCAAAATACAGCACACTGCCACGTAACTTCAGCCTTCCTGGACATGGAGCCCGTCCTGCTGACAGGGACACGTGGGCCTACACTTCCACCCTGGGCTCCAAACCCAAGTCCCGCGTTACAGAAGTTCAGCAGCTTTTTGATTTCCGAGCCAGCGATGGCGGTTCTGCTAGTA
Source organism: Brachyhypopomus occidentalis (assembly GCA_020368025.1). Lineage (NCBI taxonomy): Eukaryota > Metazoa > Chordata > Actinopteri > Gymnotiformes > Hypopomidae > Brachyhypopomus > Brachyhypopomus occidentalis. The sequence goes on along the minus strand of JAGXOD010000025.1, from coordinate 5,874,708 downwards.
GCAGTGGAAGCTCTTCTGCAGGTCACTCGAAGACACAAAGCGGTGGCTACCTCACCTCCCCCAAACCTGTGGACGAGGTCCATATCCAGCCATCCCAAGAGCCACAGCTGGGCCTTAACGTGAGGCCGCACCTGTTCCGGGCTTCCAGTATGCCCGTTAATGTCCCACACAGGAAAGCCTCGGACTCTACCGATGAGCAGAGTCCGCATTCGCAGAGTCCGCATTCGCAGAGTCCGCATTCGCAAAGCCCACATTCGCAGAGTCCGCATTCGCAGAACGGCTCGACCGAGCGACTGTTTAGGCCTGTGGAAAGCGGTGACAGAAGAGGCAGCATTCCCCAAGACCGGGCCAGCCTGCATCAGCAGATCACGGCAGCGCTGAAGCGGGTTCGTGAGCTGGAGGAACAGGTCAGGACCATCCCCAAGCTGAAGGCTCAGATTTGTGCACTAAGGGAGGAGAAGGAACAACTACTCCAGAGGATTCAAGCACAGTCTGTGGTAAAAGGTCTGCTGGTGTCTGGCGAAACGCCCCAGCCTGATTCCCAAGGTAGTACTGAGCTTTGTACAGGAAGTGAACAGCAGGAAGTCCCTTCTCTTTCCCATGATGCTGTAGCTGATAGTAAAAGCATGACACTGGTAGTAGAGACAGTGGTAGAGCGGCAAGGTGAAGATTCCGTGACACAGAACCCTACAGTATCGGAAGGAGAACCAGTACCAGTCGTTGTTTCTGTTCCAGTGATACTCATCGAAAAAAGCCGAGAGCCCAACTGATTCAGAAGGATCAGAGAGACAGTTGGAGGAATCTGAACAAGAAACCGAAATATCAGAAACACTTTCAAAACAAGGACCGGGAATGCAAGAAGGAAGAGCAGAGATTTCATTAGTAGATAAACACTTGGAGCTACAAGAAGGGTTTTCAGCAGCAGAAGAAAAAGCAGATATATCTGAACATCCAATGTCCCAAGGGGAAATGCGGAAAACAGAAGCTGCCGAAGGACCAATTGAAGCAGAGAAAAAACGGACCTCTGACACAAAAGGACCAATTGAAGCAGAGGAAAAACGAACCTCTGACACAGAAGGACCAATTGAAGCAGAAGAAAAGGGGACCTCTGCCACAGAAGGACCAATTGAAGCAGAGGAAAAACAGACCTCTGACACAGAAGGACCAATTGAAGCAGAGAAAAAACTGACCTCTGACACAGAAGGACCGATTGAAGCAGAGGAAAAACGGACCTCTGACACAGACAACCAAGAGTCACTCACAATCCTAGAGCTACGAATCAAAGTAAAAAATTTGGAGCAGACATTGTGCGAGGCCAGCTGTGAGCTAGAAAGGACAAATTCCTTACTTACGGCCCAGATGGAGGAAAACAAACTAAAAGACATAACGATTCAGGAACTCAGTGAGAAAATTAAGGAGTCCATATCAGTTACTGTAGAACAAGAGACCCAAGTGTCACCAGAGATCGGGCCGCTTCCTGAACTCATCATTACATGTGATGCGTCAGTCGGCACAGAGAGCAAAACTGTCTTAAACAAAGCTGTGGCAACCGAGGCTGAACTTCAACCTCTCGACGGTCCCAAGGAAGGAGACCTGATGTGCTCGTGCACTCAGACAAATGTAGTTGAAACGCGAGACATCGAGGTGTTGGCACAGGTGGTGATGGCTGAGAAAGTTGTGGGTGTGGAGGTTGCTACGAGTGACCGCGCGGTCGAGACCGATTTCCCCACTGGTCCTGGTGACAATGTTCCCAAAGACAGTGCTGAGACTAAAGGAGAAGACAACGTAGAAGCAGACGTTCAGACTATTGCTGTGACATACAAGCTAGAAGAAGAGGACATAGTAGATGACAAAATGACTGAAAGCATGGTAATTGATGTGGCTGAAGAGTATGTTATAGTAGAAAAGACGGAAGGTGATGTAGTTGAGATGGTAATCAGGGAGGATACAGGCATCAAATCCTCAAGAAACGAGCTGGCAGATAGTGTGGCTGTCGAAGGTGTGGTAACAGAACGCTTACAACATGCACCATCATCGGTACAAAGCCAAAAGCAAGGGGAAGAACAAGACCACCAGTCTCCATCTCAGCCTCCACCTCTGCCTCCACCTCAGCCTCCACCTCAGTCTCCACCTCAGTCTCCACCTCAGCCTCCACCTCAGCCTCCACCTCAGTTTCCACCTCAGTTTCCACCTCAGTCTCCACCTCAGCCTCCACCTCAGCCTCCACCTCAGTCTCCACCTCCACCTCAGAGGCCCTCCGAAGCAGCACCACCAGCAGCCATAGGCCATGTGGTGAACCGAATCCAGGGTCTTCTCAATGAGCAGTGGGCTAGCTTGGGCAGCGCAAGCCAGGAAGCCAAAGGCGAGAGCTCTCAGAAGCAGCCAGTGTCGAAGATCAGCTCCATCCAGAGTCACCTTAGAGGCTCTCTCAGTGCCCTCTCTGCCTTCTATTCTCCTGTTCAGAAAGGAAGTGCAACCAAACAGTCAGGTATGGTCCCATCGTGTTTGCTCAGTCACACACATCGAGCATGAAAATGTCCACCTGTAAAAATGTGCAGCATGTGAGACGTTCAGAGGAGTTTTGTTGTATTTGCTGCAGTGTGTTTGCTGAGCTGTAGGTTGGGGAATCTGAAAAAAACAGTAGTTACAATCAGAGGAATTTTTTGAAACAAATTAAACTAATGTATCGTTCTTGCTTTGGGAATAAATATCATTTGCCCTGGCATAGCAATAGATATGAGAAAAGAGAGAACTTTCACCATTTGCCATGCAAAGACCATGAGAAACACTCATTTTTTTTAGCTTTGCTTACTTTGTTTGGTTTAATATATTGACATCTGCCTGAAATTACAGCACTAACAAAATATTGTGATCTCATAGCAACTGGCGTCAGTGTACGTGTGTTTAACCACAATCATTCACAATCAGGTTTCCTCCTCAGGCCTGCACAGATCTCTACCCCATTTAACAGCACGGTTTATGGATATGTAAAAATATCCAGTTCGACAGTGACAAAAGTAGTTTTTGTCTACTTTTGTTGACCAAATTGATCTCATTATGTCTGGCAGAACACAGACAGCCCCATGGGAATTAGCATGTGTTCTGCTAGCTCTCTGTCCATCCTGCTGGTTTGAGTCATAGTTTTATTTAGAGGCAGTGGGTCATCTTGTGGGCCTACTTTTGCCAACAGCACCAATCCTATTATTCCACACTTCACTGACAATAAAGAGAAAAAAAAACAATGACAAGAATGTGAATGTATTGTTGTTCAAATGCAATGACTGACTAGGAACTCTAGTGGCAGCTTGGGCTAAGCAGCTAATTAGTGTGCTGTTGTCGCATTAGCTGATATATAGACGAATGCAACTGTTTCCCCATTTCTTTGGAACTCCATGTACTATTATGGTTTCATATAGAGTCAGTCATGTTACCTCTCTGGTCATCCGCAAAGGATATTATACAGGGGCATAGTTATGAAGAAATGTGGCAATACTCTTTAAAATGTGATTTTAATTGTTTCTAAGCCTTTTATAAGTCCATGAAGTACTGTTCTCCTAATATTGCTTAACTGGATCACAGGATACCAGTGTTGTCAAAAAAGTTTTGCTTTTGGTGAGTTTGAAAATGAAAACTGCTGGGTATGAAGAAACAGGTGGAGATCTGACTATGAGCTCCACGTCTGCCTGCTGTCCTCTCCACAGGCCTGAAGTCCATCATGAAGAAGAATGGCTGTCCAGATAAGCCAGGGAACGGAGGAGCCAAGAAAAACCTCAAGTTTGTTGGCGTAAATGGAGGGTAAAGTATTTTATTTTCACAGCGGTCTCTCCGCATTCTCGACACCCTTATTTGGCTGTAGCAAACGTATATGCTTCTGAAAAGTAACACTTTGTATTACATCACCTTTTACATCATATTTAAAAGGATTGAGGTGCATTTTATAATGCATTTGGATAAAACTAAATGTATGATTGCTCCCTAACAATTACAAAGAAGTGCAGAACTCCAGTTCGTATTGTCAATTTTATTTTGTTTTGTCATCATACAGTGCTTCATGCTTCATGTATAACAGGTATCTCAAAGTCCTTAAAGGTGCTGTTTTAATGTGTCTTTTAAGTCTTTAAAGTTCTGTTTATGCCACACCCTTTAAAAACATGTTTTTATGACCTCATGTTTTGCCTTTTCACTGTGTCACTACTAATTTTGCCAGCCGTTTTTATTTAGTCTTAGTTAATGTATTTTAGTCTTAGACTAAAATATATTGTATTTTTTTGCCACAATTTAGTCATATCCAGTAATTTTAGTCAAAAACAAAAAATGACTAAAATTAAAAACAATGTACACATTTTGGCACAACTGTTGTACTCAGAAGTCGTCTGGCACTGCAACGTCCACGAGAGACTAGTTAGTCAAAAGGGTCAGCTGGTGATTAAGGCTCGACTGCATGGGGAAAACGGGTTTATTATTTGACCAGGACAGAACTTCAGGTATCTGGTGCTGTTGCCAACCCTTATTAACATAAACCATCTTCTCAGTACAACTAAAGTGGCAAAACTGTGTGGATTAGACTTGATTGTAAAGGTGCACACACCCATGCATGGCCGCATATCCTCCCCACAATCCATATGACCATCATTTCGCTGGACTCCTCGTGAATAAAACACACGTCAGACATAATAGCGAGTTCGTTGGCAGCGTAGTGGAGACAAATACCTTATTATGATCCACCGAGCTGGGCAGGGTTTCGACGTGACCCTGCGCTACTGAGCACAAACAAACATGAAAGATTTTTGTCAGCGGCGTTAGCGGCGCTCTCCGTGTCCATCTGTCATCGTGGCGCCCAGGGCGTTGGAGAGCGGCGGCCGCTGTGTTAGCCCCGGTGGCGGCGTCAATGAGATGTGGGTGAGAAGTGGTGAAAGCTCAGAGATGGTGCGGTGGTGGGGGCGGGACGGCGGGTGGACGGTGCCCGAAGCTGCGGGCCAGCTGTGTTTACTCCGCCCTCGGCGGTAAGATAATTACCTTGATGGAGCAGAGCGGACAGTTGGTGCTCCAGCTGATGTGGAGGAGAAGGCAGACAGGTCCTTCCCTCGGCCTGTGGTGCAGGATGTGGAGAATACAACCTCTCCCAAGAATCAATGGTGTCTGGGTTTCCAATGACAACCAAGCATGACCGGTGAAATCTGTGTGCTGAAGGACAAATACATGAAAAACAGATTTATATAAAGTCATTTATTGATCATTTTGACTCATGTAATGGTAAATAAAACCACATGGCATAGTGGGTGGTTGGAAAATGAAGTTATGTCCTGGTGTAGTGGTAACAGATTTGTATTCTTGTGCCTGTGCAGAAACAGCTGTGGTTATCCCAAGAGGAGCCTGGCAGACAGACAGACTATTGGCTGTTATTAAAGATGACAGCTGGTTATTTCAGAGTTCAGCAGCCAAACATCGTACACCACAATCAAATTCAGAAAACTCAACATCAGTCTGTCTAGGATTTCCATACACAGCTCTTTTTGTCAATACGTTCTCTTTGCAAAAAAGTGACTGTGGGCTTTTGGAAAGATGATTGTAGTCCATATTTACAGATAACCATATGTTGCATAACTACAATGAACATGTGAACTTACAGTACTGCTCTCGTGTCCTTGTGGAGACATTCCTTTATTCCTGATCATCAAAACAACATACACGACAGAGCTGCGTTCTAACCAATACGTGGCGCGCTCAGAGTTCCTGCCGCTAATACACACCCACACTCCCATTGTCCAATCACACTGATCTGGTGGTGTTTGTTGCGCTTCTACAGAATGTGAATGCCTTTCTTTATTAGAATTAAATTAAATTTCATTATAAGCCAAGCTGTCCGCACACCAATCTGTTCGTGCACCTGTTTATCCGCTTGTGTTTTTTGAAGGTGTGCGGACAGATGCTAACGCAAAAACAACCCAACCAGGTCAACTGAGGATAAAAATAAAACGCAGAAGCGAAACGTATATATATACTTACACGAACCGGCTTGCCGTAACAGAACGACTTCTATGACCTAGCCTGTCTGTGTTGTCCAGCTATGAGACCACTTCCAGTGAGGAGTCCAGTGGGGAAGAGATTAAGGAGGAGGAGGTGGAGGAGGTGGAGGAGGACAGCTCCGAGCCAGAGGAGCAGGGAGAGGAGAGCGGAGCAGCCCAGGATAAGGCTGCTGCTACTGGGGAACAGGATGGTGCTACTGGGGAACAGGATGGTGCTGCTGGGGCCAGGGGCTCAGAGGGCCCCATGGAGCCCAAAGACACCCTAGCCAGCGTTGGTCCCCAGGAGGAGCAGCCTGTCAGGTGAGACGAATGGGCCAATAACAAAAGAGACAGGTGGTAAAGGACAAAGGCCTGAACAGCTTTCTGTAAGTTCAAACCGTAAAAAACAAGTCCAAAAGTGAACAAGAGTCACTCACTCTGTCACTTATCCAGGTCGGACGGTGTCGTCAGAGGAAAGTTGTGGATAGAAGTAGGTTCTTCCTAGCACATATCACGTATCCTACTACAGTCTGAAAGTGATATAGTAAACAGTATCGTCCACCATTTCTATTCAGATCCAGCTACTTTTAATGCAAAGATTAAAAAAAAAAAAAAAAAAGAAAAAGCGATATTGTAGTATAATACTCTCACCACTACCATTGCACACACATATGCTGAGAGGGGAGCCTTTGCTATGACTCACACGCAGGCTCCGGTGTAGCTACCATACACACACCCCACCTGGGAGGCTGAGATGTTATATTTAAAAAAGAGGTTAGGTCTACACAGACACTCTCTTCAACATACACTTTAATTACCGCACACTCCTGTCACTGAGTGTATTCAGTTTGCAAGTTCTCTTTCATTTTCTTTTATTGATGCGTTCAATAAGAGGAGGTATTGATAAGCATTGACTATAAATATGGGTCAGGTGTTTCAAGCAAATGTGTGTAGATGTGACACATTATTTTAAAAAGACCTGCCAGTGGCCCCCGTGGGAAGGTATGAACACACACGCCTGGAGTCGTCCTGACCTCAGGGAGGAGCTGACTCACACACAGCATGTGTTGAGCCTCAGAGTGTGATGACGATGTCCATGTGTCATTTAAGATGCTGGTAATGATTTGGTAATGAGTCCCGAATAAGGAACTCTCAACCAAGGTTACCAAAGATTTCTAATTTCATTATTTGAATGCTTGTATGATATAAATACCAAACAGAGGTTTGTCCTGTAGGCTTTGGGTCTGCAGTAAATCTCTATTTGAGGCGATGAGTTTATGTTATTTGTGCTGTTGGTGCATGATCTCCTGTTTTACCCTTTGAATAATTATGGCTTACATCATGTTATTTCAAAGTTTAAAATGCAATGCACCTTTGTAAGCACTTTTGTAATCCCAGCACCGGAGCTTCTGGTTCTACACCATAGATCTTAATTTCTTTACAGTATTTACAGTAGACGTGTGGTTTGCATTACTGTTGGGTTGTTGAATGTGTTCTTGCAGTGAACTTGTTGATAACAGCTTCATGGCTGCTTGTCACTACCTGAAGGACAGAATGGGAGAGGTCACTGCCCCAAACAAAGAAATGGTAAGAAAAGCTGTTCACTTTACTGTGTCACACGGTCACACGCTTAAGCTCGGATAATTGTCACTTAGACATTGAAATTAAAAATGCAAGTACAGCATTTTGCAGAAGCAGGAACACTAAATAATGTAGTACAAGCTTCAAAAAGCAAACTAGAGTAAAAACCCTTAAATATCAGGTGTCTGTGCAGAACATGGTGAGAATTTCATTCATGTCCATAATACAGAATTTCTGTTGCAATACTAATTCACTACTACCTTGATTCCCTTTTAGCATAAAACTATCCACCATTAATCTTTGCAATGAATCCAGGTCTTGTGACCTCCCACACTCTCCTCTTCTGTCAGAGGCAGGTCCTCATGGTGCTCTATCAGGAGTGGTTCCGTGTGTCCAGTCAGAAAGAGTCTCAGGCGGATATGGTCACCCTGTACCTGAGGGAGGTCGGGATGCACACGCCAACTCTCCTGCGCTACATCGTTAACTTGGCAGACGGCAATGGCAACATGGCCTTACACTACAGCGTGTCTCACTCCAACTTCCCAGTGGCCAAGCTGCTTCTGGACACCGGTCGGTTGTCTGTTTTACATACGCATTGCTTGTCTCAGCGGTCGACGGTGGTCGATATGAAAGACCTTTTCTCTTTGTAAATGAGTGGGGGGAAATGACGAGCTGCTCGCGCGTTGTGTTCGTAAGGTCTGTGTGAGGTGGACCACCAGAACAAGGCTGGGTACACCGCGATTATGCTGGCAGCGCTGACGGCCGCGGAGGGGCCCGATGACATGGAGGTAGCTCAGCAGCTCCTGAGCCTGGGTGACATCAACGCTCGTGCCGCCCAGGTAACGTCCAGCGCTCCGACAGCCAGATAGTTACGTGCGGTCCTGTTTGGTCTTAATCTGTCTGTCTGTGCTGCTGCCGTGGCAACCACCTCCCACCCAAGTCCTCTCTGTGTCCCCACTCCTCTCTGTGTCACCTCTCCTCTTTGTGTCCCCACTCCTCTCTGTCCCCACCCCTCTTTGTGTCCCCACTCCTCTCTGTGTCCCCTCTCCTCTTTGTCCCCACTTCTCTCTGTGTCCCCACTTCTCTCTGTGTCCCCACTCCTCTTTGTGTCCCCACTCCTCTCTGTGTCCTCACTCTTCTTTGTGTCCCCACTCCTCTTTGTGTACTCACTCCTCTTTGTGTCATGGTGCTCCTATTGCACGTCTCCCAATTCATGCCCAGATTTAAAATAGCTACCACAGTGCAGCAAAGGTGTGTGGATGCACTTCTTGACACCGTGCAGCACTGACATTCTTAACCCAGATCAAACATTCATGGAGTGTGCTGACGCAACCCAGCCAAACACTCATCACATTTGAATGGGTGGGTGTTCAGCCATCTATCCAGCTCCCATGCGATGTCAAAAGAGAGCTCTCAAAAGGCCTATAAATGTATAAGCACAAAGGTAAAAGAGTCAGCTATTTAACTTGTGAATAGAGAGACGCTTTCCCTTAGAGGACCGTGAACTCCGGTTCGTGAGCAGTGCCAAAGTGATGGCTGCTGAGCTGAGCCAAGCACTCGGGGATTCCGGGAGAGGCTGCCTGTTGTGCGTTTGTCCAACATCCTGCCTTCTCTCCACGTCACCTTTTGGCACGTCCGCCTCTCTTCCTGCAGTCGGGCCAGACGGCTCTGATGCTGGCGGTGAGTCACGGGCGTGTGGCCATGGTGCAGGTCCTTCTCAAGCTGAAGGCTGACGTGAACGTGCGGGACCAGGACGGCTCCACGGCGCTGATGTGCGCCTGCGAACATGGGCATGCTGACATCATCACACTGCTGCTGGACACACCAGAGTGTGACACCAGCCTCGTGGATAAGGTGCGTAGTACAAGTGCTCATCACCGGCACCAACCCACCCACCCTCGCTCCCGTTTAAACCGGTTTCCATTCTTCATTTAATCTAAGGCAGAAAGTAAAGACGCTTGGGCTAAGGCTTATAGTAAAGAAGCTAGGGCACGTAAATCTGAACACATCAAACTTGGCAGGCAGCACTCGAAATATGCTTAAAATACAGCTTTGACTTAACATCATCTCCTATCGTTTAATACTGCCTTGCTACATAAAAACTCTCACTGGCTTTAAAAGACAGTCCCGTGGGACTGATCCTAACCCCAACACTGTTGTTTAAGCCTTTAAAACCCTGAAGAATCTCTTTTTTTAAAGAATCGGGAATCCCACAATATAGACACATTTGTGTTTTTGTACATGTTCAGTGCATGTTCTTAATACCAGTAATATCGGTAATATCGCGCTTGACCACAACTTTATGATTTTTGGTCTGATGTTACTGACTGTAATTGCTATTTACCTTATTTGTTTGTTTAATTCAACATAAATTGTGAAGTTCCTTTTTTTAATGAGAATTTTAAAAGCATAATTGACCAACAGTGTCTGCAGAGCAAACGTCCTTGAAAGGTTTTTGTGGTCTAGGTTGAGAAACACTGAATCTAGTCTTTAATGTTTAATGTTGCTCACTTAGAGCACAATGGTGTTCTAAGTGATATTTCTTTAATATCTTATTAGCTCGGGAGTGATCACAATTCAACTTTAAGTGCTCTTTGATGAAATATCACAGACATCAAGAGTACTGAAAATGTAAAATAAAGGAATAAAGTATATGCGTGTGCGTGTGTGCGTGTGTGTGTGCGTGTGCGCACGCATGTCATCTGCTTTGTTTGTAGAACGGGAACACTGCGCTGTCATTGGCCATGAAGTCCTCCCACTCAGAGATAGTTGACCTTCTGAAAGCCCACCCTGGACCAGCTCAGCCGGCTCACTCTGCAACTCTCCTCTGAGCCTGCCAGGCATCCACACTTCCAGGGCGAAGCCCCACCCCCCTGCCTCAGACGCCACCTACTGGCTGCAAAGCGCTACTTCAGCGTTAGGAAGGATTGGCTTAGTTGCCAGTATTCTGTCTGAAACAAATTTCTACCTAAGGAAGCCTGTGAGGAATGGGCGTCAATCAGTCAAGCATCCCCGAACTCTGCTGCACATCAGATCGAGTTCTTCTGTTCTTCTGACGCACAGCCATCTTCAAGCCTTCAGCTGCATGGGGATCAGGCATGGTCATTTGTTACATGTATTGTCCTATTTTCAAGCATATTATATTTTTGTTAAGTAGAGAGTGTTATACATGAAATGTTATTATAAAGTTTATCAGATACACACTATATTTATTTTATCTTGCACTTTACTGTATTGATTTTTTCTTATTCTCATATATTATATGCACAGTATAAGGCCTGTGAGACTACACCCTGATAATCACCATTATGTCTTCCAGCATAAAGGTTGTCAGGTAAAACTCAACCCTCGGTGACTCCCAGGCAATAGAAATGGGGCGTGACTATAGTTCAGTGCCAGGGTAGCTTCCATACCAAATATGTTCACTCAGTGCAGAGACACATGGACCCATGTCTGACCCTGCTGTTTCCTCATAGTCAGGTGTCCCCTAAACACTTGGACACGCTAACCTGATTTTCATCCAACAGAATGAAAATTATTGCTTTTTGGCATGACAAATTTTAGAAATTTGTACTTTGGTGTTTAAAACCCAGTTCAAACTTTTTATATTTTGTTATATATATATATATATACACTATATTGCCAAAAGTATTCACTCACCTTCCTTGTCTCACATATGAGCTTAATATGGCGTTGGTCCACCCTTTGTAGCTAGAACAGCTTCAACTCTTCTGGGAAGGCTGTCCACAAGGTTTAGGAGTGTGTTTATGGGGATTTTTGACCATTTTTCCAGAAGCGCATATGTGAGGTCACATACTGATGTTGGACAAGAAGGCCTGGCGCTCAGTCTCCGCTCTAATTCATCCCAAAGGTGTTCTATCAGGTTGAGGTCAGAACTCTGTGCAGGCCAGTCAAGTTCAGCCACACCAGACTCTGCCATCCATGTCTTTATGGACCTTGCTTTGTGTACTGGTGCACAGTCACGTTGGAAGAGGAAGGGGCCAGCTCCAAACTGTTCCCACAAAGTTGGGAGCATGGAATTGTCCATAATGTCTTGATATGCTGAAGCCTTCAGAGTTCCTTTCACTGGAGCTAAGGGGCCAAGCCGAGCCTTGGCACAATGCAGTCAGACAAGTACCGTTCTCCTGGCAACCGCCAAACCCAGACTCCTCCATCAGATTGCCAGATGTAGAAGCGTGATTCGTCACTCCAGAGAACGCGCCTCCACTGCTCTAGAGTCCAGTGGCGGCGTGCTTTACACCACTGCATCCGACGCTTTGCATTGCACTTGGTGATGTATGGCTTGGATGCAGCTGCTCGACCATGGAAACCCATTCCATGAAGCTCTCTGCGCACTGTTCATGAGCTAATCTGAAGGCTACATGAAGTTTTGATGTCTGTAGTGATTGATTCTGCAGAAAGTTGGCGACCTCTTCGCACTATGCACTTCAGCATCCGCTGACCCCGCTCCGTCAGTTTACATGGCCTACCACTTCATGGCTGAGTTGCTGTCGTTCCCAAACAGTTCCATTTTCTTATAATGCAGCTGACAGTTGACTGTGGAATATTTAGGAGCGAGGAAATTTCACAACTGGATTTGTTGCACAGGTGCAAACGTATAATAGTTCCCTGCTGGAATTCACTGAGCTCCTGAGAGTGACCCATTCTTTCACACATGTTTGTAAAAACAGTCTGCATTCCTAGGTGCTTAATTTTATACACCTGTGGCCATGGAAGTGATTTGGACACCTGATTCCTATAATTTGGATTGATGAGTGAATACTTTTGGCAATATATATATATATATATATATATATATAATGCTTCCATTTATATATATACATAAATGGAAGCATTATTTTTTTCTGTTTGATTTTCATGTAAAATGCTTGTTGAACTTGAAGGGTTCTTCTTCTTCCTCTTCTTCTTCTTCTTCTTCTTCCTCCTCCAGTATTTTTGTTCAGTCCTGTCCAGACAGCCATTCTCTGCAGCATTGATCATCTGAAATGAGAGAGAGAGAGAGAGAGAGTTATGTGTAATACTCACTCTACCATTTATGACATTTTTGGGAAACCCAGCCCAAGACCTTAAAGCAGATGATCCCAGGTTTCTCCACATAGTATGGCCATAAACGTCAGTGCTGAAGTCCGATCCCGGTGTTTCGTCCCTGGTGTTCATTCTTACCCAGTGGCTCCCAGTGGATTTGTGTCACTCTCAGGTGTGTTTGAAGCAGCGCTGGGTCTTCCTCCTCCAAATCTGTCTAATCTGAAATGTTACTGACTGCCTTAGACCTCTGGCGGGTCTTTGTGAATTAAGAATCTGAAAGTGTAATTGCTATGAGGACCCATGTGGCTTTCTCTGTTCCCCTAGTACGTGGTGACAGAAAACAAAGTGTAACATTTGTGCAATGTGGAAACTAGATAGTACAGTACACAATAAATTAATGTGATGGTCATTTTGCTTTCATTATGATGGAAATCCGATTGCTTTGATTTCAAGGGAGACTGGGATAAGGTGTCACGTGGACATGATGAAAATGTTTTTGGATTGCAACAGACAAAACCATCTAATTTGATTTGCAGTCGGCTGTTGTTGAGAACATTTATCAAGTTCTTTAATTGGATAAGCCGCTCATTGTTATGTGGGTACTGGACTTTTAACGGTGGGGTTCTGTCATTAGCTCCATGGCACCGAGAACACCAAAGATTCCCTCATGGAGATGCATTTTCTAGGAAGGCAATGGTAAAAGAAAAATCTGTAAGTGCAATGATGAAGCGTGAAGTCATCGTAAAAACATGTCAGTCAGTCGTCTGCAGGGGTGTGTGAAGCCTGGCTGCATAACACCAACTCTGTCTTACCAATATGAAATGGCATGACAAGAGATGCGCTGACATTTTGATTTTCACTGGCAGACAGTAATGGGAACAGGATTAGTAAATATGGCAGACTTGAAAAGCACATTTACAGGGTTTAAAGTGTTGGTTCTGTGCATGGTGTGCATAGCTTGCATTTCTCAAATCTGACATAAAATATAATATTGGATTTGTCAAATGCAAGCTGGTGCAATGTTTGGCTTGTAGAATAATCTGCAGGCATCAGACACAGTGAACCAAATATGTGTTAAGGACAAATCATTGACAGAAAGAAAGATGTCTTCAGATAATATAGAGTGGTACTATATTGTGAGAATCAGTATAAATAAACCTAAAGCCCCTGAAGTATAATAATTATTTATTTCAAATGCTATATTTTTATTACATACACCTATATGCACGGATAAGATTTTCAGTCAATAGCAAGGAATTAAATGCCTGTTTGTGTGTCTTTTTTAAGTATGCTTGTACAAAAACATAGTCTTTTATACTTTTTGTTTTGGTAAACTATTCATAAATGGGAAGATATTTTCTTCTTGTTTTTTTTTTTGGTAATGCAAAGCACCTGTTATGGAGGTGGTTTGTAACTCATTTATTCATGTGTTTTGCTAGTTGAACGTTCTCCACAAGGGGGCGCCGGTAGCACACAAGCAGAAGTGCTAAGAGTAGGGCTTCACGTCAGTGACACGATGTGTCTTTATTTCTGCATTACTGTCCTCATTTCTGTCCCCTGGTTTATTTTCAAATAGTGGGGGGATTTTATCCATCACTGCATATATGCAGCTAGCCTTAAATGCTGTGTCCCAGTATTACAAAAGCTTCCCATACCACCAATCCTTACTCGGCTGAGAGTACGAATCAATTTGGTCATAAAAATAATTGAATTAGTTAAAATACAGATTAACACAAAAAAGCAAATAAGACAATGTGGTTTCCTAAATATTTTTGATGGTTATTTTATTTGTCAAAATGCATCCGAATCTTTGTGATATTTAATTTTGTCCCGAGGAGCTACACGATGACAGTAAACATGTAAAGGCATACAGCATATTATATGCTAAAAGTAGACACATTTTTATTTTGATAAATGCTTATGACATGAGGTTAGTGGTGCGTTATTTGACTGAAAAATGATAAAACTGAAAGAGTTTTTACTTTCAACTATATTCAGTTTAATATCAATATTATTCTAAATGTAATCTGTATTTATGATGTTCTAACCATTTACAAAAAAAAGAAACCTTCTCAATAAAGCAGAGAACTGTGAGTGTTACTCTGTGTGTATTTTGGACTTTGTTACTTATAATTTTCTTGTCATTTCTTGCCAAACATGACCCCTAAATTGCCAGTGCTTTAAAAAGTTCAAAAGTAAATCGGTGTAATAAAGCATTTATCCTCCAAGACTTAATTTGTGTATAAAAGTTAATCTCTGGCAACCTGATGCAGTTTTTAAGATGAGTAACATTACTTTTTAATCTGCATGTATTTTATATTACTTCCACAATGGGTATATAATCTAGACCATTAATCTTAAACAATAGTAATTATGGCAGAAGAGTATGCGGCATTCCTAATTAATACGAGGCAGTGTTCAGTCAACGCTTGTCCGTCAAGATGAAGTGGCTTCAGGGCTTGTCTCTCTGTGGTTACTCATTTAATAATTTTACACATCACACTCAGTTGTAATGATGACCTTGCCAAACAGCCATGATAGATGTATGCTCTACCCCAGCAGAACTCATTTACATAGGACCAATTAAAACCCTTTTCATTTAAATAATGAATCTAACTTCTAAATCTTATTACCCCACCCACACACCAGACGGATTTACATATACAGTTTTTAATCTCTGCAGCTCTTTACAACCCTCTGAACCAATTTTACAATCTGCTTTTTTTTATCTCAATTTTTTTATCTCAATCTTTCCCATCTAACTGATATAGTGTTTCAAATTATATTGTATCTAATGTCTAGCACTTCTCACTGGGATATTTAAAAACATTAGCCAGGGATTTCTATTATTCTAAATGCTATTACTACTAATATTAAATTGTAGCTGTGCTACTGGCATTGACCCATAGTAGTATAGACAATTATAGGATTCAGTCTCAGTCTCACAAACATATACCAAACACCTTTTAATAATTATAGACCAATGTCAAAATTGCCATTTATATTCAGTTATGCAGACACACGTTTTCCCCCAGTAGCTGCATCTATATTTACATGATAATGGTTCAGTCACATTTTAGGGTGTGCTGTAATACAGTTGCCCCTTCTTAAGTTCACATGACTGATGCGATTATTCATCTTCATGGTTAACCTCATCTTCGTCATGATTAACCTCATCTTCGTCATGGTTAACCTCATCTTTGTCATGGTTAACCTCATACACTTGAACACAGGACGGTATTCATTTTCAGGTGGGCACTCAATGACATGCCTTCCTCTTCCTTCAAAGACATGTGCATCTGCTGTTCAGATACAAAGGTGTGTTAATGCTCTAGCTGCTAGTACAAATGACTTACTTTAAGCCTCAATCTTTAAGCTTTTCATTAAGCACACTGAGAAAAACTAGAAATATTTAGGAAGGTAAAGGCCATTATGTGAATTATCAAATTTCAAATTGCCGAATTTAATTGAAATCACAGACCTACATTGCCAAGACATGTAGGTCTGTGTGTTGACATTTATGTACATTCTTTTACGTTGATGTACCTTGAACTTTGTTCACTAGATGGCGCTGTTTCACTCTTCTACAACGTATTGTGTCTATTAAACTCACTACCGGTTCTGATGTCTACGTTGGTTCTAGTTTTAGGAATAAAAGTAAGAGTGTAGCCTCATAGAGATACAAGCCAACTGTAATAAATAGAATTACGTTTCCATCAAGTAAATGTTGCCAAGCCTCTTTTCCTAATGTAGAGCATTTCGACCATTTCTGTTGATCTGGTTTGTTCTAATGTGACGATTTCCCTAATGTATGACATCGCTACGATGGAGGACATAGGTATGAATTTGACTTTATTTATTTATTTTATATCTTTTAATTTCTTTTGACCCAAGTAAATGACCGTAACCTTGTCTAGTGTGCGAGTATCCTCGTGCTGAAGGGCACACACCAGGGCTGACGTCCATTATTTATTCAGCGATTTACATAGAAGCAGCAGAGATCAATCCCAGGCCCCTTGTTCCGCGTTCACGTTTTCTCCTTGTTCACTAATTTTTTGCCATGTTCACTTGCTGTAACGCCAAGCCTCCAGTGGCCGGCCAGTCTGATTTGATTATGCTTACATTCAAAAACAGTGTGGGCCCCCTCATGGATGCATTAACATATTAATCTTGTACTTGTCATATTACTCTCTGCGTGCACTCTGCATGCTTTCAGAGGGAATGCATCATGCTGTCATCTAATGCACTGAGATGAATGGCTGTGTTAGCTGTGCTTGGAGGAAACTTTTTCACCTAGTCACATTTTTCCACTGGATCACTGGACATAAGAGGCACAGAGAGACACGAGGGTTGTAATGTCTAGTGTTCATTTCCACAAAATGTTAAAAGCTCTCTTATTTCTTCCAGCAGCCCCTTTCTCTCAAACACATCCTTCGGTCACATTCTCTTGCTCTCTTTGTTACAGTCGTTCTCTATATATATTTTATGTCATACTCTGGAGGCTTTTACCATAAATTATACAGACACACTAAGCATTCCATTTGCTGGACAGATGTTATTTTTTACTGACGGAAAGAAAGGGGACTGCTCCATAATTTAGAGGTAATTCTGTCTAGGCTTAGCAATAGATAAGTAACACATAACCAAACTATTGACCATGGAGCAGCATTTCTGGCGTTGCATGGGGCGCATGCAAATATGCAAATACACAAATAAACCCTCCAAAGACTAAATGAATGCTATAATTATTTAATACACAATTTAAGTACTCCATGCTTTAGTTCTTCACAGAATAGAATAGAATTACACAATCATGGTCTCTTCACATGCCGAGAAGAGCCTTTAACATGCTTGGGAAGGCATATAATTTACTTAAAGTGAAGGGAATCAACACATGCAGTTAATATAGTATAAATGGTCCAATACAAACCATCAGTGTTAATAAGAAACAAGAATGAGGTATATCAGCTACGACCATATCAGCTGCAGTGTTCTGCTACAATGTGATATCGTCCTCCTTGGACGTGACATGTGCAATGAACCCCGGGAGGAATGTATTTCCCCCTCTGAGCTGGGAATTCAGAGCCACCTTCACCATGCCAAGGAAGCATGTCTGCCCCCTACTCTTAACACCGAAATCCCATAAAATGTGCATGAACAGGACGGTGTGAGCCTACTCTGTTTCCCCTCGATGGTGAGGATACATGAATTTGTCACAGTCTCTGGGCTCTGTCATTTATTTATGTTTTAGATATCACCATAGAGAATGCCATGGCATTGCCCTCTTATTACTTGATAGACTTAGATAAGGATTAATACACACAGAGTTGTGTTGTGGTGATATAGATGTGCATGTTTGTAACTGTGTGTCCATGTGTGCTCTGTGCAGTTGAGAAGACAACAATTTAACCATATAACCGTATATTGCAGGATATTTGATATGTCACTTACTCATTCAGTGTTCAGTATTTGCAAACGAATTTATCTATTTTAACCGTATTTTTTTATAACAAAGATATGTAATTTATAACGCAGGCTATCAAAGTCTATAAGTCATCAGAAATTCGTACAATTTAATAGGCATTTAGCGTTAATGCGTTAATGTGTAGAAATATCAGCAGAGAACAGTTCTAGTTTAAACAGAAGACCCCGAAGAACTATTAATTTTCTTTAAAATATTCTCCCTTGTAAAATCAAACCATTATTCAGAGTTTGTATTGAATCTTATGTGAAGTTTCCTCTTTCGTCCGGATGGCTGTGCTGTGCTCAAAGTAAAAGCAACAGCTTCCTCCATACGAGAACCCTTCGCGTCATTTTCGCCAATGACTATAACTAGTTTAAGAAAGAATCTGTTTATCGTAGACGTTTTGCTTAATTGGTTTTTAAAGTTCTCTATAAATTCAGTTCGTTATGTGCATCCAAAAACAAAACACATTGGAAATGTAAGCAAATTAAAACCCCACGAATAGCCTGCTCCCGTTACAGGCAATTCTTTACCGCCAATTTAATCTATAATTGACTGATCAACCACAACATAGGTTACAAGCTTTTACTCCGAAAGAAAACAAGCATCGCTACCTTCCTTTAAAAGCCAAAACAGACTAAAGTAAAATCCGTATTTAAATTAATCTTTAAGTGCTTTTTCTTTTCAAAAGCGCACCCCCTGGTGTCCTGGATTCGAGCCAAGGACGCATGCAAAGTACGCGCATCCAGCGCTCGTGAGGCAGTGCTGACAGCTATCACTCTGCCTCGCGCTAATGCTGAAGGACTAACCTGTAATAAAAACAGACAGCTTCTAGTGCAAGCTTGAGGATATTGAATTTACTTCCGTTTAGATTACTTCGTTAAGGAATCACAATCTAGTGCACAGTTGGTCACATTATGAAAGTCTGCTTTAGTCTTTTTTTTACTGAATCTCGCTTTACATTACAGTAAAGTAAAAGCAAAACTCCACGTCATTGGTTTCATGGCCTACGCATAATAACGTATGGACGACTAGCTGTGTGGTACAAAGAACAAGAATTAGACGCGTTACAGTCTTAACGCAATTTATAACAAACCAATCAAATGAATTTGATATATTGGTTTCAAGTTTCAAGTACTAGTAAATTAGATGGTTTCTGGAGTAAAAGATATAGTAATGCGCTAAAGTAATGCGCTAAAGTAATGCGCTAAAGTAATGCGCTAAAGTAATGCGCTAAAGTAATGCGCTAAATGCGCTAAAGTAATGCGCTAAAGTAATGCGCTAAAGTAATGCGCTAAAGTAATGCGCTAAATGCGCTAAATGCCTACAGGTATCCTAAACACGCGCACTATATTAGATCAACATGCAGGAAGGGTTATGGGGGAAATAACGTAAGCAACAAGAAATTCTTGCTATATTTGTCACAAATACTTTGTAAAAGGACTCATCGGTCAGATTAGATCATTCTGCAAGGTCTAGCAAGTGCGTTTGTCTGTAATACTTAAGAAACGTATTATTTTTTTAAGAAGATAGTTTCACTGTAAGATGGCTTATACAGAGGGAGTATTTTAAGAGCGAGGGAGTGAGATTTAAGAGGTCAGGAGGCCAGCATTTGGGGGAGGTGGAGAGAGAGTGATAAAGGTCTGGATATAAGAAGGGTCATAGGCTCATCAGAGTAGTGAGGAAATACATGCTACTGTGAAACTGATATGGGCACAAAAAAAAAAGAAAAAAGGATGAGGAGAAGAGAAAGTGATATTAGGAGAGCAGCAGAGAAAGTAGCAAAGGAAGGAGAGGATAAGTCATAATGAAAGTGGACAATAAGAAAAAGATTACGGACAGACGGAGAGGCGTATAGAGTAGAGACGGCAGCACATGACGGGTGGGAGCTCAGGGCTGCCTGACGTCTTTCACTGAAGAGGGGAAGAAACAGTCAGCCCTTTGGTCAAAGGCGTTAGCCCTTCTGCAAGAAGCAGAGGTTACTTGAATTTCAAAAGAAAAACACATCCATATACAACAGCTCATGTTGAGTTTTTAAAGAAGATATAAGAATAAAATCTCTGTCTCTCTCTCTCTCTCTCTCTCTCTCTCTCTCTCTCTCTCTCTCTCACCCCTCCATAGTGTCTGCTTAGTCAGCTCGTTATCCGATGGAGCCATAGACAGAATGGGTTTAAATCACAGCGTTGCCTGCAGCTCTCTCAGCCTGTCTCTCTGTCCTTCTCTCACTTTTACACAGTTTGTTTAAACAGCTTCTCTTTTGTTTTTTAAGTCATCTTCTCTTTCTCTCTCTTGCTTATTACTGCCATGCCTTTGAATTCATCGTCTCATCACCGACCTAGACACCCTCCACTACACACACACACACACACACACACACACACACTACCTGCTTCAAATGTTGCATGTCTTTGTGGCTTTTCTCTTAAGTCTATAGGTGGCTCTGGGCTAAACTGACATACGCGCACATATTATGGAAGATGTTTGCAGTGCAATTGAATTTAAGTGCAATGCTGCTCCGCTTTTACTTTGCTTCATAAGAGCCCATTAAATGGCCACCAGCATTCTGGGAAAAAATACTAATGTCTTTGTAACATTCTGTAACGTTCGCACAGAATATTACAAATAAATGGAGGCTGAGAAAGATCAGCGATAAAATAATTTAAAGCTTGTATTATATCTTCACCATCACGATAAAACACGTTTTGGTTCCTAATTAGGATCACTGAGGGATAATCTGGTTTTAAGGATCATAGAACTGACTCCCAAATGACCAAGGATTTGCTTATTATATCTTGCACTTTTAATAGTCTCTAATTATTAGATCGCTACAACAAAGACAGCAGTGTGAAGCCCACGGCGGGACGTCCTGACTTCCTGCCGTTCGTGTCAGTCCATCCTTGCTCAGCTGACACTCTCTGCACGTAGACGCAGTTGCTGCGTTTCTAGGGTTAGGCTTTGCCGTGGCAGCCTGTGTCAACGTTTGTCTGCTGAATCCTCTTCATAAAACATTTTACCTAATTCAAGAATATTGTCAGTGCGAATATTTAAGCAACTGGATCACACCAGAGATAAAGCTGTAAACTGTTGTATAGAGTGTCAAGAAGCAGTGCAATGTTCATCTTTTATGTTTAGATGGCAGACCTCTGAAATAAGCACATATCCCTCCAGGAGTTCATGTTGACACTCTTGTCTAGGTGCTTTTTCTGCTGTTCCCTGGAGCCTAATAGAGTGGGGACTGAAGCCCAGCTAACGTCTAAAACGTGTGACCTGGGGGGAGTCCGGCCCGCTGTGACCCGGGTTGTGTGAAGTAGGTAAAGTGTGTGTGGAGCCCTGGAGGAAGACGCCGCAGGCTCCTCAACACGCTTGGCAGGCCCCTCCCCCTCACAACAGGCCCCTCCCCCTCACAATAGGCCCCTCCCCCAACCCCCCCGGGTCTCCAGCTCGCTGCAGTCCAGCAGCCCGCTGCTCTTCACACGCGCACAAGTTTAAATATTTCAGCGAGAGCGGGGGAGGGGTGGTGCCGGGCCCGGCGACAACTTCATAAATACTCAATGACAAATGGGCTACAGTGCCACCACCTGTCAAAGTGCACGATGATTTATTGATTTCTTTATTTGTCACATAAAAAGAAGGGAAATCTCCCCCCCCCCCCCCTCACCCTCATTTTCGCTCTTCTTGGTCTCTCTCTCTCTCTCTCTCTCTCTCTCTATCACTTCACTTACACAAAGCGGTGGTTGGCAGACTGCTGTGAGACATGAAAAAAGAGAGACTTCCTTCTCTGATCCATGGGTCCATGGGCAATTGACAGACAGACTTAGACACACATGCTTCAATATACCATATTCATTTTAAAATGCTGTTATCTTGAACACGAGATCATATTGCATACAGGGCCTCTCTCTCTCTCACTCTCTCCCTCTCTCTCTCTCTCCCTCTGTCTCACTCACACATTCACTCTTTTATTTTATACTCCCTTATTTCTCTTTCATCAAACCACATATTGTATGTGCTTTGCGAATTAGTTGACATGCTGAGTACATGTTGCTCACGATCGGTTTAAATGTAAGAAGTTTAAAAGCAATCTCATTTCTTCATTATCTACACTTTGGGAATGAGATCCCAAACGGAAGAAAGTTTTCATAGTTTCTTAGGGAGATAAATGAGGTGTATGGATTTGGTGTCACAAACCTCTAGATCACATAAGAAAGACGTTTTTTTTACATTCATAACTCATGCATCATGCATCAGGGCTGTAGCAATACGTATTAAAATTTTAGATATCATAACTGCATAAGTTTCAACTTTTTGAGTTTTTTACTTTTTAGGCCAAACATTAGTTCTTATAGAATTCATATTGCATGATCTAATTAATAAGTGCGGATGTACACAGTTCTGCACTATTCTGTCCATACCTCTATATTTACATTTTTCTCCCTGTTCTCCCTGAGTCTTTGTCTCTTGTGTCTTCTTGTCTCAGTTCTTGTCTCATACCCTAGCACACACACACACACACGCCCCCCCTCACCGTCCCTCTCATGCTTTGCGGGTTGGCAGCCTGTCGATGAGAGTCATTGGTCGACGGCAGGCATAGTCAATGACCCTGACAGTGCACAGTTATCGCCCTAATTAAGATGCCACACTTGAGTTAAACCTCTGCATTAGGATTTGATGGGGAATTGATCAGAGTGTCACAGGCAGCATGAGGAAGAGAGAGATGGAGGGAGTGAGAGAGGACCAGGGATGGGAAAGAGGGGTTTACTCAGGCTCACCAGCTCCTCGTCAATGGCGTCTGAAGTGCAGAGGTCAGAGGTTAAGACAATCTTTGATTCCAGCTGATGATCCCACTGTGTCTCTAGCTGATGGATTAATTACTATGATACTGAAGTGGTGGAGTCTCGAGTGGAAAATCAAACACAATGCAGGTTTGTTTGCATGGAAACTAGTGTGTGTGTGTGTGTGTGTGTGTGCGCGCACAGTGTTTTGGTTCAAATTAATTAGTGTGTTATTAAAGTTGTTTACTCTCTGGTGGACCATCACAGCGTAGGCAAACATGCGTTTGGAGGTTAGGGGTGTTCGTGGTGAGGTGTCACGATTCAATTCCTGCATTACTGGAGCAATGAGATGTTTGTCTGTTAAACATTTGGTCCAAAATAGGGTACAAACGAAACACAGGTGTGTTGTCTACAGTATCACTGTCTCAGTTCTTCAACTGCTCATGACCCCTCTCCATCACAACCACCACACACACACACACACACACACACACACATTGACTATTACAATACATGACATAACATAACACAATCCAAATATTAACACTGACTTCAGATGCATATGCTGAAGAACCACACCACACAGCTCAGCTCGGGTCTGAGGGCATCTAAACGTCTTCACCTTCTTCTATTTGGGACCTTCTTATGCGGTGGTTGACATGTTAGCACCAAACTTTTCAAATCTGTTCTGATGTTCAGTCATGACCAGTGGAGAGAAGCCTGCACAGGAGTCATGATGGGTTAGTTACTATGAGATGAGCAATATCTCTCATGAAGTAAATGTATATTAGAAATGAAGTAAAAGTTGCAGTGGTGTATGTAATCACTGCTGAGGTTTTCAGAGCACACACTAATGTGATTAGTAAGTGCAGTGGCCACAAATCCTGCCGCTAGCCATAACTTTAAACATTTTAAAGGGCTTGTGGGTTTTTTTGCTATAGATATACAGCAAACTGATAACCAGAGATTTTCAATAATAATATGATACCCACTGCGTCTCTCACTGACAAGTCTAACAAAGACTCACATTAGGTATATAAAACAATTTTTGTTACATGTCTTAATGTAGGTTTTTAAAAGAAGCATGTGTTCAATAATAGGAAAAGAGAAAACTAGATATGTTAATCTATATTAATAGTGGGTGTGGCCTTAGTCAATGGGGAGTCCAGTATAGATTTTACAGGTTATGAAGTGGTTGCGTGGGGCCAGTGGTAGTGTGTGTGCCACTGGTATAGTGCATCACGCCCAAATGGAACTGGTGGAATTTAGCATGCGTTGATGGTGTCAGTGCGGCTTGCCACAAACTTATTCATCTGGGAAGCCAGCTTGGGTTTATGATTAAACAGGTGCAGACTGGTTTAAAGGTGAGCGTGGAGGGCGTTGAGGCTGGGATGCCAGACGTCAGAAGCCTGGAGGTTGGAGGGAATGCTGGTGGAAGGAGCTGGCAACCTGACGACCTCCGTGAAGAGCTTGCGATGTTGTGGTTGCTGGTATGAAGTGGTATTTGCTGATATATGTGATATTTGATATCATATCCTGTGTATAATAACCAATAGTAAATGATATCATTTTAAAGTGCTTGGTACACTTTGTTTGAACCACTATCTTGAAAATGATATTTCAGCAAACCCCTTTAGAAATATAGACTGGAAACTCAAAGCTTCTGCAGGCATTTGATTATAGATTTTAAGTGCAGTAAAGTCTTACCAACTAGCAAAATATGCAAAAAAAAACCCCTCAAACAAACAAATGAACAAAATTAAAATATTGCACCACACCATTAGTACTTGTGATGCCCATCACTGTGTTTCCAATGTGCTATATCTGCACTTCCAGATCTAATATTTTCAGCTGTTTTCTCCCTACAGTGAAAAACACTAGTTCTTTAGGGCCGCAGCAGATTATCATAAACGAAGTCATAGCCAATGCGAGGTGACACAGTCATGAAATAGGGTTATTTGAGGTTATGTATTTACTCATCTTTAAATGCATGAAATAACGTTATGTGGGGTTTCCAAGAATAATGCATTTACTACATAATATCATGGTCTATTCACACCTAGTTACACACGCTCACTTTTCTGTCTGTTTCATCACTCCGTCTATCTCCACACTCTCATATGTGCATTGTGTCTCCCCTCTACTGAAGTTTCCTTTGACTTCATTCTTTACTCCCCTCATGGGTTCCCAGTTTTGTTTGTTTGAATTATGTTTTTTTGTTTGTTTGCATTTACTTTATTCTCTTACACAGGAAAAATATATTAAGCAGACAAGCCCAAACTGCGTCTAGCTCTTTCTTTCCCTCTGTCTGTCTTCTCTCTTTTCTGTCTTGTCTCTTTTCCTCTCTCTCTCCCTCTCTCTCTCTCTCCTG
Source organism: Brachyhypopomus occidentalis (assembly GCA_020368025.1). Classification (NCBI taxonomy): domain Eukaryota; kingdom Metazoa; phylum Chordata; class Actinopteri; order Gymnotiformes; family Hypopomidae; genus Brachyhypopomus; species Brachyhypopomus occidentalis. The sequence goes on along the minus strand of JAGXOD010000025.1, from coordinate 5,849,469 downwards.
CTCTTTCCTCTCTGTCTCTGTGTCTCTCAGAGGGTCATTTGCCTTTTCAGATGAGATTATGAGCTGTAATGGAGGGGGATATGGAGAGTGCTGAGACAGGGAGAAATGCTGTGCCGTGAAGATGGGAGATTTGATGGCTAGTCGATACGGCGGTCGACTGAGAGAGCGCGAGAGGAAGAGCAGCCGAAGGCAGGAGGACACGCGGGAGCCGAAGTGGAGATGCCACGTCTCGCGCCGGGAGACGCAAGCGAGACTTCCGTCAAGCCAATAGTCGTGCTGGCCTGGGCAACATTTGTTTGTTGTGGTTTGTTTTATTTTAGAATGATCAAAACGGCGTATTGTGTAATGCTAAGCAGTCGCTATCATAGGTGTTGTTTGTGCGTGCCGATGCACAAGCGCCACTAAACACAGCGTCGGACTACTGACGCACACACCGCCTACAGTGTGTCATACCCCACTGATTTTCCTCACATTGATAGTGGCTTTTGCTCAGGGTCCTTAAACGCCCTTTATGGGTGTGCTTTGGGAGACGATGGTGCGAGACCTCCCCAACATCCTCCTCCCCATGTCAGATGTAATAGAGCGGCCCATTGCTACGGCAACATTTGCGTGGTGATGGATGGGGCAGGGAGATGACGAGATGGGGATTAACCTTGGCTTTATGGGTGGAGGGGGGGGGGGCTGGTGCCTGACTTTGGGCTGGGAGAGGAGGGAGCCCCGCCTTTATGCATCATAAACAGGGCAAATGATGCATATGCAAAGTCCCTTTAAACGAGGATCCATCCATTACTGGCTTAATGAGGACTTTTTTTTTTATCAAACAGAGGTCATAGTGTCTTTGGTGACAATGACAAGACAGACTGCACCTATCATAAATAAATGGAGACGAGTGGTCACCTACAGTCAGACAAGACGGTGAGCCATCTTTCACTGCATTTCACCCCCACCCCCCCCCACCACACACACACACACACACACACACTCAGATAGCTCTTTCTGCTGTTTTGGTTTCCTTGAGCGTTGATGAAGATGGTCTCACTTTCTTCATGACACGTTCAATATTGTCTCAGATTGACACCTCCTAAAAGGGAGGGGGGTAGTTATGGGTCAGGGGCCAGAGGCAGACAGCTGTTATTTGTCCGAGTCATTCTGTCTTTCCTTCTCTTTTGCCTCAGCCTCTCGGGTTACTTGCAGATCAAGTGGCATCTGCCTACAGCTCAGTAAAGAGTCCGTGTTGGCCCTCCCATCCCCCACTCCCCCTGTGGCCCATGTGTCCCAAGGGCAATCAATCATTCAATTATGTTCAACATTTAATTTACTCATTTATTGAAAGTCCTCTGCCAAATTGCAAAATGTAAATGCAATTAGTATATATATAAACACAGTTGGTGTTTCTACTCACTGGCCTTGTATCTTAAATTCATTAGCAGATTTGTTTGACCAATTAGTTTCTTACTTTTTTTTGGTTTGTGTGGTGGGTTGTATTCTCTCTTATTACATTTCATCCTTTAACACCCTCTCAAACTTGCATACACATGCATGCACACACACACACACACACACACCACTCTCATCCCCATGATTGAATGGAGGTGAACCTGAGGGTGTCCCCTGATTGCATGTGAGTGATTCCCCCATCACAGGCAGGCAGAGGCAGACACTTCTACTCTAATAGTGTGTAGGAGAGTGTATGTTTGTCTCTCTGTCACCCTGGGGCTGTAACGTGAAGGGACATGTACCACTGACCCCCACCTCACCGCTAACAGAGTGTCTGGCCCAGTAATGTGCCGGAAAGAGAGACAGACTATTAACCTTACTGCCCCTCACACATGCTGGGGGGTGTGTGTCTGTGGAGGATGTAGCCCCATAACATGTCACCAGGTCAGTTTTATAGGCATGTCGGCAGACAGGCACTGCTAGTGAAGTAAGCTCTATTACTAGTGTCATACAGCCACTCACAGACTCATAGCTCAAGTAAGAATCTCCTTTAATGTGAGTGGGTCACTTGGGAATCCTGTGTTTATGTGACAGTTCCGATTATTAAAGCTCTTTTTACATGCGCATCATACAACGCAGTAATTACACGGTGATCCAAATCCAGCCAAGAGCAGATCGGTGAAATGAGAAAGTTCCGGAGGCACCAGTTTACCTCGCTAATATCAGCCATGTGGCAGCAAGCAGCCGGGCCTCTACAGGGACACGGACCAGAAGCTGAGGCCCAGGTTCTGTCCCAGTGTGGCGAGGGCATCGGTTTCCCTGTGCGACTAATGCGAGCAGACGCCTTTCCTCCTTCGGCCTGTCAGCCTCTGGCCCCAGCAGTGAGTGCTGATGGAGGGGACTGGAGTCGATGCAGGTCCCCTCTTAGTGTCACGCCGCATGACAGCGGTCCTCACGCGCGGGACGCGCCGGCCGTGTGACGGATGGCAAGGATGGACAGAGGACGGAGACGAGCTGAGTGGACGTGGCAGACTGTCCCAGGGGATCTGTCTCCTCGCACTGACCCGCTGACCCCCCCAGGACAGATAAGCACCTGGACTTCAGGCTGAGGAGACACACGCAGACGCAGGGACACGGATGCGGGCAAACAAATGCAGGTACTCGATCCCAGACTCACACGCATATGTGCAAGTTCACAGACACACACACACACACAAGCAAACAAGCCTTAAACACACACATGCATTCCATCCCGTGTTCTCTCTCTCTCTCCCTTATGCACAGACACATATATACATCGTGAGCAACACATCCAACTAAGGTGCGACAGTGACAGTAGTTGGCCGCCGTTTCCAAAGTGTGGGAAGCAGCGTTAAACTCACAACATTGTCAGCATTCATAATCCTCACGTTCCCCTTCCAACAGAGGTGGAGGAGAGAGCAGACGAGTTGTGGGGAAGTGCAGAGACAGGCTGGTACAGGCACAGTGCTGCTTTACACTAAATGTCTCATCCGTTTGTCTTGCATGAATAAAGGTCTTTTTTAAAGAGCTCTAAAACTCAATGACATGTTCATTCCCACAGCATCTTTATTTTGGATATAAGGAACGCTCTATGAATTTGACAAAGACAACATAACTATAGTTAGTTCTTTTAGATTTCACAACAGGAACTATATGAGGTAGAAAGTACAAAAGCAAACATTCACAATTTACTAGAAAAGGAGTTTCACTCTTGTTTGGACAAGTATTGAGTTCAATGATATTATGATATAAACTGTGATATTATGATATTACAGTTTTTCTAAGGTCTAAGGTATGGTACATGGGATCTTTATGAGTCGAGTCTGTCAAAAACGTGTTAACATGGTCTCATTGGGTTCAGTAATTTTCATTCTCTTTCTCAAAACAATCTACCTGCTACAAAAAATAGTGGGCATGAAATATAAATGGATAAATAGAATGATATTGAATAGAATTAGATTAATCTCAAAAAGAGTGAGAGTAATTACTCTCATAAATAAATGCCTTCAAAACCTGTGTGAAACCACATGTACACAATGATTAAATCAGACATCAGTTATTATCCATTCATAAAATACATCAAAAGACATTAAATGCTACCTGCAAGCATGTATAGGAGCCAGGAGAAGGGAATCATTTTGCAGCCGATGGAGGGATTTTGCAGTTAATGGATTGTTTCAGTAACAGTCAAGTATCTCAAGACTTTCTCTCTATAAAATTGCAGTGGGGTTCATTATCAGTCAGTAGCAGGAAAACCATGCTGTTCAGATTTAAGCAGATTTTAGATTTTTATTTCTTGATCGATTTTTATTTCTTGATTTACTTCTTGATCGCTGTTTAGTGATTGAAAGAAATTATTCACTTCACTTGGTGTTGTATAACAGATGTCTGTTATTCTGTGTGGTATTCTTACACTTTTATTAGAGAACAAAATGTATTTTTAGTGATATCTGCCTGTTATTTGCATATTTTGGAAACGCAATGTATAACAGAAATACATTTGTTTAGAAATGTTTAAACAAATGCGCTTAACGGACTGGGCAGCTGTAAATAACGACCCATCTTGGTTAAAAACACAGAAATCAGAGAAATCCAAACTTTACCAGGCGAGTGGCTCGGTCCTCTGGCACAGCATCCACGGTTACAGCTCAGCGCCCTCTTCCTGCTCCGTTAGGGCTCAGGATCTCCACACCTCTCCTACTCTGTCCATCCTCCCCTCCGCTTCGCGGGCCTCTCCATCGATCTCCGTCCGTATCCAATGTCAAAGACACATTCAGATGCTTTTCCTCCCTCGTTAATAATTCACGCCGTCTGAGTCATCAATAATAATTCTCACCGAGCGATCATTCAGCTTCCCGGCCCCTCCAGCTCCATCCTCTCCCTCACACTTGAACTCACAGGCCCTTGGTCTCTTTCCCCTCGTCCCTGTCCTACAGAGCGCTTCTCCCCTTCTCTGCACGATGTCCTCCTGCCCCCTCCATGTCCCCTCCACGTGTCCCTCACTCCTCCAGTCCATTGACATGACGTTGTCCTTGTCTGCTGCTCTCCACGGTTGCTCCCAGAGCTGATTTCATACTTGAATGTAGGCCAAGGCAGAGGGTATCGTACACAAGGGTAAGGTAACGTACACGCGATACTCTGTTAACGGAAGCACTTTCAAAGGGAGCCAAACACCCATACATTTAACACAGACATTCATTGTCAAGACATGGGATAGTTAGAAATTTTAAAGCAGAAACTTTTAAGGTGCATGCTTTTACATTAGCGAGTCAAGGGGCCACAACCCCATTGTGGTTTTGCAGGAAATCAATGGGTTGTTTGAGGAAGCGCAATTGGCACACTTGCAGTATATTAAGCGTACTTATCTCCGTTCCTGCCCCGTGCGTGAGTCCATCTCATCATACTCTATATTCAGATAAGTGGGCCATCATGCTGAAAAAACAACAAGCCAGGGGAGGGAATATCTAATGCACACGTAAAAATCTCCGGCAGGGCCAGTGCCAAGTGGAAGTGGTTGAGTGATATTGGCAAAAAGGCAGTACAGGGGAAAAAGAGCATGTAAGATTTAGGCATTTTCCTTAATGCTATAAGAGGTTATTGATATTTTGATTTTTGCTGGGGGGCAGTCTGTGCTGAAGCAGCACCTTTGCAGCGTTTATGGGGGAAAGACATGCAGGCAGTTTCCAGAAAAGCGGGGGAGGGGCGTGGATGGAAAACACACAGCAGGAAACTTGAGCGGATATGATATTCCCCAGTTTCTTTTCCTTTTTTAAGTCACTTCAGTGCTGGTTTAAGATTAAACAGATTGACCCTGTCTTGTAATTAAAGATGTACGTTAATGGCAAACATTTTTAACAAATCAAAGCACTCGTCTGTGTGATTTCCCGTAGAGCTGAATATTGTCAATACTTTTTAACGGATCAGCTTTGGCTGACGTTGACTGGTGCTGTTTGCCTGATTGTTGTTTAACTGTTGATTACTAAAATACAAATAATATACTAGATACTATTTACTGAACAATGATGTTCTTTTTGTTTTGATGATTAAGGCACAGTACTGAAAGCCATTCCTGCCCGAGAGGAGACTTGATGAACACACCCCACCCCCACCCACAAGCGTGGACGCAGAGTGCTGTAAATAAATATTAGTCCCTCACTTCTCTCGTTAACCACCGGAAACCTGTAATCACCACAGACCACAGACCTTAACTCACACACACTCACACACACACACACACACACACAAACATCTATATCCCAGAGCACTCTTAATTTATGCTGTTCTCTAACAACCCCCGCTGGGATGAAGCCCATTTAGCTAGAAGCTTCAGTGAAGACCAGCAAAGAAATCCAGCAGGACACATACGATTCCAGAGAGAGAGAGAACGAGCATGTGTGTGTGTGTCTAAGGTATTGTATTTAGTTCTATGTGGGGACCATGCGTCCCGTTGGTGGTTACTGAGGTTACAGTTAGGGTTTAGGTGTATGCATATCAATATAGTGTCATATAGCCATTGCAAATCACAAGTCTACTCCAAATATAAACAGTCAATACAGACATGCACCTCCGGTCTTGCAGGGTGACATTTACATAGATTTCTTACAATGCAGGTACAGCTTACCATTGACTAGCACAGGAAACAAGGAAATCCCTAATCATTTATATTGCTGCACTAAGTGGACACCCTTGCATTAGTATGTTGACCACACACACACACACACAAAATAAATATCTAAAAAGTAGCCAATGGGAATACTTATACCTTTAAAGGTCTTTACAGCTTTCACACTAAATGGAGATGTTAGAATGGTATCCATTTGGTTATCTGGGCGAACAAACAGCCTGCCAATTTGTTTTTAGAAAACACAAAGGAGTTTTTTGTAATACTTTTAGAGCATTAGCTTACCATTACTAACACATTAGGCTTACACTAAGTACTTAAGTACATGTACAGTACAAGTACCTACTTAAGTTTTCTTAATGAACATTGAGGAACTGACTGGTGGAATGCTGAAGAGAAACAGGACCAGTTCAGCACACACTAGACACTGACAAGATGATTTGACATTTAAAATGACTTAATGGTATATTTGGGATCTTCACTGCATTTAAATGTAGTCAATATATTTGTTCTTTTTACAAACTTTAGGTCCATTTAGGCCATCTGAAAAGGTAAAACAGATCATTATATATGTTGAACTGTAAGTGTCTCACCAATTTTGCACTGTGGTGTGTGTGTGTGTATGTGTGTGTGTGTGTGTTGTTTGAAGGTAGAACATGTCATTTAAAAGTCTTTAACTTCCTGTCTGTATTGATAGTCACTTCCTGCCGTGACAGAGGCAGGTGGTAACAGAAGGGAATGTCTACCCTGCCACCCTCTCTGATGGTGTCTGCAGAAAGCAGAACCTCCAGATAAATTATGAATGAGACTGATGGAGGGATAGGAGGACGAACCAAAGGTGGGAGGAGAAAAGGAGAAAGGGATAAGACGGGTGACGGGATAAGATGGTGTTATCTCCAGTTAAACCAAAACAGTCTGGGAGCAGAAAGAGATATAACACCCTCCCCCCCCATACACACACACACACACACACACACATGTGCATGCAGGTAGGCACTCACACACATACACAAAGCACTGCCAATCGTGTAATTAGTACTTTTGGAAAATGTATTTTATGTAGGTCTGTATTTAGTCCTTTGTTTTCCTACACATCTGAGCTTTTGACAAAAGTAATTTTTCAGCGACCATATCCGAAAATGATACTGTAGGCTGCATTTAGGACATTTGACCACTACTATAATGAAGCATCTAAGTATCGGTCTCTAGAGTCAGCACTCAGCTATCCAATGATGTTATACATGGAGGAAGCAAAAATACATTTAATCAAAATTGTTAATCAAAAAAATGTTTTATGTAGGTGGTTAATCTAAAAAATAAGACATTAACATTTATAAAATGCTGAAATGACGACACTGATCAGCATAGCCTATGTTCATGCAGAACCTGATACAAATGAACCCCTGCTTCTGTTTGCTTCCTCTTTGTTGACCAGTATTGCTACATTAAACTAAATATTAAATTAAGGTATTTCTTTTATTTCATCCATAATTTATTGTGTTCATGTGGGACAGGAGCTGTGACGAGGACAACGTGTGTGTGTGTGTGTGTGTGGGGGGGCGTCTCGGTAGGAGCTAACAAGCACGCCTGAGGCGAGATGACGGCTTCGTGACCGCAGGTTGAACAGAGACAGACTCACGTTTCTGCACTTGATGTGCTTCCTCTTCCGTTTTCATGAGTGTCAGGCTTTGCTTTTTTCTCTACCGGGAGGGAAGGGCAGACGGAAAATCAGAACAACAAAACAACAGGAAAGCAAAAAAAAAAAAAAGAAGAAGAAGACTAAATAAAAGAACAAGCGTTTTTGATAAAGTGCTTACAGAGCGATTAACGGGAGTTCTGCAGACGGCGGTGCGGCGTTAATGCAGGCCAGTGCCTAACATACAGGAGAGCCGATTGGTTAGTTAAAATATTCAAATAAGAAGCAAAATCTGGTTTTACTTATTTACCCAAGGTACCCATTCAAACACAAATCATGCAGGTTTTATTCTAATGAAGATACAATGTAAGCAATAATTGCATTGTAAAGCAAATTCATGAAACAATGTAATAATCAAAGTTAGCATTTTTTCACTAAATATTGAACTTACTATTTATTTAGTTGCTTGTCGACAAGTCCTCACAAAAATAATGAACCACTTTTTTGGTAGAGAGCAAACTTCAAACTGACATGTTTAGAGTCTCAAAATGGCCATCTTGTCATGTCACACTTATCCTATGTGAGCGGGAGAGAGGGTGTGATGAAATGGACAGACTCTCGCTGAGAAACTCTGCTTCTTGTTATAGAGTAAGGCACTTCACTCAAACAGATATAACTTAAAGAACATAGTGTTTGCTTCTTATATGGACACTCATGTCAAACTCATAACTTTTTAATGGACTAAATAGAGATATCTGTGAAGTAGTTTACCTTTTGAAATATGCCTATACAAAGTAATACTCTAAGGGACAATCGAGGCTGTTATTAACTTTATCTGCATGTGACAGGGTGACATGAGATTAATAATACACTGAAACCTGCAAGAAGTGCTTTTCCCAGTAATTTATTCTGTACTTAAGGACACTGGGCTCTGAATTCTTCATGAGAAAGAAGAAAAAAAAATATTGAGGCAAGTTAAAGTCGTGGGACAAATATGAAATACGAAATGACAATGACAGCTGTGTGTGTGCTGCATGAGAATGGGATTTGTCTCCATTCGGTTTTGAAAATATGAAAGATGAATATGAGTAATTCGAGCTGTAATAGCTGGTGAAACCCCAACTCCAGCCGCCCTCTCCACCCCTCTGTCTCCGCCGCTCTGTCATTCCTCCGCCTGACGGGGAGATCCGGTGCGGCTGACTCCTGCGGAGTTTGGCTGGAGATGCGAGGTGACTGCTAGATTCCAGCACCGCACCACGAGCCACCGCTCAGGGGTTGTGACAGCCACTCACGACGTCCGGCTCTGTCGCCTCGGTTACAGTCTGGCAGTGTCAGTGTCCCGCCAAGCACACGTAAGCGTGTGCACGGCTCCGTGCGCTCAAACGCAAACGGACACGTGGACTCAGGTGCATAGCTGCTGAGGTAGCCCTCTAAATTGGAACACTATGAGAATTTTCCGAAAGCATAATCGTGGGTACACAGAAATCACACGGCGTAATAGTGATGACCACATGCTGTTCTGTTAGATTAGAGCTGAGCAGCCAACTAAGCCGCAGCACAGGAATACACAGGGACCTACAGGCTAGAGGCCTCTCAGGGAAAACAGGAACGTGTGCAACCCGCTATATGTGATGATACATCCAAGCAGCACTGGTAGTGGTCGAATGTTATCAATGGCTCGTCGTTTCACATGATTAGCAAGCAAAAACAGACTGCTGAACTGGGGCTTTCAGAGAATGAATGCAAAACAATCG
>JAGXOD010000025.1:5640000-5835000 GCA_020368025.1 Brachyhypopomus occidentalis | reverse complement strand
TTCAGTAACAATCTGATTTAGAGTGGGAGGAGAGTTTATCGAGCTGAAAAGGACACATGATGAAATTAACATTAATCAGGGCATGAGGAGGGATGAGAGCGCTATGGCGGAAGATGAATCAGATTAGCTCTGTCTTTTTATTAAGGCCATTCAGGCACCGTACAATGCATGCCCAAACCTTCTGTCTTTATGTTCGTGGCAAATACAATGGGGCCAGTGGAATGTGCAGTGAGGAGTAAAGCACTCAAGGCCAGTGGAAGGTGCAGTGAAGAGAAAAGCCCTCAAGGCCAGGTGAAGGTGTAGTGAAGAGTAAAGCCCTCAAGGCCAGTTGAAAGTGCAGTGAAGAGAAAAGCCATCAAGGCCAGTTTAAGGTGTAGTGAAGAGTAAAGCCCTCAAGGCTAGTTGATGGTGTAGTGAAGAGTAAAGCCCTCAAGGCCAGTTGATGGTGTAGTGAAGAGTAAAGCCCTCAAGGCTTGTTGAAGGTGTAGTGAAGAGAAAAGCCCTCCAGGTATGTTGAAGGTGTAGTGAAGAGAAAAGCCATCAAGGCCAGTTTAAGGTGTAGTGAAGAGTAAAGCCCTCAAGGCCAGTTGATGGTGTAGTGAAGAGTAAAGCCCTCAAGGCCAGTTGATGGTGTAGTGAAGAGTAAAGCCCTCAAGGCTAGTTGATGGTGTAGTGAAGAGTAAAGCCCTCAAGGCCAGTTGATGGTGTAGTGAAGAGTAAAGCCCTCAAGGCTTGTTGAAGGTGTAGTGAAGAGAAAAGCCCTCCAGGTATGTTGAAGGTGTAGTGAAGAGTAAAGCCCTCAAGGCCAGTTGAAGGGGTAGGAAAGAGTAAAGCCCTCCAGGCCAGTTGAAGATGTAAGGAAGAGTAAAGCCCAGTGGTAGGTGCAGTGAGGAGCAACACTGTGTTCTCTCTTGTTCCACCAGATCTGTTCTTGTGTTGCGTTCTTCTCGTGCAAGTAACCGAGACATTTACCACACTGGAAAAACACACTCCTCGTGTTTGTCCCTGTATGGCCTTTAAAAGGATCTTTTATGAATGGAGTTGTGTCTTTTGTCCTCTCGTTTTTCCAATCAAAATAAAATGATTGGACCCACAATGAAAATGTTCATTATGGCATGAACAAATGCTAAAGGTACACTATTTAGATGTATGGAGATAAGGAGAAAGTCACTCCGGAACATTAGGTTTGATTTCTTTATAGTTGTCTTTGTATAAGCTGTCACCACCACCCTTACTATCAGGGTCATCACTGTCCTCTGTTGTCCATTCTCATCACACTGACATCATTAGTGTAATAGGTGGCGTCATTAACTTTGAATTTACCACACACATCACAGTTTCATGGACTGTGATCATTCGATATCCACACAGGCGGGAGAGGTGATGAGACAGTGTGAAGGAAAGGACAGAGTGGATGAGAATGTCCAAAGACAGAGGAACACAGAGAAGGGGGACTGGCGAGTCCAGACGCACTCTTGCTCTGTCATTTAGGCTTTTGTATTCAACAATCCTTTTCCTTTCTATTCAGTCGTATACAAGGGCTCAGAAAGTGTAAAAACATTTCAAATGATAATAACAGGACATTATATTACCCTGCATTGTGGCTAAGGGCAGCAAATTGTTTGTGAATGGTAAATTATGAAAAGTGGCCGCCCCTGTATAGGCATGAAAATGACTTGCAGAAAAGAGGATTTAGCGTGATAATTCCCCTCCCCCCCCACGCTTTGGTTTGGGATGGCAAGGCTCGTGGTTTTTATCTTTTTCTTCTTTCATTATTTTTTCTCCAGGGAGGTTCACATGAGCAGGAGAGTAAAGGCACCATGCACGTCTGGAGGGCTGGTGGTTGAAGGGGCTTGTTGAGCTTGTGTGTGTGTGTGTGTGCGTGTGTGTGTGTTTGGCACACCCCCTTCCTCCGTCTCTCCCTGATCCCTCAGGCTCAGTCGGTATAGATTTATGGCCTCGTGTTGGCTGGACCTGCAACGTTGTGACAATATTTAGTCTGATGCTGTCAGAGAGCGATAATGCCTCCGTAACATCACAGGAACATTATGGGGATGGTTTTTCTGTCCTAGACTTAGACGGAGTTGAGCTTTTAGCCCAGACTGTCATATCATCTGTGGCAGCTATAAACCAAAGTAAAATATGGAGAAACATGGTCTTAGTAGGTCCTTGTAGGACTACATCCCCTAAGGTCAGCTAAGGAGCAATCATTAAACCAGTTAATACAGTATTAAACCTTAATGGGGTTTTTTCTTCTTTCTTTTGAAGAAAATTGAGAGCTGCTTTTAGTTATTAATTAGTAATTAGGTGCTTAGTAAATAATATCCTTTACTTTCTTTCCAGACCCATCTATAAATCAGCTAATGTCGCAGTCAACAGGCAGTGTAGCTCTGACTCTGGAGGAATAAAAGATGAAATAGGCAGACTAAGCACCACTGAAATGACAGGAGTCTGTTAAGTGTTATCAAAGGAGAGTTGAACAGAGACATTCTGGAGGCTGAATGGGAGCAGACCTGGTCTGTATGGCCTGGTCTGCATGGCCAGGTCTGCATGGCCAGGTCTGCATGGCCTGGTCTGTATGGCCCGGTCTGTATGGCCTGGTCTGTATGGCCTGGTCTGTATGGTCTGGTCTGTATGGCCCGGTCTGTATGGCCTGGTCTGTATGGCCTGGTCTGTATGGTCTGGTCTGTATGGCCCGGTCTGTATGGCCTGGTCTGTATGGCCTGGTCTGTATGGTCTGGTCTGTATGGCCTGGTCTGCATGGCCTGGTCTGCATGGCCAGGTCTGCATGGCTTGGTCTGCATGGCCTGGTCTGTATGGCCCGGTCTGTATGGCCTGGTCTGTATGGCCTGGTCTGTATGGCCTGGTCTGCATGGCCTGGTCTGTATGGTCCGGTCTGTATGGCCAGGTCTGCATGGCCTGGTCTGTATGGCCTGGTCTGTATGGTCTGGTCTGTATGGCCTGGTCTGTATGGACTGGTCTTGTATGGACTGGTCTTGCATGGCCTGGTCTGTATGGTCCGGTCTGTATGGCCACACACTAGCTCTGCCTTTATGACCTGCACTCCTCCGCCACAGTGATGCCTCTTCATGTGTTTAAAGGCATTTTATAGGCCCCGCATTACTGGAACAGTCACCGAAATGTTCCCAGGAGAACTATGATAAACGTTAAACTGTTAAAATCTCAAATTACTGTCGGCCCCATGGTGAAAGGAATAGTGAAACATTCTGGTTTTATTTGCTGTCTGTTCAGGGTTCGTTGTGATGGATATGTGGTGTTGTCAGTGGCAACCCTGCTGCTGTCCAGACATTTGATTACATTTCAGAGCTATTATTTTTCCCTGAGAGTCACGTCTTTTCACCTTTGACCTCTTTCGACCTTTGAAACCGAATGTTCAAGCTAAATTTCAGTAAGATAGTTTAAAGTTTTATGTTGAACATTTGCAGGAGATTGCAGTTAATACACTTAGAATTAAAACTGTCAATGTTATTTTAACAGTAATTCTTATTAATTACACATTTAACTAGTTATATATCAGTAAATACATTTAACTTTACTGAAATATTCAGATTTTCTGATGTACTTTTTCTACTTCCATAGTAAACTGCACACATCACTTCTGTTCTCCTAAATGTTGCTGAAAAACAAAAGTAAAAATGTAAACAGGAAATATGATAAATCAGCAAATATGAAAATCCCATTAGCATATGCCCTGCTGCAGCATACAGAGAGACAGAGAGAGAGAGAGAGAGAGAGAGAGAGAGAAAGATACAGAGAGAGAGATACACAGACAGAGACTGAGAGAGAGAAATACACAGAGAGAGAGAGAGAGAGAGAGAGAGAGTTTTGTGAATTGTGAAAGATACCACAGCCTTACCAGTGGGTCTGGTTCAGATCGCTGTCAACGTCTCAGCATACCTCAACATTGAACATACTGATGTCAAATTAAGCCCATCTAATCATTTTTTAAATGACCAACATCTAATCATTTCCATTACTTTTACATTATGTTCTCCTGTCTCCAGGTGGATGAAGACACACCTATGTACCTTTTGGAATGGTGGACCAGGCTGCCCCTTCTAACACCTCAGTGTGCTTGGAAGATGATTGAAACTGCTCCTTTCCCCAGACCCAGCAGATGCCTTGCTGGGCCTTGGTACATCGACTATAGTATTGTGACTTACCAAAAAGACACAAAGACCAGTCTTCCTCTCTTGTGCTGTTGTAAAGGGATTTTCTTTTAAGGACATCAAGAGATCAAGATGTTTATGGTTTTGTTTAAACTCAATGGTACATGCAGACACGCACTCACATACACACACACACACACAGACACATTGATTGAGGTGTACGATGCTGAGGTTAGCATATCTGATCATCCCCAAAACGCATGGGTGCCCTCAGCTCCAATATATATGCAAATCCTCCTCATTCTCCTGACTCACTTGCAACTGACAATCTATGAGCAATATTGATCGACAAGGAGTTGTCTGTGTGCTCCTGTTTATGTGCATGTGTGTGTGCTTACAGACAGAATTCAACTGGATCCTTTTAATTAACAGAAAGTGATCATTCAGTGAGGATTACCAGGGTCAAGATGAAACGATGAAAGGTTCCAAAATGTTATTGTCAGCTTAGTTAAAAATGGGAACAGCCCAGTTCTCAGGACATTCCAAAGAAAGAAGAAGCAAGACTCATGATCCTTTTCCTCTCTTCTCTTCTCTGCGGTCTCTCTTCTCCTCTCATCTCCTCTCTTCTCTTTTCTATTCTCTCCTCTCTCCTCTCCTTTCCTCTCCTCTCTGCTCTTCTCTTCTCTCCGCTGTCTCTTCTCCTCTACTCTCTTCTCCTCTCTTCTCTTCTCTTGTCCTCTCCTCTCCTCTCATCTCTGCTCCTCTCCTCTCCTCTCCTCTCCTCTCTTCTCCTCTCCTCTCATCTCCTCTCCTCTTTTCTCCTCTCCCCTCTCCTCTCTGAAGAGGCCTTGTAGATGACATGATTTATTTGTTTATTCTTGTAGTCTGCAGCGATAGAGGAAGCCAACGAATGTAGCCAGCTTGCCTGTGGTTGTTTAATGGTGACCTCCACACAGGGTGACAATGGTCCTGTCATTTCCCTCATGTCCAGAGGTCCTTCTGGGCCCTGAAGCTTTTCTGTGCATATGTGCACATGTGTGTGCACATATGTAGAAATGCTTTCTTGTAGATGTGCTTTCTCAGCACAAGGATTTCTAACATATAGACATACAATAACACAAAGAAATATGAATTTACACATCTAATAACAGAGTGTAAAGTGGCAGAGTGTAAAGTGGCTTGGAGAAACAGCCATTTGTGAAATATTTGCTGCACTTATTTTCCCTCACAAATTATTACTGTAACTGTAATACAGTTTTTCTCAATTACCAATATGCATTTCTTGGGCTAAACTTGAAGTCGGACTGAACTCGAAGTGAATCGAAGTCCCACATCCCTCATTGTCATTGTCTCATACCTCCTCTTCCTCCTCTTTCTCCTCTTCCTCTCTGATTGTTTATATCCATAGTGAAAAACAAGGGCTCCCTATTCTGGCTGATATTGGTTCCTTCACGTCATTAGCCACATGTGTAATCAAATTTGAGTTGCTGCTTTAAGTTGAGACACTTGTGCTTTTTTTGAGTTTCACTTTTGCTACCTGTGCTTACCATTATGCAATCCATGTGCTTCACAGTACAAAACGTCTTTTAGTGGGTGAAAATATATTACTGTAGTTGTGTCTAAGTAGGTGAAAAGTGCTAAAGGCTCTGCCTAAAGGGCGACCACTTCAAGGACTGTGTTCAGGGCCCTGAGCATTAGCTTCAGGCAACACAGTGTTTCAGCAATCAGGAAAAACTGTATCACACAACTAAGTAGGAATTACTTGAGAAATGTCAGTTTTCTTTTCCACATGTGCCATAAATATTTGATATTTTTCACTGAATTATAAGTATTGGGCACTCCTACCTTACCAGCTGTTTTCGGTTTTCGGCAAGACCACATTGAGGCCTGTTTCTAGGCTTGAGCTTGGCCAAAGCTCCCTCCATGACTAAAGAAAAAGATGAGGGGAGAGAGGGTATTCCATATGGAACGACTTCCATAATTGCCCACCTGCCCCCGGCTATGGCGTGAGGAGGTATTTTCCCCCCTGTGCTGGGGTCACTAGGAGGAGAGGGGGTAGAGATTGATTTCACACCCCTATCACTGACAGTAGGGGTCTAACTCGAGCCCTCCTGGGACTGACTGACTGACTGTACAACTGTACACCCCCATTACACCGTCCACACATACACACTTACTCTGTCTGTGATACTGTATGGCTATTTTGTTTGGTATATATATATATATATATATATATATATATATATATATATATATATATATAAAACAGTAGAATTGTGTGTGTGTGTTTGTGTGTGTGTGTGTGTGTGTGTCCATGTCTGTGCGCAGAAAAGCTGGAGAGTCCCACCAGAGAGCACAGTGAGGGGAGTAAAGGAAGAGAACAGTAGAATGTGTGTGTGTGTGTGTGTGTGTGTGTGTGTGTGTGTGTGTGTGCGCGAGTCCCACCAGAGAGCACAGTGAGGGGAGTAAAGGAAGAGAACAGTAGAATGTGTGTGTGTGTGTGTGCGCGAGTCCCACCAGAGAGCACAGTGAGGGGAGTAAGGCAAGAGTGACGGCTGTTTATGGCCAGCTTGTCACGTCTCTCTCTGGGACAATCAGGAAATTAAATGGTGAGGAGCAGTGGGGGAGGCGAGGGGCCGTCAGATAACATTACTCACTCCCTGCATCACAATTAGTGCAAATGGTGCATTACAGGGAAATTATCATCAATATGATATTAGCAGATGCTCCCTAAACGAATCAAAGGAAAAACTGCTTATTCCTCTGTCTATCTGGGTAACGAGAAGATCGAATGAAGAGCTGGAGGAGAGGAGAAGTCGTAGTGACATATCCTGAAGAAGTGATCAGGGGGGCACAAACACAGAATTAGATTACCTCTGTGCAGAAGAATGTTTTGCATTCACTTTATCTGCATTAATTGAAATTAGAGCTTTAACTGCTGCTTCAATAACTCCATCATGATTCAACATTCCACATGAAAAAATGTCTCTTATGAAAAATATTTCTTCTCTACATTGATTCAAAGGTCAAATAAATTGAAAAGCAAAAGCTGGAACAGGCCATAATTGGGCTTCAATAACCCTGTGTTCTACAGATGTGTAACATATATGTATATCAAATTTTGTATTACAATATGCAAAGGCATTGTAGAGGTATGCTCTCACTTCCTGTTTGGACTCTTCATCGTCAGGTAAATGTTTTTGAAAAATGATTAACTCTATGCAGTCTGTGAGTCCATGTTTGTGAAGACGTAGCAGGAGGAAGAGTGGCACTAAAACACATTAAAAATAGATATTAAATTTATTATTAAAGCTCATTAAATTGAATATTCATGATTCTTTGTGTAATATTCATCCTGTCCATTGCCTGCTTTAAATGGATTGACTATCTGCAGCCATGTTTTTCCAGTGATAATATCATCCTTATGAACCCTGTTAACAGCTGGCTCAATGTTGCCCGCCTACCAGCTAGTTGAAGCATGCAAAAGCCCCTTTTAACAATAACTGCCTAAAAATGTATTCATTGCATAGGCTTACAAATATGGTGTCAATTCACAAAAGCTGTGTCACTTTATTAGGTACACCTGTTCAACTGCTCAGTAATGCAAATGTCTAATCAGCTTATTGCATGGCAGCATCCCAGACATTTATGCATGTAGATATGGCAAAAATGCTGAGGTCTAAAGCAAGAAACTGAATAGTGGGAAAAGGTTGATTTAAGTGACTGAATGGTTTTTGGTGCCAGACAGGCTGGTCTGAGCGTTTGAAAACCTGCTGATCTACTGGGATCTTCATTCACAACTCTCTAAGGTCTACAGAGAATGGTCTGAAAAAGAGAATATAGTTCTCTGGACAGAAATGCTGATGTCAGAGAAGAAAGACAGAACTGGTTCAAGCTGATAGAAAGGCAAAGGTAACTCAAACAACCACTCATTACTGAGGTATGCAGAAGAGCATCTCTGAATGCTCAACACTTCGAACCTTGAAGAAGAAGAAGACTACACTGGGTACCATTCAGCCGAGAGCAGACAACTGAGGATACAATTAACACTGGCTAACCAAAATTGGACAATTGAAGATTGTAAAAACATTGCCTGATCTGACGAGTCTCATGTTCTGCTATAACATTCAGATGGTAGAGTCTGAATTTGGTGTGAACAATATGAAAGCATCCATCCTGCCTTGTGTCAATGGTTTGTGTCAACCCTGCCTGGTGGTGGTGATTTAATGGATGGGGGATATTTTCTTTACACACTGTGATCCCCTTAATACCAACTGAGCATCGTTTAAATGCCACAGTCTACCTGAGTGTTGTTGCTGACCATGACCATCCCTCTATGACCACAGTGGACCCATCTTCTGATAGCTACTTCCAACATAATGCACCACATCACAAATCTCAAATCAACTCAAACTGGTTTGAGTGACCACGAGTTCACTCAAATGTCTTCCACAGTCACCATATCTCAATCCAATAGAGCACCTTTGGGATATGGTGGAAGGGGAGATTTGCGTCATGGATGTGCAGCTCAGAAGCCTGCAGCAAATGGATCATGCTATCAAATGATTGTGGCGCAAAAGCCTCTGTGAAATGTTTCTAGCATCTTGTTACATCTGTGCCATAAAGAATTAAGGCAGTTTTGAAGGCAAAAAGGGGTCCAACCTGATATGAGCAAGATGGACCTAACGAAGTGGGCAGTGAGTGAGTCACCGAAGATCCTGGTTGGCATCTTTGCAGGGACTCATCTAAAGATACTTTCAGTCCTTTTTCATGAAGATTCAGTGACATTTGCAGGAGTGAAAAAAACGAAATTCAAATTAGCTCGATATCTAAGAGGAGAGAGTTTGATTGTACCTTTTGCTTGGTTGGTTGGTTGGTTTGAGCTAAAGGATGTACCAGTGGTAGAAAGCTCTACCTCACACCTAATGGGTCGGAAGGCGAAACACTTACCGTGGCGTCCTCTTCACGCCACAAGGCCTGTCTCCCTTTTCCTGAGTGGCAGTACACAGTAGCACTTATTCAGCTTCACGTATATACAATTTCCTGTTTGTTCTCTACATGAATTTTAGTGCAGAATCAGAAGGGTAATAGGATAAGAAAAGAGAGCTGTGGCACTGAATACCTTGAGCTCATTGGGCCTTATGTTGTCCTGCCGAAGCTTCTAGACTCTACAGTGAACATCTCATTTTGGTCATACTGATTACATCTAAACAAAAAACAAAAAACTTACTATACTTGTGCATAGATTTGAAGAGGCATTTTTCTGCTTTTAAATCAATATTAACATTAACATAAAATAGCAGTTGTGTAAGATAATAAATACTAATTCACCCAATAGAAAACTGTGCTTTCTTCTAATTGACTTTAATTGCTTATAAGCAGGAAAATAAAGTTTAATCTGCGAAAAGATAAATATTTCTTATGACAAAGCAAACCACCATTGCATCAAGTAAAAGGCTCATTTTGTTAATGGTTCCGTACATAAATTGGCCATCTTGGCCAATAAGCCTGGTTGTGTATTGCATTTCCTTTGCCTGCCACAGAGTCAGCAAAATATAGATAGCATATAACACTGTATCTAAATGTAGAGATGCAACGAAAGTTTGACAGAGATGATACCACGTGCTTTCATTAAAGAGAAGTGTGATCTTAAAAGTGTTCCAAAATGATGCTGAAGACAATATATTACTTTAATGAGCATAACTGTCCGATATCTCATTTAAAAATCTCACTGTTGCTTTATATTTCATCATGTGGACCAGCTGAACCATCTCCGCACTGACTGGTGATAGTGAGGGGGGATTTCCCTCAGCTTTCTCTGGTCCTCTTAGCGGTGTTTTGCTGTAAATGGAGGGACGAGGGGATGCGGTGGAAGGGGAGGGAGACGTGATTGCAGGTGTCTTACATCATGGATCTGTGGGGAGATAGCGGGAGCTGAGGCAGGTGACCCTAACCACTGCTACCACCCACTGTCAGTGTGAGAGAATGAGAGAGACACATAGACACACTCACAGGGAGAGAGAGACTACAAACTAGGCTTTTGTGTGTGTGTGTGTGTGTGTGTGTGTGTGTATAAGGTAGGTTGGGGGCCGGTTGGCCAGCCAAGACCCGCTCATTTCACAGCTGTAGTGGGATTACGTGCAGGCAGAGCAGTGGGGGGAAGCCTGGACCTTTTATCTCATTCAAACACACTGCTAATTCAGCAGCGCACAACTGCCACTGCGGCTAGCGCGCTAATCAGCGCATCACTCTCCCTGCAGTGAATAAACCTCAATTCTAATCCCCAATCAACCACCCTGACACCCGTTTACACACCCTTACACACACAGAGAAGTGTGTGTGTGTTGGGGTGGGGTGGAGGGGGGTGGATGTGTGTAAACAAAAAAGAGATTAAGTAGTTGTTCTTAATCAGGGGGTTCAACAACGTTTTGACTTCTGAATTGATTTGATCAAGCAGTGGTTTCAAATCTGTTAAATATGTTACTTGCTATTTTCATTTGTTGAACAAACATGCACAATTCAAATTGAGATAGTAATCATTAGATTTTGTGCTTCCTTATGTTTCCTAATTAAAAGAACTCGTCGTGTTATTGCTATAACCGAAGAATGCTGGACTCAAGAACAGAAGTGGTAAAAATATCTAGCACACTGAACTATATGTTCGTGTGTGTGTGTGTGTGTGTGTGTGTAGAGTAGGTAAGGGTTAGGGCTTGTGTATTGTGTCTTTGTGATAAGACTAAGCTAGGAATGTTGTGAGACATGTTCTCACTCAGTCATCCTGTCAAGTACCAGACGGGGTGTGTGTGTGTGTGTGAGTGTGTGACCACAGGCAGATTAAGTTTAAGAGATATTACACATACAAATATTTATCATATCCTGTGTAGCACAGATGAGAATCTACAGGCATAAGAATTATTTTTACCATGACAAATATAATTTAGAAACATTTTCACCCTCCTGCATTTTTCAAAACAACATTATGACACGCAATGTATTATTTATGCAAATAGGGTTACTGAGATATATATATATATATATATATATATATATATATATATACATATATATATCAAAAGTGGTAATAAAATAAGAAACAAGTAAGAAATTACAGCATAAGAAGTCGTCATCTCATTGACTCCCGACTGGACCAATACAGTGTGAAGCGCGGGTTTTGGGGCGAGGTTTTCCTCTGGGTACAGACATGGTTTGTCAAGGATATAAAAAGTGATGAGATATTGATATAGCTATCAAAGGTACATTTCAAAACATGCCATCTCAACAAACAGACAACTGTATTATTAAACATGGCACTCTATTCAGACAGAGTCTAAAATTACAGAACAGTGTTTCAGAGTAATCATTTTCATACACATCAGATCAATGAGAAGTAAGTGCTTTATGTTATTTCTTCTCATAATCTTTTAGAGAAGAATAGGTAATCATTGTTAAGTAAACACACTTACTAACAATTGATTATGCTCATGACATAAGGTTATTTGACAGAATCCTGCCTATGGCATGAGCTATCAGTATGTATATAAAATTCTCATAAAATTTGATTATGCTTTTAAAAAGACACTGATTCCTCAAGCCATTATGAGCCTGAAAACCCTCATCTAGCCCTAGCGAAAAGTCGTCTGGCCCTAGAGAAAAGTCGTCTAGCCATAGAGAAAAGTCGTCTAGCCCTAGCGAAAAGTCGTCTAGCCCTAGATAAAAGTCGTCTAGCCCTAGATAAAAGAGCCAAAATCCAACAGCTGTACCCATGCCAACCACATCCAAATCTAGTGATAAATCTACTGTTAGCTTGATTGGTGGGTCAGAAGCAGGAATGCACCTGTAACCAGCACACCACGTCACATGACCGTACTCCCTCACACGCGCACTGTGGCGTCCGCATCACAGACCTCAAGCGGTATTTTCTACAGATGCTTTTATCTAAGGTTACATCCCCAGGCGTGAGAGGACTGTGCGAATAAAAGAGCAGGATAAATGTGGCACCTGGAGTCTGAAGACCTGCGTTAGCTCTCTTGTGCATGAACTAATCACGCAATGACACACAGCTGGCCAAGAAAGAACTCAGTCTGGTCCCCAGCTCAGGTGAGAGTGGACCAATGTGTGTTATGTGTGTATATGTATATTTCCATTTAAAGCTCAGGTCTTATATTCTTCAATTTACAGTCACCATTTTCACTGAGCTGGAATACAGGACCAAAACAAAGAAAACAAATAGAATGTTTACCTGAACATAATAGGACGGTAGCTTATTATTTACATCCAATCCGCCCACCCTCCTCCCACACACACACACACACACACACACACACACACATCTAATGGGTGAATATGGCCCAATGGGACAGCCTCAAGCCTGGTTTTCAGAGCCATTTCAATTAGTCTAAATCCCCTTACACACTCTACCAACCCTCAACAACACACAGACATGCAGAACCAGTCAAAGACACACAGACACACACCCACAGCCCCAGGGGGAATTATGGATAAGACGCTGAAATCTGAGTGTTTCTCAGTTCTGTAACACACAACCCATAAGGGAACAGTGATTATTTTCCTATTGACCATCCCAGTATCCCTGCCACCTCTTCCCCAACCTGTCACGACCAGGTTCACTCTCTCTGAACCCACTGGGGTGTGTGTGTGTGTGTGTGTGTGTGTATGCGCTGAAGTGTATAATCATATCTAATTGAGCATAAGCTAGAAGACTACAGAATGTTTGGGACAGAACTGTTTGGACATACCCACTCAGGACAGAGTTGTTTGGACATACCCACTCAGGACAGAACTGTTTGGACATACCCACTCAGGACAGAACTGTTTGGACATACCCACTCAGGACAGAGTTGTTTGGACGTGTTCACTCAGGACAGAGCTGTCTGGACATACACATTGAGGACAGCAGGACAGCAGAGACAAGTCTCGTGTTTCATTTGTAACAACCAGGCCCAAATCAGGGCACTGATGACAGCTGAATGAAGAGCTCAATCACCAAACTGCTTTAAAAATGTAAGATCCTGGAGTTCTACTGCATAATAGAGTCAAATGCCTAAAAGCTAGTCTGTATCTTATTAAAGTTTTGGATTTCAGTCCTTTATGTGTTTGCTTTAAATATAGCTTAGTCTATGAAAGAGATTGAGCGTTTCTTTATTTTTTCATGTAGATGCTACAAGTCCAAACTCCATCATTGATTTTAT
Organism: Brachyhypopomus occidentalis; assembly: GCA_020368025.1. Classification (NCBI taxonomy): domain Eukaryota; kingdom Metazoa; phylum Chordata; class Actinopteri; order Gymnotiformes; family Hypopomidae; genus Brachyhypopomus; species Brachyhypopomus occidentalis. The sequence continues at coordinate 5,821,661 of JAGXOD010000025.1, read as the reverse complement.
TTTAAAAAATGGTTTTGTATATGAAGATATATTTGTGGTTAAAGGCTAAACTAACATCAAGTAAAAGAAGAAAGAAGTTACAACTTTATATAGGACATGAACAGAGAGGTGGAGCAATGACATTTCATCAGACAATTTCGCTTTGTTCTGTTCACTGCCTTAACTTTCCTTTCTCTGGCTCTCTCTCCCCCACACACACACACACACACACATACACACATATACACACATGCACACTGTCAGAGAATCCAGCAGAACTTCAGGGCAGAGCCCAACAGCAGATGAGAAAGACTGAGCAGTAAAGCAGCCGTGAAAATCTCCAGCAATCCCTCACACTCGTCCCCTCTCCTTCTGCTCCTTCAACTTCCACAGATCCCTATGAAATTCACTGATCTCTCTCCTGTTTCTCTCTGGCGCACTCTCACTATCTATCTTACAGAAGTCTCTCTCTCTCTCTCTCTTTTTCTCTCTCTCCTGTCATGAGGTGCCTGTGCTGAGCAGATCCTCATTTTTTTAAAAACTTTGTCACTGCAAACACTACAATGCAAAAAACGGAGCATGCGGTAGAGACATGAGGCCTTTAGCATATTAACTTCCTCACGTAGGTTATTGCTGACAAGAAAATGTGGAATTATAATATTGAGAGGAACAGGACTGGAGAAGAGTGAACAAGAGTGAGAGGAACAGGACTGGAGAAGTGTGAACAAGAGTGAGAGGAACAGGACTGGAGAAGAGTGAACAAGAGTGAGAGGAACAGGACTGGAGAAGAGTGAACAAGAGTGAGAGGAACAGGACTGGAGAAAAGTGAACAAGAGTGAGAGGAACAGGACTGGAGAAGTGTGAACAAGAGTGAGAGGAACAGGACTGGAGAAGAGTGAACAAGAGTGAGAGGAACAGGACTGGAGAAAAGTGAACAAGAGTGAGAGGAACAGGACTGGAGAAGTGTGAACAAGAGTGAGAGGAACAGGACTGGAGAAGAGTGAACAAGAGAGGGAAGAGAGACAGAAGCAAGAGCAAAGAGGAGGAAGGGAGAACAGAAGGGTTAGAGTTAAAGTTTGTGGTCAGCAGCACCACGGGCATCATAAATCAGATTTCCCACAATCCCTGTGGAGGAGCCCCGCACACGGCCCACCGCGGACACGCTCAGTGGGGCGCGGCACATCGATTGGCGTCGCTGCAGAGATGATGAGTGCAGTGGGGTCTAGGGGCGAGGGGGGAGTGTGTGTTTCTGTGCTATGGGGGAGGTGTGTGTGTGTATGTGTGTGTTTGTCTTGTGTGTGTGTGTCTATGTTCCAGGGGGTGGGGTTACTCACTCATGAAGAAGTCTACCTCAGCACCTGCCCCAAAAAAACAGCGAGTTCGACGTGAGCGAATGTGCAGACTCTGGGCCCGTTTCCCCCCAGATCAGCATTCACCCCCCCCACACACACACACAGCCCCCCAAACCCCACCACACACCCAGCCCATATTTAGGAAGAACAAACAAAAGAATAATTGCTCACACACACACACACATGCGTGCGCACACACACCATTCATTCATTCATTATCCGTACCACTTATTCCTGCTAGTCGGGGTCACAGGGGGGCTGGAGCCAATCCCAGCATCTCCGGGCGAAGGCAGGGTACACCATGGGCAGTTCACCAGTCCACCACATGGCCAACACGCACTCACACCTACGGGCAATCTAGAGTGACCAATCAACCTAGGATGCATGTCTTTGGACTGCGGGAGGAAACCGGAGTACCCGGAGAAAACCCACGCAGGCACAGGGAGAACATGCAAACTCCACACAGAGCAGCCCAGACCGAGAGTCGAACCCAGACCGCCTTGCTGTGAGGCGACAGTGCTAACCACCACACCACCATGCCGCCTGCAGACAACATCTTCATCTATAAATTAACTCACTTTTCATCATCAGTGTCAACACCATTCTCACAGGAATTTAGATTTGATTTGTATGCAATAGGCCACCATTACACTCACGAATATTTTCTCAAAACTTGTGCAATAACATTAAAATGACATTATTACTGACACCATCACTGCACTCTAGATAAAAGAGCAACATTAATTAAACATCACATGTAGTTCATGAGCTCAAACAAGTTTGTTTCCCATGTTGAGTGCCATCTACCAGAACTTCTTTGTATTATGTCAACAAGTCTGCAGTGAAAGTCCCCAAGCGTACAGTGAGCAGTACAGTGAGCAGTACAGTGAACAGTACAGTGAGGCGTACAGTGAGCAGTACAGTGAGCAGTACAGTGAGGCGTACAGTGAGCAGTACAGTGAGGCGTACAGTGAGGCGTACAGTGAGCAGTACAGTGAACAGTACAGTGAGGTGTACAGTGAGGCGTACAGTGAGCAGTACAGTGAGGTGTACAGTGAACAGTACAGTGAGGCATACAGTGAGGCGTACAGTGAGCAGTACAGTGAGCAGTACAGTGAGGCGTACAGTGAGCAGTACAGTGAGGCGTACAGTGAGGCGTACAGTGAGCAGTACAGTGAACAGTACAGTGAGGTGTACAGTGAGGCGTACAGTGAGCAGTACAGTGAGGCGTACAGTGAGCAGTACAGTGAGCAGTACAGTGAGGCGTACAGTGAGCAGTACAGTGAGGCGTACAGTGAGCAGTACAGTGAGGCGTACAGTGAGCAGTACAGTGAGCAGTACAGTGAGGTGTACAGTGAGCAGTACAGTGAGGCGTACAGTGAGCAGTACAGTGAGCAGTACAGTGAGGTGTACAGTGAGCAGTACAGTGAGCAGTACAGTGAGCAGTACAGTGAGCAGTCCGGATGCAGGCGGTCGCTCCGCTGCTCAGCAAAGCTGCCTGAACGTCTGAATAAACGGGGGGGGCGTGTGGCGTTCGCGGTCCACCAAGTGCCACAGAGTTTCCAGCTCACACTTCTTCTGCTCTGCTCTGCGTGATGGAGAGTTTTGGAATCTCTCTCGCACTTGGCAGGCTGCAGAGTGAAATGCCCCCCTCGTTCTCCCTTTCACAGATTTCATTAAGAGAGAAATCACATTAGGCTGCTCCTCTGGCCCTGCTTCCAGGGGTTAACCACTTTGCTTAGCCATGTAAATTCTCAGCTTAGTCAGGCCCATTCTCCACAGCCTGGCTGCCTTAGTGCAGAGCTCTATCTATGTAAATGTGTGTGTGTGTGTGTGTGTGTGTGTGTGTGTGTGTGTGTGTGTGTTAGTGAACGTGTGTCTCAGGGATGGACACAGAATGAGTCTATGAGGGGTGTGTAAACCAATTCGACTGGATTATCGGGATGGTGTGGCTGTGTGTGTGGTTGTGCGTGCGTGCGCGCACACATGTGCGACTCTCCTGACTCCATGTGCACATAGGACGAGCAGGTTGTGTTAACCCTATCTGTTGGATTATCCGGATGGTATGAGAATGTGGGGAGGGGCTGTCTGAGTAGAGCCATGGAGGGTGAGAGGGGAACTTATCATCTTTGAGCAGCAGATGGACTTCATCTGGCTCCAGCACAGGCAGAAGTGTCTTCCGGCTTCTGATCTGAGAGCAGTTTTTTGCATTTGCCTCTTAAAGTGTTAAAACACCAACCTGTGGTCAACATGGAGATACTATGCATACTATTTTAATAACAGCTTGGACAGAGTTGAAGCCTCCAGCTAATCTACACCAGTGCATGATTTATTGTTGAATATCATTTGGATTAAAGGTGGGCAAATTTCAAATGAAATTAACAAACAACATCCATACATTCATTATCTTTACAGCTTAATCCCGCTAGTCGGGGTCACTGGAGCCAATCCCAGCATCACTGGGCAAAGGCAGGGTACACCATGGGCAGGTCACCAGTCCACCACATGGCCAACACACACACACACATTAGAGAGACCGATCAACCTAACACACATGTCTTTGGACTGTGGGAGGAGATCTGAACACCCAGAGAAAACCCACACAGGCACAGGGAGAACAAGCAAACTCCACACAGACGGACCGGACCGAGAATCGAACCCAGACCACCTTGCTGTGAGATGACAGCGCTAACCACCACACCACCACACAGAGAAACTAGATAAATGCCACGACCAGAAACCAGAACCAGAGCAGCTCAGGGACGGTTTGTTCTCCACAGGCCGCCAGGAGCACCTTCTCATACCACACGCACATGGACAATCCCTGCCTGCCCAACACACCAGTCCATCTGCACTTCATAAGCACTGTCATGTAAAATAGCTCAGGCAACAACACATAATGTCCAATGCCACTGTACTAGTGTCTCCTCACTCATGCTGCACACACACTCAGAGTCCTCAGAGTGTGTTCTGCTGTGGCGCACAGTATGTTTGATGGATGTACGATGCGCAAGGCGTGTATATGAACAGTGTTTCGGTAAGTGTACGTCCACTTTCTACCTTTGGTACTTTTGCACATCTATATACATTTCTTTCTCATTATTCTCATATATTCACATATATGTATTGCAATAATACAGCTAGACTGTAAGGAATAGCCACTTATATTTTGCACTCATGTATGAGTGTGGCATGACAATAATCTTTTATTTTATTAGATTTTTGTGATTAAAGACTTTTATTCACAAGATGATGCTACACTGTCAGAGGTGAAATCCAAAAAAAAAGGATTTTGCCAGGTAATGATGATTTAGACTGTAAAGGAAGCGAGAACCCCTGAGGCCTTCGACATTTCTCTTCCCTGCCACTGACGATCCATCTCCTCAGACATCCTTTAAGTCACTTGCTTGGGGATATTTGCAGTGTATCATTTCCTGGTGTGAATCATACATCACGGGATTGGTCAATGGCACATTTGGCACTCCAGTTGAACTGAAAGGCCAACGAGGGGTCAAAAGGTCACGAGACCACAGAGGAGATAGCAGGCATGCAGAGTGCCCCCATGTTGGTGGAAGGCACTACAGTTCAATGAATCAGAGCCACACTTAAACACTCTGGACGCTTGAAACATGACCTAATAGTGGGAGTACTGGTCGACTCACGTCTACCAGCCCTGTCTGCTTTCTTTCCTCTACCCTTCTGTTTCTACCAGTTTCCCTTTTTTCCTGATCATTTCCTGATTGATTCTGATCGTGATCAATCACTGGCAGGACAGAAGACCCCTGTTTCAATCTCTAATCTATACACACACACATGCATGGTTGCACACACACACGCACACACACACGCATGCACACACACGCACACACACACACACAGCCCCAATCCTTAATCTATACTGTCTGCTTCCTGTGGCTGAAGGAGAGGTTCAGGAAAGAAGGAAAGAAATAAACAGTCAGATTAGTCTCCCTCTCCCTCTCTCTCTGTCTCTCTCTTTTCTCACTCTCTCTCTCCTGTGAGACTTTCTGTAAATCAATTATATCTATATTGTTATTATACTGTAGATTAAAGTACATTCCATGTGTATATAATTGGTATTGATAAAGTCTCAAAGACAGAGATACATATAAATTTAAAGAAAACTCCAGGTGAGCAAAATGTACTGTGGTACAAGATGTAGAGATATTCTACATTGATTGTAGTGATGTGCGCAGAGAAACAGGATATTTCAGATGTTCTTCACATCAGCTGTTCAGCTGTTCAGATGTGCAAGTAAAAGACCTATGTAATTTCTATGGAAACATTGTGTACTCCAGGAAAATTTTGAATAAATGTAAATTCAAAACCTGAGGTGGATGGAAATGATGAGGAACAGGAACCATCATGGGAGGATGAACCCCGCACGGTATTTACCAAATATAGAGGTTAGGGCTAGGGTTAGAGTTAGGGTTAGGGTTAGGGTTTATGGTCAGGGTCAAGTTTAGGGTTAGGGTTAGGGTTTTAGGGTTAGGGTTAGGGTTAGGGTTAGGGTTAGGGTTAGGGTTAGGGTTAGGTTTGGGGTTAGGGGAAGAGACCGCCGCCCCAGCCACTGACGGTTAGGTTTAGGGAACGGGGAGGGAGGGGGTTATGGTTAGGGGTCGGGATGGAGGTGGTTAGGTTTAGGGGTTGGGAGAGAGGGGGCTAGGTTTACTAGGACGGTTAGGTTTAGGGACCGGGGGGGAGAGGGTTATGGTTAGGGGTCGGGATGGAGGTGGTTAGGTTTAGGGGTTAGGAGAGAGGGGGCTAGGTTTACTAGGACGGTTAGGTTTAGGGACCGGGGGTTAGGGTTAGGGTTAGAGTTAAGGTTAGGGTTAAGGTTAAGGTTAGGATTAGGGTTAGGGGTTAGGGTCAGGGTCAGGGCCAGGGTTAGGGTTAGGGTTAGGGTCAGGGACAGGGTTAGGGTCAGGGCCAGGGTTAGGGTTAGGGTTAGAGTCAGGGTTAGGGTTAGGGTTAGGGTTAAGGTTAGGATTAAGGTTAGAAAAATCTAACAGAGACATCTTTACAGAGTATTGGCTAGGGTTAGGATTAGGGTTAGGGTTAGGGGTTAGGGCCAGGGTTAGGGTTAGGGTTAGGTTAGGGTTAGGGATAGGGGTTAGGGCCAGGGTTAGGGTTAGGGTTAGGGTCAGGGACAGGGTTAGGGTTAGGGTCAGGGCCAGGGTTAGGGTTAGGGTTAGTGAGAGTTAGGGTTAGAGGTTAAGGGTTAAGGTTAGGATTAGGGTTAGGGGTTAGGGTTAGGGTTAGGTCAGGGCCAGGGTTAGGGTTAGGGTTAGAGTCAGGGTTAGGATTAGGGTTAGAGTGAGAGTTAGGGTTAGGGTTAAGGTTAGGATTAAGGTTAGAAAAATCTAACAGAGACATCTTTACAGAGTATTGGCTGAAAGTGGCTAGGGTTAGGGTTAGGGTTAGGGTTAGAGTGAGAGTTAGGGTTAGGGTTAGGGTTAAGGTTAGGATTAAGGTTAGAAAAATCTAACAGAGACATCTTTACAGAGTATTGGCTGAAAGTGGCTAGGGTTAGGGTTAGGGTTAGGGTTAGAGTGAGAGTTAGGGTTAGGGTTAGGGTTAAGGTTAGGATTAAGGTTAGAAAAATCTAACAGAGACATCTTTACAGAGTATTGGCTGAAAGTGGCTAGGGTTAGGGTTAGGTTAGGGTTAGAGTTAGGGTTAGGGTTAGGGTTAAGGTTAGGATTAAGGTTAGAAAAATCTAACAGAGACATCTTTACAGAGTATTGGCTGAAAGTGGCTAGGGTTAGGGTTAGGGTTAGGGTTAGAGTGAGAGTTAGGGTTAGGGTTAGGGTTAAGGTTAGGATTAAGGTTAGAAAAATCTAACAGAGACATCTTTACAGAGTATTGGCTGAAAGTGGCTAGGGTTAGGGTTAGGGTTAGGGAGAGTTAGGGTTAGGGTTAGGGTTAAGGTTAGGATTAAGGTTAGAAAAATCTAACAGAGACATCTTTACAGAGTATTGGCTGAAAGTGGCTAGGGTTAGGGTTAGGGTTAGGGTTAGGGTTAAGGTTAGGATTAAGGTTAGAAAAATCTAACAGAGACATCTTTACAGAGTATTGGCTGAAAGTGGCTAGGGTTAGGGTTAGGGTTAGGGTTAGAGTGAGAGTTAGGGTTAGGGTTAGGGTTAAGGTTAGGATTAAGGTTAGAAAAATCTAACAGAGACATCTTTACAGAGTATTGGCTGAAAGTGGCACACACCCCTCAGGATGGTGGAGAATGACTAAGATCATGTGGCACTTCCAGATACAAGGAACAAGGAACACAAAAAGGTAGAGAAATAGCATGCCCTGTGACCCTGTGACCCTATGACCCTGTGACCTCTAAAATGGGAGAAAAGCTCCATCAGGACCCAGGAACAACATCCATTTTCTGTCCAGAAAAGTGCAGTCATGAGTCCAGCTGAAGTGCTGCACAGGACCGTCGAGCTGCCAGACCTCTGGTAGAGGACCTGAGCCTGAAGGAAAAAGACCATCTGGAGGGAAAATGGGGAATTATTATATTTATATATATATGTGAAGCACTTTGCTGATGAAGAACCCCTGTCTGAAGCATTGAGCTTCTCTGTATATATTGTATATATTTCACACTACATGTGAATACATATATATTCTCTCTCTCTCTTTATATATATATGACAGCATAGCCTCTATGATTAATATGCTTGGCCAACAATAATAGTAGTAGTGGTGACATGGCTTAAGATAACAGTCATAATGTCACATTATCACTTAAATTACGCACAGCAAACCCATTTAGCCTAGAAGGTACAATAGGACACCATATCTATCAATTTAATCTTGTAAGATTAATGACATATTTTCAGTGTTCCATTTTGGTGTATTGATACTTAAAATGTTAAATGAATTTCACACCCATTACACCATTACAATTGAAAGAAAATGGCTGTCATTCTATCAACACTACAACTCGCTGCCACTGCTGAAGTGGTAATGTACCAGTGAAGGGCAGGTACACTATAACTGGGAAATAGGTAAATCATCTGGACAACTCATTTGTGTCTGTTTTTAAAGAGAGAGACAGTGAGAGAGACGGTTAGATTGAGAAGGGAGAGACAGACAGACAGACATACAGAAAGAGATCCAGCATCTCTATGAATGAGGGCAGGAGTGAAATCCCCTTCCCTAAGACTAAGAGCCAGATGAGAACCGGATCAGGGTGACCACTGAAAGCCAAAGGCAAAGCTGGGATTCGGGACCGCAAACCCACAGGCCCCCAAAAGACCCATCACTCAAACCCACAAAGCACAGCAGGGAAGAAAGATGGGGGGTGGAGGGTACTGTGTGTGTGTGTGTGTGTGTGTGTGTGTGTGTAATGGACATGAGTTCCTTTCCACTGACATTGGTGAAAGGACATCACGGAGAAGGCAGTTGCTAAATGAAGGCAGTTGGCTGGTGACCAGCGAGCACCTTCTAAACGGATCATCTACAGTACTCAGAACCGAAGAAGATCAACCACTTCCCAGCTCGTATTGCCCTGTAGGTCAATGCAAGACAAAGGCTTGTGAGAGATGCTCTAAAACCAAGGAAGAGCATATGCAAATTCATATGTGCATATGCATAGACGTATGTAATTACAGTCTCCCTTAGGCAGCCTGAATTTAATCTGTGAGACATATATCTACCCCTCCAACTGCATGTAGTGACAAGGGTAAGAGCGTGGGGCATGGGGCGTGGGGCATGAGAGAGTGGGGGAGAGGGAAAAGATGAATTAAAGATGACTGTGAAAATCACAGCATGTACAAGTGGCCACAAGGGTGTGGGCGTGTCCATGGGAGGGGATGGGAGTGTTGTGACATGAGCTACATCATTAGCAATTAAACAAACAACAGCAGTATTGTCAGTGGAATTACTGTAATGAGCACTACACTGTGTGTTAGAGAGAGAGAGGGAGGGAGGGAGGGAGGGAGGAAGGGACTGAATCAGTAGAGAACCAGTGTACACAGTCCATTTCTTCCAACTGAAGTCAAACTGCAGAACAGGGTTAGACTAAAGCTGGAAATCTCACAAGCGGCTGAACTTTGACCTTCAGGTGGGGAGTACTGAACCAATAAATTCCCCCTAGAGTGTGCACGTGTGTGTGTGTGTCTGTGTGATGGGGGGATGAAGAAGGTAGGTATAGGTTTTTTCCCTTTTTTTTTCTCCAGGTAACATCTTCAAGGACACTGTACGCCTCAGTGGTCTGGCCCTGGGGCAGTCCGGGGGTGGGGGTGGGTGTTTTGGGGAGGTGGGTGGAGCGGGGGGGGGGGGGGGGGGGGGGAATAGTTATCATAGTCCCTGCCTTCCTTCCCTTTGGACTCAAGCAGCACTAGCTTTCTGAGTGGAGATGCCCTACACCCATACAGCTTAAAGGGCACACACACCATGCTGGCCTTCCCCTATACAACAGCCACGCCCATCATATGTATATTCATTTAAATTAAAATACCTTATATTGACTAGATTTGGGATTTTATATGAAGCAGCTTCAACATTAACGTCATCCACAAGCACTGAAGTGGAATGTGTGTCTGGCCTGTCAGCGCTCAGCTGCACTGAATCACTCTCCTCACGTCCTGACAGGCTGTGGCCACAGCGGCCATCTTGGGCCATTAGGCTCTCCTCACATTCACTCTGCTCTGGAAGTAAACACCACATGCCCTGGAGATCTGCCACCTCAGCGTTATTTTACTGAGGGCTGTTCCTCCATGTTTAACTCTTTTTTTCATCGTTTTTTTCCAAGTGGAGAGTAAAACTCCACAGAACAAAGTGTCAGTTCGGGTTATAACTGAAGGTTTGTGTTCAGGCTAATTAGACAAGCGTGTGTCGTGTCATTTTGTGGAGCTTCAACAAGAGGGAGTGTTTTAAATATTCTACCGACATTTTTCACTATCAGTATATCACACTGTCTTCCCTCAGCTCAGTTCCCTGAAAAGAATTTGTTTTTTAAAGAAAATAAATAATTGTAAAATGGTCACACTGAGGGTTTCCAGTAGCCCCAACAATTTCTTTAAATCTCTTAATTAAGGCTTTCAATCATATTTACACAACCAGATCAAAGGCATTGTACCATTTAATATGACTTGTTTAAAAGCTGTTTGACGGGTGACAACAAGGTACATATCATTTGATAGGAGTGTTGGGCCTGCTGTTGTAAAGACACACACACACATATTCAAACATATTCACACATTACATATCCACCCATATGCATAATGTAACACGGAGTATAGTATACAAGTACACTTTCACACTTTTTGTGCACACCTACCCGTGTGTGTTCCTCTCTCTCTGTCCCACTCAAACACATGCCAACACATACCCACGCGCATGCACACACACACTCACACACACACACACACGCGATCACCCCCTGCTTCTCCAGTCCGCCATCGTGACGTCTTCCTTGACTGACGCTGTCCTTATCTGGACAGACGTGTGCAGCCTATTGAAATACTTACTATCAATTATTCAACCTGCACCTCCCTCTCTCTCTCACTCGTCCTCCGATAACGAGGTTAGGCATGAGGTTGATGTCCATTCCTCTACACCAAGTGTTCTCTGTGTTCACCTTCACCTTGCCCATTCCTCCTCTCACACAGGTTTAAGGGGGATGACTGTCAAAGTGTCTGTCTTGGGGGGGGGAAGCGAATGGTCAAGGGCCATTAATGTTTGTTTACCTCATGTCCTCGGCCCTTTATGAAGGAATCACTGAGGACAGCCGAAGAAGTCAATGAGGCGAAACCTGTGTGTTCTGTCAAAGCTCGGGCCAGTCATGGCCTCCGATTAATCACCCTTAATCACACTCACTGGACATCAGCTGTACTTGATATTCATAATCAGACATGGCTTTGTGTCTTTTAACCCACTGGACACTAACCATGCGCGTCCCTATACGTTTACAAGGCACATCCGTCAGGTCACTTACACCACAGAGCGCAGCGTAAGTATCTTAGCATGTGTGAGTCTGTGCAAGCACAAACCTGAGGATGTGCTAAAAGCACCAATCCTTCCTTTGAATTTGGATATCCTAATATGCACAGGGCATCCAAACACGATTTCATGTGGCTAAAATCAAACAGAATAAAGTCCTTTCCGTTTTCTTGAAATTCAAATTTCACGTGACGTCTCTGCATGTTTGCCTGTGGCTGCGTAAGCTTCCAGGGTTAAGTATGTACATCACAGGATTAGGCGTAGAGGCGCCCCTCCCTCCCCCCCCCCCCCCTCCCCTCCCCTCCCACTGCTCCTCACACTTCAACACCGTCAGCCACAGCCAGGCAGCCTGAAGATTACAGCCAAATAGATGCAGGATGGAATTTGAACCTGATAAAAGGCTTCCAGGTCTGGAGTAGGAGAGCATGCTCCGAACAGACCAGTGCTGCATTCTGCTTTCTGGGCATTAGGACTTTTGTTTTGTACTGGGCATTAGGACTTTTGTTTTGTAAGATGTACTTCTTGATGTTCTTGAAGTTCTAATTTGTACTCCTAACAATATTTGAGAATCATTAGGAATGAACCAGTTTGCATTTTGGACAGAAAGAATGTGCACATGTACAATGCACAGCCAAGTGCAGACCCACACCCACACACTCACACAGCCAAACACTCATACACTCACACGCCCACACACACACACACACACACACACATTTGGTATGGAATTCAACATACGTCTGTAAGATATTTCCTAAGGTTATTCCAAAGTTTAACACTAACTCTAACCCAGAGACTAACTCTAAGAATTTGATATTTGCACATAAAGGGTGAAATCGTGTGGAACTCGGTTCGACCTGTAACTTCTAATATGTTTCATGATTTTTCACTTTAACAATAGACGTGTGTATTGAGGCATGGCTGGAATCAGGTGTCAGTGCAGTGAGAGATGCTATGAAGTGTCTAGGCAAGCTTAAGTGAGAGGGGAAAAGATGTTCAAATTGGATTCTTTCTTCCCCTGTGAGTATGTAAGAGTGGTAAGTCGGGGCGAGAGGGTTAATGCCGAGGGACAGCTATGGCACTCCAAGTCTGCCTCATGTCAAAGAGAATTAGACTGGAATCACACACCCACCAACAACAGCTCACACGCAGTCAAAGAGCCACATGGCATCAACACTGGGCCTAAACTGTCCCAATCTGTCACTCCATGTCAGGTCAATGATGGGGGAACCTTTTCCTTCCTTACATCTCTCTCTCTCTCTCTCTCTCGTTAGTTTTTTTTTACATTTTTTATTTATTTATTATTTTTTACTTTGTCTAGGTTAAAGATGGTGGCGGCGAGGTGTGGAATGAGGATGTGTGTGTGTGCATATGTGCTTTTGTCCACAGAGTTAATGAAAAGCTGACCAAGTATGGCCAACACTGCTGGTCCAGACCATCAGCTAGAGCAAGACTGCCTGCTGAGCGGTTCACAGTGACTGTTTGATTAAGAGGATCTAGTGTGAAGAGTCAGATCTCGGAGTCAGTTAGTCTCGAGCATCACTGGACATCTCAGCACTTTGTCTCTGTAGTCAGCAGCTCCAAGCTGATGGGTTGAGTTCGTAGAGCTGTTGTTTTTAATTTTGCCTTCATTAGGCCTCACGTTAATTACCAATCTCATGGTCCACCGCCATGTACTCGGTCTCTTCTCTCTAATGAGATGGAAATGAGACAAACAGCTGGGATTTATGGCTCACTGGATGTTCACACCATGGTGAAAATGCTCACACACTCGGAACATGAAAACAAACACTCCAACATTTGTGATATACATTAAGATTAATTACACACAAATGTACTTTAACATAACTTTGATATACAAACAGAAACATTCAAAATGCATCCGTTCATTTGAAAAAAAAAACACTCACAACAAGGAAATAAACAGCTGATGTACCATATAAAAGTGCAGGAACATGCACATGGTTGCGCGCACACACACACACACACACACATGAACATATGCTTAAACACACACACACACACACACACACACACGCAAAAGCACACACACAAAGTTATGTTTTCGCTTACCGAGCGAAACCTACCCAAGGGCCTAGCAGACGCACCCTCAGCCAACATCAAATAGGACTGCTTCTCTTCTTTTCCTCCTCCCATCTCCCTCTCTTGTTCTCTCCATCAGCCTCCAGGGAACTGTACAATTAATGACCATGCTGATGACCGTTTCAGTGAGTGAGAGGGAGTGTGTGTGAGTGTGCACGCGTGGGGAGGGTGTTGAAGTCAGAGCGCGCGTGTGTGTGTGTATATCGCTGAGGGAGGCAGCTTGTGGCTCAGGTGAGCGGGCGGTCTGTCTCGGTGGGCTCTGGGTAAAGACCCGACGCAGCTTTTTCGGGCCTGTGCTTCAGCACAAAGTGCGCTGTGCTGGCCTTCACCATCAGCAGCTTTCCTCTCCAGCACCATGGACAGCTCCCGCACCATGGCCACCTCAAGTGCCATTGGACAGCTACTGCCAAAACTCTGCCTCAGACCACAATAGAGCTACGCTGGTTATTCCCCACATATTTACACACTTTGAACCTCCATGAAGGCCGTAGGCTCCTTAGCCTGTGATAGAAGGGAGCAGAGCTGTCAGTTGTACAGCTGTACATACACACTCACTGCGGTCGGCTCCATGGCCTCCAGGGCCTCCCTGATCTTCTTCCACTCACTCCTTCATTCCTTTTTTCTTCTTACTTAAGATCTTTGGTCTTTTGTCAGGAGCTAGAAGAGGTTTCATTCACTTCACCACTTCTCCAGTTTTCACACTACGTGTGTGAGGATATTTGTTCGCCCCCGTGGTACAACGAGCGTGTGTATGTTCAGCTAAACGCCCTTGCTGACACATGACCTGTCCAGCGAGAACCAGAGCCACTCAAACGCTCCGTTTTAGCCTCTGTTTAGTCGCCGGGTTCACAAGCGAAAGCTACAAGAGAGAAGATACCAACACGAACAACAAATCCACTACTAACTCTCTTCATCCAGCTTCTGACAGAAGCTCTTTGACCATCCTGACAGTAAATACAGTATAAAGTCTGATTGTTTTTAAACAAGCGATTCATCGTGCCTTGTTTGCTTTGATATATTTCCAGTGAAGACAAAACTGCAATTTTGTGAGGATGCTTTTCTCTCTGTCACCATCTATCTACTTGAATGGTTAATTGAGATCAAGATTGATTGTATTGTGAACTCACAAACACAGATATGCATGCATACACACATTTATGCAGATCCAAATATATATTCTTCCTTTTACACACACACACACACACATTTAAAGCAATGTTTAGTAAAGTATAGTTACTATTATTCTAAAATAAAAACAAATATGATGCAACCAGAAAGAAAAATATACATACAAAGAAAAAGAATACAGTCTAAATGCCTTGGCAAACTTTCCACATATCAATCCATGTCTGATATTTGGTGGGTGTCATATGAATGTAGATCCTTTATTCCTTACATCTCCTTCCCTCACTAAATGCATCAGATTTGTTTTTCCCTGACAGTTTCATAACTACAACAGGCTCACATATTTATTTTTGTACTGGCATGACTTATTGATATATTGTATCATTGATAGTAAGCCAAAGATAGTTTATCTTCTCGTGCCTGACAGGGCTAATGACCGTGATGCTATCACTACAGTGTCAGCTATCTAATGCAAGGCTGAGGGTGAATCTGATCTTCAAAACACAATACAGACGAACCACACAAAGAACAAAATAGATCATATACAACAAAATAAAGATGCACTAACCTGGAACTAACTGGAATATAATTATAGTTCTCTGGCCTATTCCCAGTATAAATAAAATATGTCAACAAAACTCTCTGTTCATTCACTCTCTGAACATTCTCTGTTCACATACAGCAATTTATTAATAATACTGGTTCTAACTGTCTTACTGTCACTTTTACTGACAGAAGCTTTAAGGAACACTGGTTTAACCCCACCATCACTGAGATTAATTAATCTCCTCCACAGATTAATACAAACAAATATCAGTGTATGATATTGAGTCATAGCAGTCCACCATCATCAGTCATTGGTGAATATTTACTCACTGTCATGTACAGTTACATTCACATTGGCCTCGATGTCACAGATAATTACAGAACTAATATGCTTATGGATTCTTTTAAGGGCAGATCTTGTATTAATATTAATGACTGGTCATGTGTGCTGACAACCACTTCTGCAGATCAGTATTTATGAGTTTTAATATGTTTACATATGTCCACTATTTGACTTTTAAAAAAATTGTTAGGATGTGTCAGCTATCAAGCCAACAGAACTGGAACTGGTCTTAGACGGAAAGTCTAATCCACTTCAGATATTTTATGATTCATTTCATTATTTGTCAGTATGGATGTGTGGAGCAAAACTCAATTGAACAAGCTGAGAAAAATGCTCTGGATGAGCTCGGAACCAGGGAGACACGACAAGTTTGAAGAACACCGGCGGAGATCATAGAAGGACTAAAAGAATGCGTTCCTCAAATAAATCAACATCTCGAGCATAAATATGGCGTGTTAAACTCGCAGGTAAAACTTTACCTCCACCTCCACCTCCACCTCCACCTTTCTGTTCACTCCAGTGCCGAGGGCAGGACCAGCGGGTCTGTTGTGTCACTGTACCAGAGCCTGAAGTCACTTTACAAGTGTTAGCTTAGACCTGGAACAAGGGAGAACAGACAGGAAGTGAGTGGAGAACGACAGGTGAAGCAAGTCCTAAATAATTCATAAATTGACTAGTGCGACTTGGTTCTTCACTGCATTGTTTCTCTTTCTTCTGCAAGGAGCATAAGAGAAAGCATGAAAGAGGGAGACGTAGAGAGATTAATGAACGTAGACAAGCCAGCGCTGGGATCACTGCTGTAGTTACTGGAGGAGGCAGAGCGAGGATTCATTACCCACACGCCTGTGTGAGCGTTTACTCCAGCGTCGGAGCACTGAAGAGGAACAGTGGATCAGGGCTGGTTTGGGCAGACACCTTGACCCGCTTGCTGCCTTTCAGTAGCACCTGCTGTCTTATCATTCTTACTGTATGACTTATTGCTCCATTTCTCCATGCTTATCAATCTGCTCTGCACCATCTGCTGTATAGGAAATATATTAGATCTATACATTAGATTTATGAGAGTGACCACACATCTAGTATAAACTCATGATATAAAAATCAATTTGTTTTTTTTTTTTCTATTCCACATTCTTTTCCTTTGCTTTATCTCCTCTCACTCTTTACTTTCCCAAATTAATTAATTCACATAATTTACTCCCATATTTACACATTTAGTTGACACCATAAGAGAGAATTCCAAATGTGCTTGTGTGTGTGTGTGTGTCTGCCTGAAGGCTTTTGCTCAGCTCTGAAGGAGTGTTAAAGACAAACCACACATCATTATAGAATTTTATGTGATAGACCCCTGACTGGGTGTTGTAACAGGGCCCATCGCAGGCTTACACCCACCTTTCACACACACCCTGATTAGATTTCTAAGCATTTTTGATAAATTGTTAATCATCTGTGTGATCTACCATATACCTGCAGTAGAACATCAACATTACTGCATTACTGTACAGGTAGGTTTCTTTACTTTCACTTACAGGAACATTAATGGTTTGATTATTGAGCAGGTATATTCATCATAATGTTTGAGTGCAGTTTATGTCACTGAAAATATCTTGTAAATATGAAAAATATAAAAGGATAAAGTTTGTGTTCCTTCACACTCAGCTGTGTCACAAGGCTTTACAGTGACAGGGCACTCCCCACACTCCCCACACTTCCCCACACTCCCCACACTCCCCACACTCCCCACACTTCCCCACACTCCCCACACTTCCCCACACTCCCCACTCCCCCCCCCACACTCCCCCACACTTCCCCACACCCCCCACACCCCCCCACACTTCCCCACACTCCCCACACTCCCCACACTTCCCCACACTCCCCCACACTCCCCACACTCCCCCACACTCCCCCACACTCCCCACACTCCCCCACACTCCCCCACACTTCCCCACACTCCCCATACTCCCCACACTTCCCCACACTCCCCACACTCCCCATACTCCCCACACTCCCCACACTCCCCCACACTTCCCCACACTCCCCATACTCCCCACACTTCCCCACACAATAGCAGTTCTGGATTAGTAGTAGTTTATTAGTTTAAGATCTAATCTAGAACTCATCTTTTAATAAACTTGGGAAATATATATGCATATTGATGACAAAATAGTATACAATAGGTATTACTATATTCTACAAAGGAACAATATGGTAAATCCTTTGTTACCAGAGTTTCTCTATTTGTTGTTGTGTGCTGTTATGTTTGCTTTCATTTGGACCAGCTCCTTGTTTAGCTTCTGCTGGCCTTTCCTCTTTGTGGAGTGTTAATTCAGTCTCTTCCTGATGTCACGCATCTCTTACTGAGACTCCTGAGGCATCATGCTACACAAACAAACCACGGAGAAGATGTTGATATGTGGCAAGGAAAGATACAAACTATTTGTAGAGGCTGGTTTCCCGTGAGTTTGGCGAGTGCACCTGCATAGCCCAGTGACCTCTCAGTGGTACCTCATCATGCTGTTGCTCTAGAGTTCACGAGACATCGTTGTCTCCTTTTTGACCAAAATAAACAGTAACAATGGGAAGTCAAATGGGAGCAAAAAAAAAAAAGAATATTAGACTCTGGATCTAGAACGTGATGACGAGCCTGAGGCTAAAAGCCACAGCTATTTGTACTTGTTTTCTGCTTCACTCTCTTATCTGGCAACGTTGCTGGGAATTTTACACGGGCCGCTCCCATCAAACGGCTGACTCAACACTGCTCATGTCTCGGCTTCAGCTCAAATTATGCTCGTTTATCTCGGAGTGGCTGCACTCACCGTGGGAACGAATGCTACAAGGCGAGCTTAAACAGCAGGCCTACTCCACATCTCCTCACCTTTCCAAGAGGAAGCGACTAAACCCCCTTCCAACTTCGCCCTGACGTCTACCAAGAGCAGATCACTCGCCAGATGCAGACGTTATTCTGGGGTTTACAATGTTTCATTTTTTCTTAGTATTTATGTCAGATTTTGTCATTGTATCTCCTGGCAGAAGAGTACATTTTACCTTCAGAGCAGAGACATCTGGTGGCCTCAGCCTACAGGATCCTTCTTTGTTTCTTTGTTTCCTCTTCTGAGCATTTCCATCGTAGCTTCAGAAGGCTGACAGGAGCTACATGGAAATGCAATCAAAACATCTGCATCAGACTTCAAGTTGTACACCTGCCTGGAGCTCTCTCACATATATGGTTCCCTCGGATTAAGTCGCTTTTCTTTTCATTAGGTATAATGGCAGATCATTTGTGATATTAGACATGAACTATGGATTGCCCTTTTATTTACTTGACAAAAAACATTTTTGGTAAGGGAAAATTCTTCAGAAATTATTCTTGAAAACAAAAACAGGCTGAATACCTTTGTATGCTGGAGTTAGCGAGGACTTCCATCACGTTTCTCACCGTTTCAGCACCATGGACAGTACTACCTCAGCTGAGCAACACCTGTCAGACCCCAGCACCTTGGACAGTACTTTAGGTGCAGTTCCATACATACAGTCTTCCAGTCCTAATATACATGGGTCTAAAGCTCTGTAGATGTATCCCACATATACATCACAGTAAATGTAACAAATAAAAAGGCAAGTTTGTCAGAATTCTATCAAAAAAAGGAGGGAAAGGACAAACATGTAAAAAAAAAAAAAAAAGAGATTACTCACAAGGCGATCAGTTTTCAAAAGATCAAAAGATGAGTCTACTGAAACAAGCCCAGAACATTCTTCATAAGCTGTTCATTTACTACATATCACACAATGCTAAATCAAGTTATATTTACATTTCTTTGTCCATCATTAATCACCACATCTGTTAACCCAACTTATTCAATGCAAACAAACTAAAAACACTGTTCATGGCCTGTGGTGAAAGTCTCCAGGCAGTAGTATCATCTCAGCTAGCAGGTCATCCATTGTCCAGCACAGGTGTCAAGATGACAAGAGGCTGTGATTTTGCTGTCCTATATGGAACACCTCTCTTTACTTTAGTAATCCATCATACATTTATTCATCTATCATTTTTCTCCTCTACCCATCAGTCATCTTAACTACAAATCATTCTGATATTCTGCTTTATTTGTTTGTGATCAGCTGCTTCTTCCCTGTAGGCCTGAACAACTATGGCAGTGGAATACCATCACCGACATCTCCCCACAGGTTTACTGGGATGTTCTTTGATTTAACGTGCAGGACCGGCAATGTGTTTGTATTCCTGTGTTCCTCTTTTGCATCTTTGACATGTTCATAATAATGCCTGACAGAAGAAGACAAAATTCCCCACCCTTACCTCCACCAGGATCTTGGCTGGTGTTCCAGATGACATTCCGTAGGGATAGCGGAGATTTATATGGCTCATCATGGGCGCTCGGCTCCCCGTCTCCGGGCCAGGATCCCACGGCTCCTGGGGAATTTCACATGACAGCGCTGATGAATTTTCACATTCCTGCTTCTTCCAGTTCCCTTCACCCATGCTCGCCACTCCACGCCTGTGTTGGGCTGAAATGAAGATGATAGTGTGGATGGGATCGTGGCTGTGGTGCAGGGATCCTCTCTACCTTGCTCCCTTTAAAGTTATGCAGGAACCCTCTCTACCTCACTCCCTTTATAGTTATGCGGGAACCCTCTCTACCTCACTCCCTTTACAGTTATGCGGGAACCCTCTCTACCTCACTCCCTTTACAGTTATGCGGGGACCCTCTCTACCTCACTCCCTTTACAGTTATGCGGGAACCCTCTCTACCTCACTCCCTTTACAGTTATGTGGGGACCCTCTCCACCTCGCACCCTCAGCTGTGGCACGTGAACCTACACCTCTTCAAATCTCCAAATCATTTACTGTCAGACATGTGGGGCAGCAAATTGGCTGATTTAATGTTTCAACATCCATGTGTCCATGTAAAGTAGAATTTTTTATGTAGTCTTAAAATTTCACAAGGTTTGAATTTGGCATAGGAAAGTAAAGCATAAGAAATGGAGGGCTGGAGTTGGAGGGGCTGACAGGAGTGTGTCCCTCCGGGTTCATGGGCCAAGCTCTGGGATTGGCCAAGGCAGGCAGCATCACAATGGGCGTGGCTACAATCTCTCCCAGGAATCTCTACAAAGCACCAGAGAGGGGACAACAGGCAACATCCTGGCATGTCTTCTTGGTGAGCTGTGTGTTGTACTCAGCTGGGTGACTCTTCTGCACCTGGGTGAGTGTAACTGTGTGTGTAATTGGATGTAAACATCATGTCTGTAGTGGAGCCATGTTGGTGTTAAGACCCCAGGGATGGTGAGGACACACTACACTTTAATTTAAGTTCACAGTTTATTCAAACACACCCATATACTGTAAACAACACTGTGAAGTGTGTAATAAACATTTAGTGACGGCAAACACTTCATGGTTTCAAAAACACAAAAACTCAGAAAAATCTGAGCACTATAAACAAATCCCACGACATTCTGTTATTTTTCCCCACTTATAACCAGCAGAAACAAACCAAACACTCACAGCTCCTTTACAGCAGTTCTCTAAGCATGACAAGCCTTGTACCATCACACCAGGGAACTTCCTAATAATGGTCTGCATGTTTTATGTGTTATGCCATGTGGAAATGAACGGCCTCCCTGACGTCCAGAGCTGTCACAGGTACGACAGGCCAACAAATTGTGTGGCTACCTCTGGGGAAGGGACTGAAGAGTAAACAGGGAAACGAGGAAAACGAGAGAGTTAACTTCCCTGACAAGTACGAGGCGCTGGAATTACTTGACTTTCACAGAGTAGGAGCAAAGAGAGGACAGGAGAGGCAGAGAGGAGACGGGAAGGAGAAGGAAAGCAACAGAGAGGCAGTGGGTGGGAGTGGGGTGAACAGGTGTTGGCTCCAAAACGTTAATGGATTAAATCAGGGCCACCACAACAGGAAAATCACAGATGACTGAGGTGTCATAATTTATCATAACAGCTCTCAGTGATGAATTATGGGAATAAGAGATACAGGAAACCTTTTCTCTTGCTCCAGTAAATGTGACCTCATACTGCCAGTTCCTTTCACCACAAGACTTACCACCACGCAAGATGAGATAGATGGTTTGCTTCTCTCTCTCTCTCTCTCTCTCATACCTTTGTGCTAACCAGACACTGTCACCTGCACACCTCTCTCTGTCACCATATGCCAGTGTCTTGTCATTTTCTGTGACTGTTCTTATCCTGTTTTCCCACCATCCTCCCTCCAGGTACAGAGCTGAGTTAGCACTTCTAAACTGCATCTTGGTTAGTCCTTTGTCTCTGAAGTGTAACCCAAACAGGCGAAACTGGGTTACGAGCGGCAGGCCTCACTTCAGAGCCGAGGAACTTTGGCACAAGCATCATTTTACACCACTGATGATTTTAAAATGCCTGTTCCATCTGAATATTCCTCTACCTGATGGACAAAAACGAATATTTCGTCGAGTTCCCTGTCTCTGATGGAGAACAGTCATTATTATTTATACCGATACGTGAAATCGGAGCAAGAAATGTAGGCTGAAAAACATGCGTAATGTTCATGTATTTAGTGACATGAGTGTGTCATGTACTAGTAAGTCAGCAGTTGGTAAAGTGGTCCATCATCATGGCACCGTGTGACAGCACTGAAACACTCCTGAGCACAGTTTCCGTTACTGAACACGCAGACAGAAACATGTGCCAGAACTGCGAGACCTTTCCACATGTGCTCAGCAGGGCCATCGTTCATCTCCTCAGTTACGACTGACAGAAGCATTTTACGTCCTGAGCATCAGAAATAAAAGAACGGTTCACGGCCTAAATCAGATCCTGCAGGGCATCCCGGGCTGCTACAGAAAGGTCACGATGACTAGACGATGGCTGAAGGTGGATTCTTTTTTTCTTCATCTCCACCTTTCGCTGTTGCTGAGCGAGGAGCTTCTGGTCTGTCGCCAGGTGTGGAAGGTGCCAGGTGGCAGCAAAGAGGTGCGGAAAAGTGAGCAAATCTGAGAAAGAGAAAGTGACAGCAGAGATTCTCTCTCTCTCTCTCTCTCTCTCACACACACACACACACATGGAAAGAGAGACATGAGAGTAGAGAGAGAGAGAGAGGGAGGAGGGGGAGGACAGAGAGGTACAAAGAGGGAGAAGTGGGATAGATCCAAATCCTCACTTTAGCAGATCCCACTGAAGAGTGGGTAAGTCTGAGTGTGCCCTAAAGAGCACCATGGCTCAGTCATAGCAGATGAAGTAAAAACTTAAGGACTCTTTTATCCTGTTGTCTGGAGGGGATCTACTGACTCAAGCCTGAAACCACATTCTGTCATGGCTTCAAAATGCAGTGTTGTTCTGCTGTGTGTGTGTGTATGTGTGTGTGTGTGTGTGTATCTGTGTGTGTGTGTGGGGGAGGATGTGTGGGTGGGTTGGGTGGAAATGTGTTTATCTACCTCATACAGTCGAGTTTGTTGAGTTCCTGTCATTTTAGACTCTTTGTGATCTCTTCTCTCCTAGCTACAGTTCCACTCTCTACATTTAATGTACAGAACAGGACAAAATACTTAGAGAAGGTGAAATAAAGACCAGTAGAAAAAAAGATAAGAAAGTGCACTGAATTATGGCCATGAGCAGAGATTCTTGTGTACAGATAAAAAGCCATCAAAGGGAGCACAGCAAGCCCTGTGTATAAAGGGCACCACCTGATGGACAGTTCTGCCTGCAGAGCACATGGGGAGGGTGACTACCTGTGCTGTCCCAGGCAGAGCTGCACAGATGAGCAGAGTACAGATACGCAGAAGCCCTGGCCCTCAGCACAGATATCCTGGCCCTCAGCACAGAGATCCTGGCCCTCAGCACAGAGATCCTGGCCCTCAGCACAGAGATCCTGGTCCTCAGCACAGAGATCCTGGCCCTCAGCACAGAGATCCTGGTACTCAGCACAGAGATCCTGGTCCTCAGCACAGAGATCCTGGCCCTCAGCACAGAGATCCTGGTATTCAGCACAGAGATCTTGGTACTCAACACAGAGATCCTGTTCCTCAGCATAGAGATCCTGGTGCTCAGTACAGAGATCCTGGCCCTCAGCACAGAGATCCTGTTCCTCAGCATAGAGATCCTGGTGCTCAGTACAAAGATCCCGGCCCTCAGCACAGAGATCCTGGTCCTCAGCACAGAGATCCTGGTCCTCAGCACAGAGATCCTGGTCCTCAGCACAGAGATCCTGGCCCTCAGCACAGAGATCTTGGTCCTCAGCATAGAGATCCTGTTCCTCAGCATAGAAATTCTGGTCATCAGCATAGAGATCCTGGTGCTCAGCACAAGAAATCCTGGAACTCAGCATATTGTTCCTGGAACTCAGCACAGAGATCCTGGTCCTCAGCACAGAGATCCTGGTGCTCAGCACAAGAAATCCTGGAACTCAGCATATAGTTCCTGGAACTCAGCACAGAAATCCTGGTCTTCAGCACAGATGAACAGAAATTCATGTTCTCAGCACAGATGAGCAGAGATCCTGGTCCTCAGCACAGAGGTCCTGGGGCCTCATGTACTAAAGGTGCGTACGTACAAAAACATCGCGTACGCAATGTTTCACGCAAACGGTCAGATGTACTAAATGTGACTTGAACGTGAGAAAGTGCGTACCCCCACGCCACTTTCATTTCAGGCGTCACGTATGTTTTTTTCGTACGTATGCAACACTTAGAGGTGATGCATTGAAATTACAACTATTAAGATATCCTTTACGCACACATTGTAGTAAGCCCTTATAGGGTAAAATTAAGTAAATTAAGTAAACAGTAATTAATTTAAAGTAAACAGTAAATTAATCAAACAATTTCATTGCCTTACTGTAATAATTATTCAACGTGTTTCCGCTTAGCCTAGATTATATAAACATGCATGAAATGTTGCGCTGGAGTTCTGGGGAGATGGCAGCGTTGGCATTACTGGAGGATGTTGTTAATGGCCGAATTCGCCGAGAGCGCGTTTTGACCATTATGATTTTTTTGGCCCATGATGATGACTGGCTTATAAGCCATTTCAGATTTCCAAGAGCTGTCGTCTTGGAACTCTGTGTTGAGTTGGGTCCAGTTTTGGAGAGAGAAACGGCAAGGAGTCGCGCATTGCCAGTTCCTTTACAGGTGCGCTCGGCTTCCTGGCAACTGGCTCGTTTCAAAGAGAACTGGCAGACCGGTCGGGGATATCCCAGTCATCTTTGAGCCGTGCCATGCCAGCTGTTTTGGATGGGCTCATATGCATGTCAGCTAGGTATATAAAGTTCCCAGTTGTTAAATTACTTAGGAGACAGCGGCTACGCGCTCAAGGCGTGGCTGATGACCCCCACAGCAATCCACAGCGTTCCAAACAAACATTTTTTCAGTGTCTCTACTTCATTTAGAAGCGTCTCCACTTCACATTCGATGAAGTTTCTCTTCTTTCCCCGTTTTGACATGCTTTGTGATAGATCAGAGAGGAAACTCCTCCGGTGCAGGACATATTTAAATTAATTTGCATATTTATAGGGGGCGTGTCTCTCATGTGCGCTAAATTCCACATGTACATGAGGCCCCTGGTCTTCAGGACAGTGGGAGCAAAGCAAATATGAGCAGGCAAAAGCTCTTGGGGGTTCTAAAATGGGAAGGTGAGAAAGTGACTCATGCCAAATCCATGTGTGCCTCTATGAAGATTAAATTTAGTTCCTTATACTGTGTCATAATTTCATCATCACCGATATGCATGTGTACACATTCACTCTGTGTGTGTGTCCATGCATGTGTGTGTGCATGTGTGTGTGTGTGTGTCTGTGTGTGTATGCATGCATGTGTGTGTGTGTGTGTGTGATGGCTGTTGGCCAAGTCCAGTGGAGTAATGGAGTAATTGATTGCCGATTGACCCTAGTGCTACTGAGGACACTTCTTTCCACTCAAGCACTGCATTACTTTTATTTTCATTATGGAGCTGAACAGCCACACAGTGCTGCTGGACGCACTCACACAGCCCTTAGACTAGCACTCACACACAGCCCTTAGACTAGCACTCACACAGCCCTTAGACTAGCACTCACACACAGCCCTTAGACTAGCACTCACACACAGCCCTTAGACTAGCACTCACACACAGCCCTTAGACTAGCACTCACACAGCCCTTAGACTATCACTCACACAGCCCTTAGACTAGCACTCACACAGCCCTTAGACTAGCACTCACACAGCCCTTAGACTAGCACTCACACAGCCCTTAGACTAGCACTCACACACAGCCCTTAGACTAGCACTGCACACACAGCCCTTAGACTAGCACTCACACACAGCCCTTAGACTAGCACTCACACACAGCCCTTAGACTAGCACTCACACACAGCCCTTAGACTAGCACTCACACACAGCCTTTAGACTAGCACTCACACAGCCCTTAGACTAGCACTGCACACACAGCCCTTAGACTAGCACTCACTAGCACTCACACACAGCCCTTAGACTAGCACTCACACACAGCCCTTAGACTAGCACTCACACACAGCCCTTAGACTAGCACTCACACACAGCCCTTAGACTAGCACTTACACACAGCCCTTAGACTAGCACTCACACACAGCCCTTAGACTAGCACTCACACACAGCCCTTAGACTAGCACTCACACACAGCCCTTAGACTAGCACTCACACAGCCCTTAGACTAGCACTCACACACAGCCCTTAGACTAGCACTCACACACAACCCTTAGACTAGCACACACAGCCCTTAGACTAGCACTCACACACAGCCCTTAGACTAGCACTCACACACAGCCCTTAGACTAGCACTTACACAGCCCTTAGACTAGCACTCACACACAGCCTTTAGACTAGCACTCACACACAGCCCTTAGACTAGCACTCACACACAACCCTTAGACTAGCACTTACACAGCCCTTAGACTAGCACTCACACACAGCCCTTAGACTAGCACTCACACACAACCCTTAGACTAGCACTTACACACAGCCCTTAGACTAGCACTTACACACAGCCCTTAGACTAGCACTTACACAGCCCTTAGACTAGCACTCACACACAGCCTTTAGACTAGCACTCACACACAGCCTCTGCACACAGCACACAACGACCACCAACACAGACCAGATTTATACACACAGAACTCACAGTGCTTGAGAGGGCCCAGAGAAATGGGACGAACAGACAAATGGACACATTCAGCATCTCACATGCACGTCTTGGACTCGGCGCAGAAGAAAGAAAACTGAAATAATTAGAAGGACGGTGGAATAACATTAATCTTAACACTGGTGAAGTCCATGTTTATAAAAAGCAATGCAGCACCTGCAGTCTGTTTGGGCCCACCCAGTTTATAATGAAAACTAATGAACCTCATGCTAAAGGCTCTTTGGTGAGAGTGGCCTCCTCTACACAGCAGTGTTCCTCTGTATTCGACACACTGCTGTATCACCGCACTAGTGTATGACCACAGTAGGCACTCCTGGGTGTCTGACCTGTCCCAGCCCAGTCATCACACTGACCTGGTTACAAACCAACATAGCTGACCTTGGAAGACTTGCACATGCTCAGTACCAACAGCCCCACCACAACCAAGTTAGTGTTATTTCTGTGTTAGGAATGATCTGTCATCAATATAATGTTTGCTCGCCACTACAGGTATAAACAGTGGCTACAGTGCCTAATGAACTGTTCCTGCCAACACCTTGGCTATAGTTTGTAATTATATGCTTATAAAATGGAAATGTGTAATGGGGACCTAATAAAGAGACTTAAGCGCAATGAAAATATAGTTAAGTGTTTACATTAAAAGGCCTAGGGACATGGAGTCACATTCAACTGAGAACTGATGCACACTGGATGTTATCTGGACCGTTCCCTGTAAACCATAGAGGTGCTTGTGCATAAAAACCCCAACAGGTTATTCTCAAGCTAATGGAAAGGCAACAGTATCTCAAATAACATCTTGTTACAATGAAGGTATGTTGAAGATCATCTCTGAACATTTTGTTGCCACAGGTGAGAAAACAGAATTGCTAGATTGAGACCTCAGTTTATGGGAGCCTCCACATTTACTCCTGAGGATGTAATAACCTTCTCTGAGGAGGAGTTCGCAGCAATCTGCCCTGCACTTCCACTCTTCATACCAGTGTTCAAAATCTCCTGACTCCTTCAACTCCTGAGCGACTACATGCCCGATGGATCCCATTTCTTACGCTCTGCTCCAGACGATTTCAAGAGATCTGCTTTCATTCATCTCCGCCATCATCAACAACTCCTTATCCTCTGGACATCCGCCTACTTCATTCAAGACTGCAAGACCCGAGCATAAGCAATTACAGATCGCCTCTTCCTCTCAAACGTGCCGTCTACATCCAACAATATTTTTTTTCCTCACCCAAGAACCAGCTCCATGATCTCAATCAGCCAGGCTACAAAGTGGCACGTTCAACAGAAGCAGCCCTCGTTGCAGTGACAGAAGAACATCATGCTGTCCGAGCTGCTAAACTGTCATCTGTGATTCTTCTGGACCTTTCAGCAGCCTGTGACACAGTAAACTACATCCTCTCTGTTCTCTCCAGGCGTTGGCATGACTGGCTCCACTCCTATCTGGAGGGTCGGTCCTATCAGGTAACATGGAGAGAATACACATACAATCCATGTAGACTCTCCACTGGAGTCCCCAGGGCACAGAGCTAAGCCCTCTTCTCTTTGTATATTCTCTCTCTTGGTGATATAAAATCTTCTCATGGATTTTCCTGACACTGTTATGCTGACAACACCCAGCTAATTCTTTCTTTCCCATCTTCTGACACTCAGGTTTCCGGGCATATCTCAGCATTCTTGACTGACAAAGCACGACTAGTCTTCACATGTTACTGTTGCGTTCGCTTACAGGGGTTCGATACACAGTAAAACCCTGGTGATTGCCTGCAAAGCCAAAAATGGACCAGCCCATCCCTACATGATGACAATGGTCAAAGCCCAATCTCTACCATGTTTCGAGGCTCATGGAAGACAAGCATCGAGATGATTCTCTGCACTGGCTCCCAGAGCTGGAATGAACATCCTCTGACAGTCCGAGACCCTTGTGCTCTTCAGATCTACACTGAAGGCTTATCTATTTGTGGAATATTTCAGTGGGTACTGGTGGTGCACCTATGAAATTTCATACTATTGTTAACAAACTGAAACACTAACACTTATTGTTTGGTGTTTGTTATTGCAGTTATTGTCTGATATAGAGCTTATACTTATTTTGTACTTCTAGGTATCATCATTGATACTGTATTTGAGCAGTATTCTAGTTCACTGGTACCTTGAACTCTAGCCTACTCTACTGCATATGGTGCATTATATTAGCAGATGACAAAGCACTTTTGTAAGTTGCTCTGGATAGGAGTGTCTGTTAAATGCCAAAAAAGTAGAAATGCAAAATGAATGTACAATATGATGAATATAGACAGACAGACAGACAGACAGACAGACAGACAGATAGATAGATAGATAAATAGATAGTTAGTTAGTTAGTTCTTGAGCTGTCCAAAGGGCTTCTGAATTAGTAGGAGGATTCTAAAGGGTCTAAAGTTACAAGAGTGTTCAGTTTATATATATATATATATATATATATATATATATATATATATATATATATATATATAACTGTATATATATATATATCAAATATATATGTCAAACTACTTACTATTGGCCGCCAAAGCACTGACAGCAGTAGCAAACAAGCAGAGAACTGAAAGCAAGAGAAGAAAGAACAAAGATTTCAGTGAGTCAGCAAAATCATGACCTTTCAGTGGGGGTTACTGGAGGTCAATCAAAACCCCTGGACAACACGCACTAGTGCTCTCACGTCCACGTCGGCTACGTAAAGCACTGCAATGAATCCTAAATGAGCAATCAAATCATTTCCCTCCGGTTTCCTGACGTAAAAAAGTGGGGTGATAATTCTCTCCTCAGGCAACCTAGAGTTAAGTCCCTTGCTTGAAAGCACAACGGAAAGAATTGCCTCCTGTAAGTAGTTAGACTGAAAGCTAGAGTCATAGGTCAATAAATGGTTGATGTATACATTTTTAACAGCACTTAAATTGTTTTTCAAGGGTTTATACTTCCCATGGATATGACAACAGATCCATTGTTGGCAACTGCGTTCTTGCAATTTATGCACTGTTACCAGACGAGTTATCCAATTGTCCTGGAAAGAGCCGCGCTTGTTTACTGTAAGTCTTTAGCTACATAATTGTGGCGCCTGTTTTAGCTATTTATCCACAAAGCAACTGGGAATACCGCTCGTTCAGTGGCGGGCGATAGGCTGTCGAGCTGATACGTGATTGACAGAAGCCCTTTCCACACACTAATTGGCACAGGAAAATGTCTGAAGACTCAAGTAGCCGACCTCTCCTATTACACGTCTGTACGCTTATAATCAGCTCATATTCTATATTAGGCCTATTTTGTTCGTCCGTTTGTTTATTGTTTGTGTATTTTAGGTTTCGCTTGAACAATAAACTAAAACAAAAATTGCTGGTGCTGCAGATTTTTTCCCCCTGTGATAGCATGTTTCCGCTTTGTCTATTCAGCACGGCGCGTGTCAGCGCGGGTATGTTTGTGACAGCCGGTTGCGCAGCAGCAAGGGGTCGGCTCTGCTCAACATCGGTAAATTGCTTTTTTTTGGCGCGTCGGTGTTGTGGAGAGACTCCGCCGGCGGAAAGAGGGGAACCGTTCCGCAGTAATGACTTCGCCTGCGTTTGGGGATCGCGCGCCGTGCGTGCCCTAGGTCACTAATTCAATCCCAAAACCAGCCTAAATAATTATTAATACCTCCTAACCGTTAATAGACCTTCAAAGGCGATTCATCAAACTGTCGATTTATTTAGAGGTTATGCTATACACCGTGTGCTTTTGCTTTCCAACTCGTGTGATACGCCCTGTGTGACTAAACTCTTTGTGAAAACATACTTGATGTAAAATAATTAAAAGCATTGCTAATAATTGTCTGCTCACTAATTAACCAAGGAACAAATATCCTTAATTAGACAAACAACACTTAAGCTTAATGTCATGTTCATAAATTGTTATTCTCAACTTGCCTACCATCGCCAGCGCCTACAGAATGACTACATTTTCAGCACACCAATATCTACAAAGACATTGGGGGAGGGAAGCACAGCTTAAAATAAATATCACAAAATGTGTGTTGATGAGTGAGTGCACAGGCCTCATATCCTGGCGCATTGACTTATGTAAGTATACACAGATTGTACACATTTGCAATATGCCCTGTGAGTGGGTGTGTGTGTGTGTGTGTGTGTGTCTGCTTCTCCAGTAAACTGAGCCGTAGAGACGCTGACTACAGGGGAATCTCATCAGCGGTGCAGACCAGACGCCAGTGAGAACAAGCGAGCTCTTCCTCTCACTCTCTCGTTTTCCATCTCCCTGTCTTCCTAATCTCTAGTCCTCTCCAAGTGCACCTTGGGTTGCTGAGTCGCTGCCCACTGTGGGGTGATGCACATGTTTTCATACACATATAGATAACAGTGAAAGAGCAAATTCTGAAAATGTCAACCTCTCTCATCCTTATACAATATCTACCCACACACATGCACGTACCTACACAAATGTTCAGCACACCATGTGCTTTACATGAACCGAATATAGACACAAACAAACACACACACACACACACACACACACACACACGTCCAGCGAACTCTGCATGTGCACCTAAGCCAGATGCTCAGCCAGGGTGAAGTGGTGCCTGTATCACACACACAGTCTGGTCCTTCTGACTCAGCAGAAGACAGAAGTAGGAGGGGCCTAAGTGTGAGCTTCTGGCTGGGACATTGCCCTTGACTGAACAGCGACAGACAACATCTACATAGCCACCTCTGGCTCTGACACAACAAGGTCTGGCCTGTGTGTGCAACGATGACAAATGTCATGGCTACAAGCTGAAGTTATAAGCATGGTTATGAGCCGCAGAGCGACAGAGAGTCGGGCCCGTGAAGTTCTCGTGGTGGTGTACGTGATAAAAACCCTTAAATGCAAAGCACGTGCTACAAAGAGGATGCAAGCAACACCTCCTCCAACAGAAAGTATTTAAGAGCATTAAGTATATGCAGAGAAAGAAGAACCAGGTGTCTTCATATTGTGATGAGCACTGAGGTTTGAATTTGCCTGGGAAAATAAGTAACCAAGTAAACCACCGTAAGATCGGCAACTCATCATCATGAAGAAGAAAAAACAGCAACAAAAAAATTATTCCTGAACATTTTATTGTTCCATTTATTAACCCTTTAAATACTCTCCATCTCCATCTCAAGACCAGTGTTACATAAAGCATTGTAACTCAGATGAATAGTTAACACTGGACAGAAAATAAATTACAATTATAGTCATGAGAACCAATACCAATAATGCAACTTTGCCTTTTTAGAAATGCAGTCCCCACTGAGATGTACATACAGAAACAATTAATAACGCCAAAAGTGGTGAGCATTACCGTTACAGAGTTCCACAGAGAGAGATGCAGCAGCTATATGAAGCTATGCTTGGCCACTGAGCACACAGGAGGTTAGTGACCCATTTTGATACTCCTCTCATTCTCCCTTGCATAAACCACTCTCACAGATCTATCAAAGAGAAAGCACTACACGCAGATCACAGAGTGTGCACTGCTGCAGATGGGGATTCACATTCAAATCAACAGTCACATGCAAACACAGAGGAGGCACTTATTTCTTACTCTGTGAACAAACACTTAAATGAAGAAATGAAGGTATTTGGAGCAAAAGCAGATCTGAACTAATGTTCTACATGCAGTGAGAACTCTGACGTTGAATGACTTGAAAAAATACGTAAAAATAGCACTGGCTAGCATAGAATAAGCAAAATCATGTAAAATGTGTATTTGGTGACATTGGTGTTTTTCAGAATAATGGATTGCTTTCAAAATGAAATGTTTTCATTTAAATTATTTGCTAACATTTACTTTGATTGCTTTGATCGATTCTGAAGTAAATTAAACTGAGTCTAATATATGATGAATGTAAGTGCAAATAATTTATACAACATATTTTATTAACAAAAATCTTGCTCGCACGCACGGTCATTAGCACGAGAGCTCTATCTAGTATTGGGATACGCCCGACAAAGGACTAGTGGCTTGTAGTGGGGAAAACGTAGCTAAATTCATCTAGACCTGTGGGTAGAGCAACATCCGACTGAGTGTAATTGTTCATGAAACAGCAGCAATTACTATTTAAAAGCTCGTGCTTTATAGTTATAGTACGTCGGTCAGACATGCCTGTATTAACCTACTGCTAGTGAGGCCAGTAAATAAAATCTTTAAATACTTTTAATTTGGCTAACTTAAAATTCGAATTGTTAAAAAAATGTCGTGATGTCAAGTTGCTGCTGTTTAGCAAGTGAGCATTCAGGTTACAGTTTAGCACACTTGAGAGTACACTTAGCTCTCAGTAGTGCGGAAGAGAAAAACAGATTTCTCCTATTTGGAATAGGAAAGAGAGGAGAATGCTGCGTGCTGAATGCCAAACGCTCGAAGAGACAAATTAGTGTCTAGATGCGATCTGATATATCAACTTCCGGATAGTGTGCTAAATTACAGTCGCATCGGCAGTCGAACGTCAACTAAATGAGACTAATGATTACGACCACGAAAAGTCGTCGGATATCGTATATTTGTGTCTTTGATACACGATTTTAAGATTCTGAGATACTGAATGCACCATTTCGACCGTGTAATATTATGTAACGAGACTGTTTGTATTGCTGACACACTATTTTAATTGTATAACTTGCTTAAATATCACCTGCATAAAACATTTCCGATTATTAGCAGCAACAACACACACAACAATAGAAATAATAATAATAATAATAATAGTAGTATTAATATTAAGGTTGTAATTAGGCTTATGAATCGTAGGCAACGTCTCATAATTTTTCCTACTTGCCATTAAACGTTTGAATAAAACATGCTAATTTCTTGACGCTGAATGATTACCTTCTATTAAATTTCGCCAATGATAACCAACGTGTTTAGAGAGGAATTCCCATCCCTCAGATTAGCAAATAAGAAATTAAAACATTTAGCTCTAAATTAATATGCAGAGCGAATTTAAAACCTGTAGCCTATGAATAATTTCACCTGTCTCGTTAACTGTGTCGTTTCCAATAATTTAGCAAAGATGGTAATATAAAATCACTGTTATTCTGCCGCTGGCGTTTTTTAGAAATCACTGATAAAATTGTGACCGACAGTTGAGCTTTATATAAGGAAGGATAGAGACTCCCAAATTAACCGCAGACTGATGATGATGATTATGATGCTAATGATTATGATGATGATACAATTGGACAAACTTTATCGTAATTAATTATTTTTTGTGTCTCCTAACATCAAAGATTGCAGGACAATAACTTGAACAGATTCGAATTTTAATTTAGTTAAATATTATTTGTGAAATATGCTTTTACATGATAACGGGTGTATTGTCATATGATATCATGTCAAATAAAAATATGTGTCCAAACACGAGTAAATAATTTTACTATAATGTTTTTCTATAAGGTTTTAAGTTGTATTAAGTCCACCTGGAGAAACTGAGGGATGGCGCGAGAAGCGTTTGACAGAACTTTTTATTAAACATTATGAAAACAATATTCTGAACAACATTCAATTCAGAAACATTTTTAGTTTGGACGTAATTGACACGTAAGGACATTAAATGTTTCTTGAATAAATATATAGAAATCATATGTACAGTTTTTACACATACAGCCCAGCGCAAAGAGGCTAATGCCACCCCGCTGATGAGGTTACGTAATCTCAAGCCCCGATGCCTCTTATTTAACCAATGTAAAGAGAGCGCGCTAAAACTCCGTTGTAATTGAATCAGGATTTTTAAAGTGGGTTCCGGCTAACCATTTTAAATTAAAAAAAATAAATTAATAAGTGGAGACACCATGTAAGAAAAGTCCTAAGACTCGCGTGTAAAACAGGTTGATGAATTGTAGCAGGAATTGTGAGCGAAATGGGATTTCCGTTTCATTTTCCATAAGCCACTGAGGCCATTGAGTGCTACTTTTTATAATAAAGTACTGGGATCGTTTCTAGTCCACATTTACCAAAGAAAATCTGAACACTTGCCAAATTATTTGCCAATTTGATCAACCTCCTAAAACTACATCCTGAAATTACTGTAATGAATCAGTCTATTAGCAATTAAGGTAATGACAGCCCTAAGATAAGTAATAAGCTTGATAAATATATTCTTTTCATCAGCATAGCATGTCATTTTCCTTAGTTAACACACAATGCACGACATTAAGCATTGTTTTGTCATGATGAAATAATTCCGTAATCCCCACACCGTGGAAATGAGCGAGCACTGTTGTCTTCGCTCGAAAACTCTTATGTCAGGCATGGCCACTGTATGGTAAATCAGTTTCATGTTAGAGATGGCGGGTCTTTTTTAAACTACATCTACCATCAGTACAAAAGTTTTTTCATTCGTTTGGTATTGCGTTTTAAGAACAAGATTGACGGGGTGATTTGATTGTGTTAATTTCTTTTTAGATAATTTGGTGCACAGATAGGCTATATAGTAGTGAATGAAGTACCTGTCCAGATCAAGTAACGATGTCACATTCGATCAATACAGATTTCGGGTCAATCCAAATTCTTCTTGTTATGGTGTAGGCGTCTCTTTTTTATATTGAACATGTTCGATAGGAAGAGAATATAGCTGATCATTTGCATGCTTATACATACAAACATTGTATTAAGACGTTTTAAATAAACAAGCAAAAAAAAACCCTTTAAAAAGTAATGTAATTTAACACACTAACTCATCTCTACATATTTACATGTGAGAATAAATAACTAAAAACTCGATCAGTTCGTTTAGGTGTCATTATTTTGTCAGTTTGATCAATAGAAAAACCGAATGAAGTTACTGGGTTAGCCGCATTTCTTTTCTGTAACTTTCCTGAAGTCTTGAACTACTGCGTGTATGCTGCAGTCACGTGCATCTTCACTACGGTTATAGGAAGTTACACTGACGCATTATTAGACCGTGTTCATAGAATAGAAGAAATGGGGAAGGAGGGACGTGTAGGGTGATCAAGGGCCATGCTTTTCATCCGGGTGTACAGGGAAGACACAAAGGACTTGGCGATGTTGAAATACCATACATGTCCTGCATGCAGGGTCGAGGGTACGTTGACTTGCAATGCTCATACGTTCCTTTGAAGTTCATTAGTCGCTCGGAGGTTACACACTGTCAAAGAGAATTTGTAGAAAGACGACGAAGTATTGCTATTTCCCTTCATTCATTCATTCATTGCTTGCATTCTTCTTTAGTCCGGTCAAAGAAAATCTGTTTCATAAGCTTCCTCACGACTTTAAGACTCGTGCTGTCGATCCATTAAGACAAGCAAAAAAATTACCTGTAGCGTTAAAATGTCTGAGAACAATAGTACAGTCTTAACACGTAGTTGGTTTGTTTGAGTGGCTCTGTAAGACGTTTTATTAAAAAATCACTACGCTACACTACTGAACCAGAAAAGCAAGGATTTTCGTCAGAAAGTGATAGGTGATCCCATGTTTAGTACAGAGAGGAAGTCCGTTCACAGATTCTATAACAGCACACTACCCATTAAGACTTATGGAGGAACATCTTAATATATGCGCACAAACACTAAATGTGAATGTATACGCACAAACTATGACGTGTGCATGATCCATTATTTAAATATGTAGGCCTAGCAATATGTAATGATAGTACAAGTTTAGAGTGGATCTAGCCTTTCTGAAAAGCAGGCGCTGAAAATAAAGGCTCACACTAGAAGAGATAAAAATGAAAGTAAAAAAAAACGTTGGTGTGTAGGGAAAAGTCTACGACACAAGTAATTCTCACATGAAGAATTCCGTTGAGGTTTTGCCGTGATTGACGCTGGACGGGTCCCGACTGTTGCTACCACCACCACCACCACCGTTGTAGGTTCGGCTCGCGAGCTTCTCGTACTTCTCCTTGTACAGATCCCGCTCTTTGGCCAGGCGCGCGATGTCCTGCTTGAGCTGCTCCACCTGATTCTGAAGGGTGCACTTCTCAGTCTCGAGCATGTGCCGTTGCTGCACACGTTTGTACCGGCATGACTGCGCGTAGCCCCGGTTCTTCAAGGTCCGTCTTTTCTGCTTGAGACGGATCACTTCTTCTTTACTGAAGCCTCTGAGCTGCCGATTGAGCTCGCGCACCGTCATGCTGACCAGCTGCTCGTCGGAGAAGCGGTCTTCGAGACGCGTGTGCGCGTGATGGCCATGGTGGTGGTGGTGGTGGTGGTGTGCAGGATGGTGATGGCCGCTTGAGACCGTCGAGAGGTCCTCACCAACATACTGCTGGCCTCGGAAGCTCTCGTAAGGCTGGTGGTGGTGATGGGTGTGGTGATGGTGTGCGTTGCCGATGAGCGCTTCAACGGCGTCCTCCGGTGTCAGGTTCAGGGCCTCGGGGTTGATGTGGTGCTGGTAGTTGGGGATCCAGTAAAGGTCTTCCAGCTGGGGCTTGCCTGAAACGCCTTGATTGTTGTTGCTGTTACCTCCACCGTTGTTGCTGTTATTATTTATGCCATTGCCAAGGTTTTGGCCCGGCTGCGCCCCCGGACTAGGCGCGCAAAAACTGGGCGAAGAAGGCACAGAGGAGCAAGGTGTGCTGATGGGAGTAGAGGACAGGGAACCTGGCGGCAGGCGGTGACAGTAGCGATCGGACTCAGGGGGCTCCTTTTTAACTTCAAACTTCATAAGGTCGAAATCGTTCACATACTCTATGGCCAAGGGGCTGTTGGGCAACTCGGCGCTCATGGCGAGATCAGTAGCCATGTCAGTCCATGCAACGACACCTACCCTTACAGCCAAAGCGACTCGGGGTGGGTTGCACTGGGACTGCGGTCAGGCAGTCCTCTCCGATAAGATACAACGAAGGTGGGGCGTTCAATACATATGAGAGGGCCGGTGTTACGCTACAGTCAGATTAGTCCTAAAAACGGCTTCTATTTATAGCGGGCAGGGAATATACGTAGACTACACATGTAAATGAACTTGTACACCTGCCAGTTAGCCTCTGCGCTCTTCTTGTTGACAACTTCTCCTAGGTCAAATGCACACTTTAATATCACTGGCCAGGACGGCAGAAACTTGAAACTTCAGAACCACCAACCTGTCTTGTCCTCGTTTCACCTCAGTCCAGATTTGTGTGCCTTCTTGCAAATCGTCCTTAGTGTACAAATATCAGAAACATTCGTCTTTTTTCACTCTTGTTAGTTTCGGATTATCCTTATTCGCTTTAGTCCTTGCACAAGCCCGAAGGCATCAATCACGAAGAAATTTAGTTCATCGGGACAGGGCCGGAGCCTGTCCTCGCTCGGATAGAACGGTCACAAACCGCACTGCACGCGCGCGTCAACTTGGCTGAACGTAAGACTTTGCCACTTGAGTCCAGTGGAATGTTTTAGTTCAGAAAGTCGCAAAGAAACACAACCAGGATGCAAATAAAAAAATCACAGTAGGCTCCAGCGATGGGACTCCCCAATAATAGCCCTCATTACGACACTAAAGTCTGTCAGTAGATATCCTGTAGCACCTGCGTGGCTTCTCTTCCGTTTTTGGGTTACCTTTGTTATACTTTTGGGGTATGAAATTGTAGCTCCCTGTAAACACCTTTTATTTTCTTTTACGACTTGTATTCTGTATCCCACCGCTATCACGCAGTGACACTGAAGTAGCGAGAAGGGCACTGAACGGTTTTATTTATACACATGGTTGGCCAACCCCTCCCACCCGGAGTACACGGTGGACCAATGGGAAGAGCTGGTTGCGGGATATTTGCATTTTCCTCCAGCAAGCCTCGTGCTAGAGCTGGCTTGGGCGAGCGTGCAGCAACTGAGCGCTGGCTGCACCAGAAAAGCCTTGACCCGCCCCCTAGCGACACATGCATGGCTTAAAATACAGAGGAGTTGAGCGCACGAAAGCGCAGTTTATTTGGGAAAATGTTTACATGGAAATTCAGTTTTGATATTATAACTATGGCCAATTTCGAGGTGATAAAAGCTGAAAAATCCAAATTTAAAAGTAAGAATGATGTGACGTAGTCTAAATTTGCATTGTGTTTTATGAGTAAAGAATTAAATGTTGAATGCGCCTGCAAAGAGAATCTTTACTTTTCTAATACTGTTGTCTTAAAGTTAAGTAATTTACATTGCTGCATCACGCGTCTGACACTGATCGCGTGGTTCTTTATTTTATCTTTTAATATCTGTCTGACCACACCAGAAAACCGTCATGGTTTAGAAGGTGCAAACAAAATAATTTCGGAAAGAAGGACTGGTGCAAATGCGGCTACATTTAAAAAGTCTAGTATATACATGATAAATATCAAAGTAGCATATACTCACAAAACCACATCCGAAAATCATGCCACAGAGCCTAGATTGCGTGTACACTGTTAAATAAGTGGCGTTACTACACTAGCCTTTTGTAAAGACACCTTTGACACGTGAAGGCAAAGTACATGGTCTATACACCAAACAGACTAACAATTAACTGATATCTAAATTGATAGAGGTAGGGAATTGAGATGCACACACACACACACACACACGTTTTATGTACGGCCATCTCTTTACGTAAAGTGAAATAACGGTAAGAACATTCGTTCAAGTAAGTATTGATTTGGCGGCATGCACTGGGATAACCCTAACGTCCTTCGATTCTTTCACTACTCGTTTCACTTTTTACCTATTCGCAGTCATGAACTAAGCGCCGTTATATCTGGCAATAAAATCAATTCACATTTCCACCGGAAGAGGAAAAAAAAAAAAAAAAAGAGTAAAACGAGCGGATGAGTTAATCACGATCGGCCCCGCTAAAGCACCGGCCACGCTCCGGATTTCATTCGCAATTAACCTCTAATTGCATCTCGACTCATCTGCGCGGATCGACAAATAATTAAGCCCCACACGACGCGCTCCTTCGCCGTAGAGGCATATGTCTTAATCAGGACCCGTGCCGTTCTGGGGGAGATATGGAAAGATGGAAGAAGAGTGTAGGTCTCAAGATACGAGGCTTAAGACGTCGTGGTTTGAATGTATGGTGTAACGTTATAGATAAATGTTTAAAACCTTGTTTTAGTTGAATATAAAGTATTGTAGAAAGAAAAAACAGATTAAGCAGTCTATATATAGAATACACTGACAGGAATTGATATGCCATGTTAAGAGACTTGCTAAAATAAGACAGAACTGTCCCAATTTTCTTTCTGTATTTCCCCCCCCCAGGAAGACATTACAATGCATTAGCCTGGTTTAAATGCCATTAGAAAATGAATTGTTGCATAATTTATGCAAGCCACAAGTAAACTAGGGTCTCTATCTGGGAGACGGATGCTTGAGGCCTCCGCCAACCTGATGTGGCACTGTAAGATAGTCCGCCTAAGCTCAGTGAAATACAGCAAACAGTGAAATACAGGCACTCTCTGGACTCAAATCTGCCTACGGAGGGAAAAAGGGGGGAAAAAAGTGATATGAAGGGACAAATCATATTTGGCTGTTTGAGGTGCGCTAAGTCATTATAAGGTGTTTTATCAAATAAGCACGAGTGGACCCCAAAGTCCAAGCTAAGCAGTCCACTTTAAAAATGAAACATTTAAGAAGCTCTGGTGCCGTCCGCTGAGCGGGCGGATGCCGGCTGGGTGTGGGTGTGGGTGTAGCCCAAGGGCTTGAGCCGTAAATTTTGAAGTCAGGGCTTTCATTGTACCTTTGCATACTGGGAGATATAGCTGCTGCTGCAGCTCTACAGACTTAAGCGAAATGGACACCGGCACGTCCGAGGTGAAGAATAGGAGTGCAGGAGACGGAGAGCGTGCGGGGTGCCGGAGGGTCCGGGGACCAGGCTGGCCCTAGGGGGCATTTACAGAGATGGATTTAGTCTAGTTAACCCCCCCCCGTTAACCAAAGGGACAGATTCATGCATTCATGTTGTAGTTTTCAAAGGCAGCTTTGGAGAGGGAGCGGTTTTTAAAAGGCTGCTCAGGGATACAGCTTTAACTGCACATGTATACTTGCACATCGCATTATTTGAATTCGGCGGAAAAAAAGAGCAGGATGGCATTACACTGCAGTGCAAACGCTGGGTTCCTGCACAAGGGAGAGCAGGGCGGACGGTTTTGGGGGTATAATGTAGGCGCGCTGGTCAAAAAAGTGAGCGAAGCAATGGAGAACCTTGACACCGAGGGGGGGTGGGAATACAAATGGAGCAGGAGGAGATGCAGGAGTCTATGGGGAAACAGAAAAGTTTACCATCAGAGAAGCAAAACTAAAACAAATGGCGGAAGAAAGAAATGGATGGAGGAAGAGAAGGGAGGGGCGACAGAGGGAGGAGTGTGAGACTAATGAAGAACTACTTGCAGGGGAAGTATGATCTTTATTGATGGGACAGACGGTTTGCTGAGTTGTAATAAGTTTTGTCTTTTTTATGTTTCTGCAATCCATGGAGGTAGAGAAAAATTATATTTGACCTTTCATTCGTTCCCCTTTCCTTCCCATTCAAGTCAGAATGTTCAAAGAAGAAAAGAGAAATAGATGTTTTTCACATGCGCTTTTACTAAAAATTGAAATATTGATCTTAATTAGAGTCTGCCGAGCTCAGCACGTCGCCTTGAGCTTTGAGGAGAGCCACGGCATCCGTCTCAGACACTTACATCCCCTCCGTCGAGAGAGGACAGAAAGAAGGATGGCTCCGTCGCCCCCGTCCTGTTTGGAGAACGTGCTCTTCTCCTCGGGTAACACGGAGCGGGGACTCTGCTCAGCGTCTACTGCGGGTCACATCAGCGTCTTGTCCCTTCAGTGCTTCGTTATAACGAACCTCTGTGTTATTTCTGAATGGAAGGTCAATCAGGAGGCAAGACTTGGCATTTCCATTTGCTGTTAGACTTTCCTAGTGATGATGATTTACATACGTGTCAGATGATTTACATACGTGTCCACTATCATTTATTATTATTGTTATTTTTTTTTACCCATTTCCCTGTACGAGGTACTCCTGTGTAATCAACCTTAAAATGAGCCAGTGGTTCATTTTAAAAGACAAAATCCTCCAAACTGTGGATAATGCTACACTGTGGACCAAAAACCTGTAATGGAACCATGAACATTTGGGCTGGACATTAACACTTAACATGCTAATGGAAACAAAAACAACAAAACAAAACAAAACAAAAACCCACACATCAAACCACAAGCGCTCCGTTCTGAAGCTGCATTCGCCACGCGCTCCGTGCACGTCCACTCTGGGCGACGCAGAGCCGCAGACCGACAGAGGGAGCCGTGCAGTTCTGCCTGCCCCATGTGTGGCAGGTGTACAGTACACCAGGCAGACAGCCTTTATCTCGTTAGCACGGCAGCGGGGCCCGTCAGGGTACACGGCTGTGTCGCGCTCCGAAGCGAAGCCTTCACACAGGCGTATTAATGCCCCCTGTCGCTGCTGGCGGCAACGGTTAACCAGGTTTCCCGTAGCGACCAGTGCTCGTTTGTCATCGAGCGCACGGCTTTGGTTAAACAGAGTATTAATAGTCACAATACCAGGGGCCTCCGCACAGCGAGAGCGAGGCAAGGGATTACACCAGGCATCATCCAGCGTCTACCTCTCCATCACTCAACACTCTAATTACATTACGAGAGGCGGCGGGGTGGGTGGGGGGGGGGTTAGCAAAGACGGACTGACAGAGAGGGAGGAAAAGAAAAAAGATAGAAGAAGAGAGAATCTGTCTGTGCAGCTGCATTCTTTCTCAAGTAAACTTCAGTGGGGGGGGGGGGAAAGTGACAACAGGAATGTGAAGGGATGGATTTGGCCACAGCAGAAAACGGGACGAGCGGCGTTGCCGACGGGACGAGCGGCGTTGCCGACGGGACGAGCGGCGTTGCCGACGACGGGACGACGGGACGAGCGGCGTTACCGACGGGACGAGCGGCGTTGCCGACGGGACGAGCGGCGTTGCCGACGGGACGAGCGGCGTTACCGACGGGACGAGCGGCGTTACCGACGGGACGAGGGGCGTTGCCGACGGGACGAGCGGCGTTGCCGACGGGACGAAGCGGCGTTGTCGACGGACGAGCGGCGCGTGCCGACGGGACGAGCGGCGCGTTACCGGACGAGGGGCGTTACCGACGGACGAGCGGGCGTTACCGACGGGACGAGCGGCGCGCCGACGGGACGAGCGGCGTTACCGACGGACGAGCGGCGTTACCGACGGGACGAGGGGCGTTGCCGACAGTCTCACTCATTCACTTATAAGACAAAGTGGCTTGACTATTCGTATCAAAATGATTGTCATTCTCCCATATGCAGGTCTTCTTATTTAGAACACTTTTTTCTGTGTGTGCGCAGTCAAATTACAGGAGTTT
Source organism: Brachyhypopomus occidentalis (assembly GCA_020368025.1). Taxonomy (NCBI): domain Eukaryota; kingdom Metazoa; phylum Chordata; class Actinopteri; order Gymnotiformes; family Hypopomidae; genus Brachyhypopomus; species Brachyhypopomus occidentalis. Next base: position 5,778,771 of record JAGXOD010000025.1, on the reverse strand, counting down.
AAAAACCAGAGCACAGTTGCTGATCTATTAGGGTCCCACCTATTCACGCAAGCATAGCAGAGCTTTAACTGAACTGGCCACTTCTCTCTCTCTCTCTCTCTCTCTCACACACACACACACACACACACACACACACACACACACACACACAAATCCGCAAAATCTCCAGTTTTAATTGAACCTTTCATTTAAAGTAAAAACATATCAAACTTAAATATAACTCAATAAAATATCTTTTATAATATAAAACTGCTGAAATTACATTGCTTTAAAAGTGACGCATGCAGAGTCCCTGAGATGAACAAGACAGGAGAAGCTGCACTGTTTTCTTAAACAAGAAGTCAGAGAACTGTATGATCAGAGGGGTCCATGATCAGAGACGTACATGATCAAATACAGACAAACCTGGGGCGAGGACGTGTGGTGCAAGCTCACACATGACTCCTGGGACTCGAATGCCGGGGCAAGAGTCAATGCCTGTTCCTGGTTTAGTTAATACTGCTGCAATGCCATGTATATTTGTACATCCGCTCTACTCTAAGACAGTCATTCGTTTACTGTTCACAGCAATGGGTGGCTTGGGGGAATTTACTCATACGTGTAACCAGCATGGGGACATGTGGCAATCCTGAATAAGCTGAATCAGGGGATTCGTGCTGGTCCAGACATGAGTCTTCCTGTGAATAGTCTTCTTGTGAACAGTCTTCCTGTGAACAGTCTTCCTGTGAAGACGCTGTAGAGGCCCTGAACCTCCAGCATTAGTTCAGGCTCGAGAAGCGCGGCTTAATGTGCAGTTTCTTCCCTAAAACACAGGAAGGAGAGAGAGAGGGAGGGAAGTAGGGAAAAACTTAAACAAAACTAAAGACAGAGAATTTATTTAAACATATACTTTTTCATATACAAACTGGTTCCTCCTCCTATTCATTCAGAACAGAAGCAATTTGCTAGTATAGCTGATAAAGGATGAGAGAGAGAGGGGGGAGGAGAGAGTGTGTGTGTGTGAGAGAGGGTGTGTGTGTGTGTTTCCCCCCCCACAGTGTTTGAGTTAATCTATCCAAAGTGGAGGAAGGTTCTCCAGACTCCTCATCATGAGGCATGTAGTAGGATGTGCACTCATTAGTAACACTTAACTGTTCCCTCACTAGTTTGTGTGTGTACCAGCAGCAGTTGCTGATTAAGAAGCCCCTGCTACATGTTCACAGTCGCATGCTACTCCACTGAGCCTAACAAGTGTGCAGTTGATCGTAAGGGCATCAGTATGGTATCTCTAAGGAATCTGTAAGGTTACTGAGCACCCCCCCCCCCCAAGTACCAGCAGCCTAGCGTTGAGTGTCAGTGTATCAACGTTTTTGCAAGAACTTCTAATTATTTAAATTGTATTATTAAGAACAGAACATAGTGACATCAGGTTGGCTGTTCTACTTCCAACCTGTCCTCCTGCTGTGAACATTTACGGCTCACAGAATCAGATGGCTAACGACAGAAACTGGCTCGCTACCTAGCAACCAAAGGATTTAGCAGTTATAATAAAGCGTTAGAGTCTATAGTAGCTGCATTTCTTAATGGCACGATAGATCCTTAAAACATGCGATTTATGCAAATCTTTATGCAAATGTATGCAACTTAGCAAAAGAGATTCGGCAGCTTTGTTTAAAGTTGCTGATTTCCAAATTAGGCATACTTGACGTGTTTACCGACGGATTACGGTAGAGGATTGATCCGTCAGGCATAGCTCACACGCCCGTTGTGACACGACCAACTAGTTGTCCACTGGGGAGCCGTTTACCCAACACATTAATCACGTCCTGTGATCCGCTAGAAAAAAAAATGACCGACTTCTCACAGGAAGGAGGACTGATGTCACAGTTGTTCCATCCAGGAGATGCGGAGTTACCTAGAAGTCGAGAACACACCTCACTACAACTCGGCATCTGAGGATGGCAGGGATGACAACGCATGTATGAACCACAGGCAGAAGCACTGTACACAGAGATGACCAAACCTGAGAAGCTCACTCTTCTCTGCACGCCAGTTTTCAAGAAAGCATGGATGTGTTTACCTTAAATTAGAAAACCTACGTAATAGGGTGGAGGTTAGAGAACAGGCATGTGTGTGAGCCAGAGCCAGATTGGCAGGAGACTGCGACTGACAGCTAAGAATGTGAGGTCAGAGGTTAATGAGAACACATTCGGAACTAAATAAGGAAAGTGGGAGAGAGAAAGATCAGGGAGGGGTAAAAGTGACAAAAAGAAGACAGCTGAGTCACAGACAGGTCATTCAAAGGAAACCAAGCCCCTTTTTTTTTAGCAAGACCAAAATATTAAGACAAGATTTCCCACAGACCCCAGCTCTGCAGAGAAGCCTTGATCTGTGGAGCACTGCAAGGTGTGTGGACCGAGGGGGGCACTCAACACACCACCATATGGAGGGAGGCTCTAGTCCATAGGCTGTTTGTGGTGCGTGTGTGTGAGTGCGTTAGTGGATGTATACAAGTGTGTGTGTGTGTGTGAGAGAGGGCCCCACTGCTCTAATCCTCTATCAGTCAGACTGTCAGCACCACGTTCAGCTGTGCTGAAGCTCCACAACAAAACTAAATATTATTACCCCCTTCTCTAAGCATTATACCACCTCTCCACCCTACCCTTAAATATCACCTCCCCTTACCTAAGCACTTTATCGCCTCTGCAACCCATTCTTAAATATTATTACCCCCTTCCAAAAGCCCAGAAGCATTATAGCTCTCTACTCTCCATCCTTAAATAGAATAGAATTTATTTTTTAAACATAAAAATATTATTCCTAAATGTGTTTGCATCTTTGTCTATATCCAAATAATATGCTATTTATATATAATGTATTAATGAATCATCCTTAAATTTAGTACCTCTACAGTATTACTTTACTATCTCTTTATTTGCTTACCTAAGGGAGGGTGTATTGGTGTATATATATATATATATATATATATATATATATATATATATATATATATTTACTTTGTATTTGAGTCCTATACTCAAACTACCATTGTAATTGTAAACTACCATTGTACAAACACTACACAACTACATTACAACAGTATATGTCACAAATAACCATACAATGTTTGGAAAATGTCACTGTGAGCACCAAGCTTACCTGCATCACAAGCAAAGTCCATCAAACTAGGAAAAAGCACAGGCGAAGCCTGAAAGCTAGCAGGCCCGTATCTGGGTGAGCTGCAGGTGGCTGGGTGCTCCACGGGGTCCCTATTCTCACCTGTGGCCTCTTGTCCTGCTCCAGGGGGGCAGATGGGGCTGTCTGCACTCTCTGGGGGGTCTGGAGAACTGCACAGCGAGATGAATGAGGGCAGCTTTGCGGGACCTGAACTCTCTGTGCCCCCCTCGGTCTCTGCAGCGTCTGCTTCCGTCCTGAGCGAGACAGAAACGACGCCCTTAGATCAGAACGGCACCGTCCCTGAACGAGAGACCGGGGGTCACTCTGAAAAGCCAAAGTGAACGATGTCATCTCGTGTACACATTTGTCATGCGTGCAGAAGTTTTAATGACTGCACTAAGAGAGCGGCCATGACTGCGGGAGCCGTGAGCGACGGCGGGCGTTCTGCTCAGGGCCGAACCTCTTCGCCACGTCTCTGGTGCGGACTCTCTTGGCTGGGGTTGCGTTCCAGCTGGACCCAGGACGCTTGTCTCTCCTCCGGTGCTGTAGTTTACACTTGGACCCGCGGGGACAGACGCCCGTGCTGGAGAACTCCGGACACACCAGAGTGTGTTTCTTCTTACACTGCGGGGAATGAGATCAAGTGTGTTATCACTGTTACGGCAGACTGTTCTCATTCTGGTAGGCAAGTTGGCTAATTTGTACTCAACATGGAACACATGTATACAGAAGTCAAAGCAAAAGGATATTTGAATATGTGTGTGTGTGTGTGTGTGAGGGTGAAAAAGAGTGAGTGACTTGGAGTATGGGTGTGTGTGTGTGTGTGTGTGCGCGTGTGTGTAATATGGGTGTAAATTGGTATCTTCATTCTGGAGGAGATCTGATCCGTTCCACCTGTCAGAAAAGCTAATTATACCCACTATGGGGTGAGGGGCACAAGCCGTGTGCGTGTGAGAAGCTAGAGAGTGTATGTGGAGCAGGTTGCACTTGAAATAGAGCAAGCGTGTGTGTGTGTGTGTCTGTGTTTGTCTGGAGGGGTGTGGGTGGCTATAGCATCATGTTTCCAGGAACAGTGTGGACATTCTGTCAAACCAGCCAGGAGTATGACCAAGGGACAACAGTATGGTCCAGTTTCACATGTACAATTTGACTCTGTGGCTGGAAAAAAGTTAGCAGTGGCCCCCAGTTCACTCTGCTACACATCGAATAAAAAAAGCTGCAAGTCCAGCTAAAATTAGAGGCAGTACAGCAAATGCCTTTACATGTCCTCACACTCCAGGGGAAAACTCCTACCTTCTGTGAGGAGTGTGTATTGTGAGACCAAAGCTTATACCAGGAGTTTCTAAACACTGACATAAAAAACATCTGTATGAATAAGCAAGCAAAGGATTTGCCAAGAATAATAATAATAATAATAATAATAATAATAATAATAATATCACAAACAAATTACTGGTCTTAAAAAAAATATCGGTAAACACAGATTTTTCTCTTAAATCAGAGAGGATGTTTGTCTAGGGGGTTGATGGTCTTGCTTCTTACTCTCTAGTTCACATGATCCCTCAAGAAGTGAAACATTCAATGGGTCACAAATCCATATGATCAATAAGAGTATCAGGAGGACTCCATGCATGGCGCCCGCCGCCTTCGCTGAAGCATGCGTGACGGGTTACGCGTACACGGGGCACACGGGTGACGCCAAACCTTCCAAGAGCACAAAGTTACCCGACTAAGAAAGTTGTTTCTTAATGAAAACATGCACACTTACATGCATGCAACCACACACGAACTGTCTCATGGGACAAGATTATCGCAGCCCTGCAAGTCCTGCTCTCTAATACCCCCTACATCATCCTATAGACAACATCATCACTCACCACACTCGTGGCTAATTGCTCCAATTTGCTAAATCCCTTTTCACCCAAGCTCAGTCGATTCCAATTTCACCCCATCTCTAAGGAGCAGGCAGGTCCTTTCGGTCTTTCTGAATGGCCATTTGTCTCTAGTTTGCCTGATCACGTCGACGTGGAGCGTCCTCCTTCCACAACTCTTAAGTTTTTACACACCCATACACACACACACACACCAAAAAACCCAGACCTAATAACAAAGTACCCGTGCCATACTGTAAAGGTGGGGGTAAGAGCTTTACAGATGCTTTGCTCTTGGGTCAGTACACACTGTATGAGACGCATTACGGGCATCAGGCAGAACTAGACGATGCTCTATAAAACATGGCTGCTACATGCGATAAGTCACAGATACACAGGAGCGTCTTTCTCCCGCATAGCCAGATGTGGATGTAATAGGAAAGAATAAGGTTGTTGTTAGGTGGACACTAAGAGCAGGTTCATTAACTGTGATGCGAATAGCTGCCTCTTTCAGCAAAGGCAGCCCATGGAAGCCTGTGAATGAGCCAATCATTGCTCTCCCATACGTTTTCATTTACATAAAAGCAGTGAAAGAGGAAAAAGAGATGCATGAAGAGGAGGAGGAAAAAAAAAAGGGGAAGTGGATGGAACATCTTTATACCAGCACAAGTTAACAATTTTCCACTTGATTTAAGGTAGGCAGGAAAGTCTCTGGGGCCTATTAGAAGAGCTTTCTACTGGCCATGAAGCAGAACGAGTCAGCACATTTTACAATTTTACATTACAGAGAGGGAGAGAGAGAGAGAAAGAGAGAGAGATGGGGGAGAGAAAGTGATGGAGACAAAGAGAATACAAGCTATGAAAAGAGGCCTAGGAGTGAATGAACACAGGGGCAAAGATACCCGGCAAAGAGCGGGAAGAGGAAGGAAGGGAAGGAAGGGCAGAGAAGAGAGGAAGACGGATGGGGACGGAGCGCTAGCAGGGGGGAAGGCTAGCGGCAGAGAGAGCAGACAGACAGCACAACAGGAAGACAGCCAGTGTACGCAGCAAGACAGAGAGACAGATGGTGGGAGCAAGGCAGGAGAAGAGAGATTGAGTGAAAAAACGCGGAGGAGAGAAATGGAGGGGATGAGAATGTGCTTTAACCCCTGCACTGCCAGCAGCTCCGTGGCTGGCCTCTCTCCTGCAGCGCTGTCATCAGCACTTTTTCACGTCCATAATTACGGCGCGCTATCCATCATATCTGAGACAGTGCTTTTGGGACGGCGCAAAATTACAGACCTAAGCACTTCGGCTAATAGAATAAATATTAATATCCCTCTCTTTATATATTCGCGTTCTCACCCCAAATATTTAAATGAGCCCTGACAGCGAGAGAATGCATTTGTTACGACGGAGGAAAAGCAAAGATGAACGAATGGAGAAGGAGATGAGGAGGAGGGGGGGAGGGGGGGGGGGAGGCAAGGAAGAGAGAGACAGAGATAAAGAGAAGTGATGATGGAAATAAAAGGCAGAGAGAAGAAGAGCGGAAGGCCTGGGACGTGAGGACAGGGAGGGGCTCACACACACACACACACACACCATCACCCACCTGCCTTTTACAAAGATGCAGAGGTGAAACACATGCAACTGGAGGCGTGTGTGATCATCAGAGCTTAAACCTCTACGAGGGCGGCACGCATGGGTGTGTGCACAGCTCACAGGTCACTGTGCTCAGAAACTCTGCAGAAACAATGCTTAACCAACACAGCTGGGAAACAGGAACTGGTCACGTACGCCCATCTGTGTGTGTGTGTGTGTGTGTGTGTGTGTGTGTGAGAGTGAATTGTGCTCCATGTTGTACCGAATGTTCTGAAATGAGCAAAGTGCGTTTTTTGCTTTTGGTCCAGCATTATTACTCAATTCCTAAATGACATGTACACACATGAGATTTGACTACACTTGATAACGCTCAACAAACAATACAGTACACCATGAGATGGGCTCTCGTGGGCACCATTTAAGCCAGGATGCAATATGGTGCGTGTGTGCGGGCCAGAACGAGAGCGCGTGTGTGTGTGTGTGTGTGTGTGTGTGTAAGAGAGAGAGAGAGTGCTGAGTGAAGGGGTTACCTTCTCTCCCTGAGGACAGTAGCCCCTGAGGAAGTCCTGACACACGGCTGCCTTGCGGGACACATAGACGTGACTGTAGGGACAGCTACTGTTGCTGCAGATCCCCTTCAAGAAGTATGAACACACGGGCATCTGCACACACACACACACACACACACACACACACACACACACACACACACGCACACACACACATGCACTAACATTACTGTTATGGCCCACCAAGACTATGAAAAATAGACACATCATGGTTATTCAATATGGGTATTTAATACTGAGAGTTACTGTCATGACAGGGTAGCAAGTCTGAAGCACAGAGTGCCGGTAAGGGGCTGTGGAGACGACCAGATCATGAGGCAGTCGATATATGCGCAGCCTAGCGTGGTCCTGCACTAGCCCAGCGTGGTCCTGCACTAGCCCAGCGTGGTCCTGCACTAGCCTAGCGTGGTCCTGCACTAGCCTAGCGTGGTCCTGCACTAGCCTAGCGTGGTCCTGCACTAGCCTAGCGTGGTCCTGCACTAGCCTAGCGTTGGCCCCCCACTGGGGAGGCGGCAGCAGGTCAACCTCAGAAATGCCAGTTCGGCCGAGAACACATTACACATTCGCATGTACGAAACGCTTGTGATTAACACTCCGTGTGTCTAATCAGTACATGAGTACGGGTCCGTGACAGTATATAGTTCTCAGACCCTGAGTTTGTGAATATTTTCTGCATGTATGAATAATCTAAGTGTGAATGTGTGTGTGATTGAGTGTTCTGTAGTCTGGAAATAGATCAGTGGGGCAGGGGGAGGGGGGGTAAGTAGAATCTCATCTCAATGAGGGTCATATCATTTCTGTCTAATTAACTGCTACAGAAATATTTACCCAAGCAGGGGCTTGTTCCACCTGCATGATGTGTTTATGTGGGGGGGGGGGTCTCTGCTGGCTGGGCGTCGGGGGCAGGGCAGGGGTGCTCCTGTTTCGGAGGTATTTGAGTGGGCGGGTGTGTGTGTGTGGGGGGGGGGGGGGGGTGAGAAATGTACTGCAATGGTTTCAGTTTCAAGCGCAAACTCAAGCCATGCTTCATGGTATATCCACACGAAATAAGGAGCAAGGATAAATTCAGCTGGGGGCCAAGAGGGGTGGGGGGGTGAGAAGGAAGGAGAGAGAGAGAGAGAGAGAGAAGGAGGGGGAGAGAGAAAGGGAGAGAGAAGGAGGGGGAGAGAGAGAGAGAAGGAGGGAGAGAGAAGGAGAGAGAGAAGGAGGGGGAGAGAGAGAGAGAGAGGAGGAGGGGGAGAGAGAAGGAGAGAGAGGAGGAGGGGGGGAGAGAGAAGGAGAGAGAGGAGGAGGGGGAGAGAGAGAGAGAGGATTCGGGGTAGAGAGAAGGAGAGAGAGGATTCGGGAGAGAGAAGGAGAGAGAGGAGGAGGGGGAGAGAGAGAGAGAGGAGGAGGGGGAGAGAGAGAGAGAGAGGAGGGGGAGAGAGAAGGAGAGAGAGAAGGATTCTGGAGAGAGAGGGTTACAACTGGCAGGTGGGGCCTGCAAAGAGGTGGCATTGCTCCTTTAAGCCAAACGGGCAGCTGGGCTTCTGGGCGATTAGCAGTGGAGAGATGACGACTGTCACAGGTGCTGCGAGTGTGAGTGTGAGAGTGAGCGGGGGGCACTGGACGCAACATGAGCAAAAGTCTAAACAAGTGTGTGTGTGTGTGTGGGGGGGTGGATTCCTACAGGAAAGTGAAGACTCTTGGGGAGCTGGGGGGGGTTGGCAGGGCTATTTTCAGCCAGACAAACAAAATGGAAGACAGGTGTCCATCCACCAGCAGGTGAAGGAAGTCTTTAGGGAAAGCTCCCCCTCGTAGCACCAGCTGCAACACAAACTTCCTCTGGTGTTTTACATTTAGACATCATCTACCTCAGGAAAATATCAAACACTGGAAAAATCAACACTGAGCCCTTGTACAACTCATAAATCTAAGAAACATTAGTCACGGTAACCCAGCATTTAGGTTTTTTTACACCACACATTGCCCTCAATGCCCCCCCCCCACCCCCACCCTTGTCTCCAAGGCGAAGGTTGCCAAACATGTGACACTAGAACCTGAAGGGCTGATCCTGTAGTTAGATCATAATACACCATCATAAGCTGAGATCAGAATGTCATAATCTGCCAGAAGATCTTAAATCATGGCTCGGCCAGCGTGCATATGGTGACCTTAACCCGACTCCATCACCACCGAGCTCTCACGGCTTTTTCCCGTAAACCTGCAGGTTGGCAGGGCCGGCCGGCACATGACACTGGCATGCTTCAGGGTGTAATTAATGCTCCTTCATCGTTTCTCAGACACAGGGATGATGGCCTCCGCATGAACCTGAAGCGCACCGCTCTGCCGCCTTCCCCGAGATCGAGCGCGTTTTGTACAGGAGGTGTGTGCGCCGGGGACGGTTCTCTCGGCTTTTACCAAGCAGTGAAGACAACAACAATATTTTTTTATTGATGTTCAATCGTTTTGTTTACTTACGTACCGTATTTGAGGTCTACCCTCCCTTGATAAGGTAGCGAATGACAAACCCACCTTCTCCTTGGACACTTTGTGTGAGAAAGGACACGTCCCATCTGTTTGCTTGCACGTCCCTCTGAGAAACCTGCAGATCAATCAAGAGCTGGTTTTCAGATCCTGGATTATATTAAGACTAAACTACATAGGAGCTGAATATATAAGAAACATAAGAGTGGCAGTGCCAATAAGAACAACAGGTCACGTATGAAGCACTTATACACGCAAATTTCAAATATTTAAAACGTGCATTTTAAGCACACACTTAAGCGCACACTTAAGCGCACGCGCAGGCATGTGTCTGACGGGTGTAGCGAGTACCTGGTGCAAACAGCCACCTTCTCCGGATCATGGATGTAGGGGCAGGCGTTGCCGCGGTTACACTTGCCGAAGCGGTTATAGTACATGCAGTAGTGGCGAGCCTGCTGTCTCCTCTGCCGGGCATGGCGGATGATGGCGCGGCTTCTCTGCACCGCCCGACTGCAAGGAGACACAATGGGGGTAAGAAGGGACAGGTGGGGGTCCCAGACGGGACAGGTGGGGGTCCCAGACGGGACAGGTGGGGGTCCCAGACGGGACAGGGGGCTTTCAGCTGGCACAGCACCTGCACGGTTACTTGGATACGCAGCGTGGGAAAGGTCGCTGTGTTCAGGGTTGGGGTCTGTGATCCTGTGAGCACGAGAAGATGAGCAGCGCTTTGCTAGCCTGGGCACGCAGAGCATGGAGAAGCTTAAGGTAGAGCTACTATGTAATACCGAGCCCTCTGGCCAGTCAATTAAGGTAGAGCTACTATGTAATACTGAGCCCTCTGGCCAGTCAATTAAGGTAGAGCTACTATGTAATACCGAGCCCTCTGGCCAGTCAATTAAGGTAGAGCTACTATGTAATACTGAGCCCTCTGGCCAGTCAATTAAGGTAGAGCTACTATGTAATACTGAGCCCTCTGGCCAGTCAATTAAGGTAGAGCTACTATGTATAACCGAGCCCTCTGGCCAGTCAATTAAGGTAGAGCTACTATGTAATACTGAGCCCTCTGGCCAGTCAATTAAGGTAGAGCTACTATGTAATACTGAGCCCTCTGGCCAGTCAATTAAGGTAGAGCTACTATGTAATACTGAGCCCTCTGGCCAGTCAATTAAGGTAGAGCTACTATGTAATACTGAGCCCTCTGGCCAGTCAATTAAGGTAGAGCTACTATGTATAACCGAGCCCTCTGGCCAGTCAATTAAGGTAGAGCTACCAGTCAAAGAGAAGCTACAGGGTTTGAGGGAGTTTACACAGTCTTCACTTTACAAACTCACCTGGCCACATGTCGTGTGTTAGACGTCCTGCCCACACTGCTTGGAGAGGACACTTCCTGTGGACCGAACCACTTTGCTGTGTTTGGAGGAGAACGGGGGTGTTGGAGTGGAGAGAGAACGTAATCTATTATAATCTACTATTATGCAGCGTTTTCCATTCCACTCCATGCCACTCAACCCAACGACCTGGGCTGACCTGTTCACATGCACAGAGGTGTATTTAGAACTGCAGCTGCAGAAACCTCGTGTGCTTTTATGGAGCACAGCGGTACTACAACAACACGTCACTCTGCAGGTTTACATGCTCAGGTGCAACAGTGCAGAAACAAACACTGAAGACAACCTGAGAGAGCGAGATGGAGGAGGATGAGGAGGCACAAGCATGACGCACTCGACGTACAGCAGCGATGAGTGACGGACAGACACATGAGGAGAGAGGAGAAGAGGAGAGGAACGCAAGAACCACGTCTGAACACGTGGGGGACAACAGACCGCGTGTGCTTCAGTGAGCCTGGGTGTGACCTTTCATTCTGTCTGGGGTGTGTGTGTGTGTGTGTGTGTGTGTGTGTGTGGTTGTCAGGAAGCCATCACACGACATCTTTAATTCTGGTATTCTGGTAGCAGTTCAAACTCGGGCTACATGGTTTAATCTCACGCACCCAGTAAATCTCCCTCTCTGGTGCTGTCATGTACGCACCCAGACTGGTGACAGATGACATTTTAATTGTTTCAGATGGTGACACTTATTCTCTCTCTGTGTCCTCCCTGTCTGACTAGACATAAGCTAAAGAGTAGTGAACACAAACAAAAACTACAGCTAACAGCCCTAAAATATGATTCTCTCTCACTCTTTCACACATACTTTTTTTTCTTCAAAAAAACATGTGAACATAAAGACACAAATTCCTTTACCTGATCTGTACGATGGTGTGCTGGTAGTATGCGTGCGGGAGAGTTTATTGGCCGAAACTCTGTAGAGGGCTCCGCCTATCCATCTCATGTCCCGCCCTCTCCACTGTCTATCTGGGGGCGTGCGCACACGACTCTGCAAGAGAATTCTGCAAGAAACGTTTAAAACAGGAGATGTGAGACAATACTGGAAAGAAACCAGCAGCTGGGAACAGGGCAGACACATTTTTCTCAAATCCCCCCATCATTACATAAACGAATAAATAAAAAGCACCTCAAAATAATTTGCCTGACCCCTCACCTCCTGCTCCCTCCTTCTTTCTCTCTCTCTTTCCCTCCCTCTCCTCCACTTGCTGTCTCTCTCCCTCCCTCCCTCCCTCCCTCCCTTCCTCCCTTTCTCTCTCCCTCCCTCCCGTGTCACACCACTCTGGTAAATTGCTCCTCTAATGGAAAGGACGGCGGGGTGGAAATGGAGAGAATTGAAAAGAGGAGGAAATCATTGAGATAATTGCCGGGGCAGGAGGCCAGAGCGAGGAGATTGCCCTCCCAACACTCACAGACATGCACACTTTCACTCCACCTCCCCTGATCCCTCCCTCCCTCCCTCCCTCCCTCCCTCACCCGTGCTCAAACACAGACACAGTCATCTCAAGAGTCTCTCACTCCACATCTCCCAGAAGACCCTGCTCAAAATATCAATACAGCTATAACTCAAAATTAACATCTTCACCATACGCGTTTATCCGTGTGGTGATGACCCTATATTACAGGTGTAATGATACAAATATTTTGAAGGTTCAATACAATTTTCTTTTCCGAGATTGAGCGTCAATTCGATTTTCGATATTTTATGTGTTTAAAAATGTATTGATTCAACAGAGCTTTAATTAAATACTGCACAGAACACAAAAGACAGCAAATCAGCAGAAACATATGCAGCACAGAAGAGCATCAGAAATAAAACTTACACGATCAGTAATAAAGCTTTAAACTTTACACGATCAAATGATACAGCTTTAAACTCTCTTACACTATTTAAAAGTTGACTTTTGATATTATGCAGAGACAGGCAGAGAGAGAGAGGCAGAGAGAGAGAGAGAGAGGCAGAGAGAGAGAGAGAGGCAGAGAGAGAGAGAGAGAGAGAGAGAGAAAGAATTAAAATAATACAGTACTCAGCTCCTGCAGTAATGGGTGAGATATCTGCATGTACACTGCAGTTACTTACCTGGATCGGTCTTTTATTTATTATATATATATATATATATATATATATATATATATATATATATATATATATATATATATATATATATATTCGTCTGTGTGACTCAGTTATATCACTTTAATCTCCTCACATTAATCAGTAGCCTTTCCTCACAGTTAATGTATTATTACAAGTATGAAGACTATTGTTTCATTTATGAAGACTAAGAAAATAAGGCTTTTTTATTGACTTTAAAGATCTTTTTGATAGCATGGGTGCATCCCAGAAGTCACCTGCCTCTCAGCTGTGACTCCGCCCCTTCACCCAATCAGGGTGTGTGTGTGTGTGTGTGTGTGTGGGCCAGCCAGATGAGAGGGTGTGTGTGTGTGTGTGTGGGGGGGGCAGCCAGATGAGAGGGTGTGTTTGTGTGGGCCAGCCAGATGAGAGGTTGTGTGTGTGTGTGTGTGTGTGTGTGTAGGCCAGCCAGATGAGAGGTTGTGCGTGCGTGTGCGTGTGTGTGTGCAGAGGAAAGCCAGATGAGAGGGTGTGTATGTGTGGAAAAAAAGGCGGCGAGAGAGAAGGTGGGAGAGAGAAGGCGTGAGTGGGGAAGTAAAGCTACAGAGCTGGTATCTACTCTATATTAGGAGACATGAACTCTGCTACAAGCATTTGGAACCCATCGAAACCCCCAACAGCAAATTACAACCAACATCAATCTGGACTCAATACAGCAGCCTTTACTACACAATCTATGGCCGTGGCCCAATCTGCACAAGGAGGAGTGCAAGCTCACACACACACACACACACACACACGGACGCACACACAACACACAGAAATCCAAAGAAGTGCAAAAAACAAAGAAAAAAATGAATACATCTTAAATACACATATACACGTGTCAAGCATATAGTTCAGATAGAATCAAAGGGCTGTTTCTGCTTTCTTTTGGCTAGAAGACTCCACACCCAATATGGCTCATAAGTTAGAGTGGCTCACACTATAGATAAGTGACTGTAGCCATGGGAGCCATAATGAGGGATAATGGGAGAACAGTTGCTGCCCCCAAAGAGGCTTTTGCAGGACACCCTTGAGCCAAAGAGCCATAATGGAGACTAATGTAGCCATGACATGGGTATGGAACATGGACAGCAGTTAACCTTTCACAGGAACGAGTGCCTGTGTGTGAGGAAGAAGTCACTATGCGCGTGTGTGTGTGTGTGTGTGTGTGAGGGGGGTAAAAAATGTATGAAAGAGAGAGAGACGGCGAGCGAGTGGTGGGAGGGAGGGAGAGTGCTAAAGGAGAGGAAAATATGAAAAAGGAAACTACAAACAAGCAATGTGCACAGTAATAGCACCGCCGTTATACGGCAGCCGAGCACCATGACAGACGCTCCTCTACAAAAACAAGGTGTTGATGGCGTTTGTTATCAGAATAGTGCGGAGCTTCGAGGAATAAAGCCAAACCAATCATTTTCTATAAAACCCGGTTCCTTCTATAGATCCTAAAACTGCAGGATTCATCTTCTGGTAATAGTGGTGATAATCTGAGGACAGACAGGGAAGTTATTTTAGTGAAGTGTTTGTAAAGTCCAGTGGAGATTTTGTGCTGGTGACGCTGCAGAGACACTCTACTGCCCTGTCCTGTAGTCCCGTGTGGCCCAGTAGACGCTCTACTGCCCTGTCCTATAGTCCCGTGTGGCCCAGTAGACGCTCTACTGCCCTGTCCTATAGTCCCGTGTGGCCCAGTAGACGCTCTACTGCCCTGTCCTATAGTCCCGTGTGGCCCAGTAGACGCTCTACTGCCCTGTCCTATAGTCCCGTGTGGCCCAGTAGACGCTCTACTGCCCTGTCCTATAGTCCCGTGTGGCCCAGTAGACGCTCTACTGCCCTGTCCTGTAGTCCCGTGTGGCCCAGTAGACGCTCTACTGCCCTGTCCTGTAGTCCCGTGTGGCCCAGTAGACGCTCTACTGCCCTGTCCTGTAGTCCCGTGTGGCCCAGTAGACGCTCTACTGCCCTGTCCTGTAGTCCCGTGTGGCCCAGTAGACGCTCTACTGCCCTGTCCTGTAGTCCCGTGTGGCCCAGTAGACGCTACTGCCCTGTCCCTGTCCTGTGTGTCCCAGTAGACGCTCTACTGCCCTGTCCTGGGTCCCAGTAGACGCTCTACTGCCCTGTCCTATAGTCCCGTGTGGCCCAGTAGACGCTCTACTGCCCTGTCCTGTGGTCCCGTCTGGCCCAGTAGACGCTCTACTGCCCTGTCCTGTGGTCCCGTCTGGCCCAGTAGACGCTCTACTGCCCTGTCGTGTGGTCCCGTCTGGCCCAGCAGACGCTCTACTGCCCTGTCCTGTGGTCCCGTCTGGCCCAGCAGACGCTCTACTGCCCTGTCCTGTGGTCCCGTCTGGCCCAGCAGACGCTCTACTGCCCTGTCCTGTGGTCCCGTCTGGCCCAGCAGACGCTCTACTGCCCTGTCCTGTGGTCCCGTCTGGCCCAGTAGACGCTCTACTGTCCTGGCCTGTGGTCCCGTCTGGCCCAGTCTGCCTACGCGGCAGTGCCACTGAGCCACAGCACTCTTCCCCAGACACAACCTTACTCACACACAACCCAGAACCAAAGTCAGTAACGTGTGTGTGTGTTGGCCACCCCACTAGTGTCCCAGGTCACATGCGTTGCATAAATCATCTGAACGGGACAGGGAGATCATTTTAATGGGACAGACAGTAATGTAATGGCAGTGCTGAAGCTGGATGTGATTTAGTGTGGAGTGGATCTGACCCCGGCCTGGTGTGGAGACTGTGGAGAGGTTCTACTGCGTTCTTTACGGGAGCCTGGTGAGAAGCCTGTGGAGAGGTTCTACTGCCTTCTTTATGCCACACAGCCTGGTGTGGAGGCTCTGGAGAGGTATACAACATTAACTCTGATGACTGGCTGGATTCCATAGTTATCGTGAACATTTACAACCATACTATGACGATGCCCATGTATTAGGTCTAGTAGTAAACGGTTTCTTAGTGCAAAAACATATCAGCAGATTCGTTCTTTTAAATCAGTGTCAAAATAAAGGCTATTATAGCAAACTATCACTCCCAGAAGAGGTGAGTCTCTCTCTATACTGCTACCTGGCAAATCTAGGGGGTATAATAAACAAACAATCAGCAAGACTGAATGGTTTACACCTGTTTCCTCCATAAAAGGCATCCATCTTATTTTTCTCCCCTTTTTCAGCCAGTTCCTTTTCAAAACTGCTGCGAGTGTGTGAGCTGGACAAATCAGGAGCAAGCGTTCCAGACGCAAACATTTCAAAAACAGTTCCGTCGACTCCTGCATTTTGCAAGGCTCGCGCCACGAAATGGCACACGTGCCCGGAGCGGACCCAGGGCGGCAGGGGCGGCGAGGCGGCCCGCGAGAGGGTGCGCGCCGCATGCCTTTCGACCGCACGGGGAGCGCAGATGAAGGTAGAGGGCGAATCAGCACTCCGGCAGGGTGATTAACGACGTGACTTTTGTTTTGGTGACGGCGAAGCATTCGCGAGCCGCATGGGCATTCTCCGTAATGCTTGTCTGACCTATTTGTTTGCAGAGGAAGCATTAGTAAGCTCATCCTGAGGAAAGGGAAAAACAGTTACCCTTGAAATGAGCTAGCGAGTGTCATTTAGCTAATTCCTGGGGTTGCTCAACTGCTCCTCGCTTTAAGCAAAGTACGTAATGCGCCATCAATGGACTGAAGGCTATTAACAGAGCAGTGTATTGCTAAGAAGCAGGTGGGATCCATCTGAGACGAGTCTGAACGAGGAACACGGCTGGAGGGCAGCGCCGCACCCAAACTGATGAGATGAAGAGAAGAGGGAGACGATGGCGAGGACGTATGTGCACCAGCCGAGCTCTCTTGCCCTCCGCGCTGTGAACTCTTTAATAGGCGTCGCCCGGTTCTTCATGTGTCGGGAGCGCTCGGGCAAATGAATATTGTGCACATGCTACAAATGTTGCGCAGACGATTCCGTAACGGCATCCTCCCTTTATCTGCGCCGCCGCCACCGATTCTCACACAAACTTCCCAAAAGCGCTCACTCCTCCTACCCTCACGCTGCCTTGCCTCCTCCTCCTCCTCCTCCTCCTCCTCAGGATGGGCGGATGAGAAGGATGGGGAGGTGATGAAGAGGAGGGGAGAGGAGAAGAGAGGGGAGCGGTGTGGGGTTTATTACCGACTCTCTCCCACATCCTGTACTGATCAATACTGGAGCACTAAACCTGATGAGGGCCACGCCAGCCACTCCACCCACACCCTGCACATGTGTGTGTGTGCGTGTGTGTACGTGTGCGTGTGTGTGTGTGTGTACGCACGAGCATGCACAGCTGTAAAAGAAATTGCTGGAATAAGTGAGTACATCATTATGTACGTAACTCTCTGAATGCAGCATCAAGCAGAACACGGCGGATGCTTGTGTGAGAAAGCGTGTAAGGAAATCCAACGGGTCAGGCAGGTGCAGGACGTAATGAAGGAATTAATCCTCTGTGCTCATACGAGACTTGAAAACACTGCTTCTGGCCCAAGAAGTGAACCTATGAAATACGGCCAAGGAGGAGAATGAGTTACAAATCCACTAATGCAAAGAGAGTCAGATATGGATCGTCAAAGGCAGACATGAGCAGCACAATAGGAGGGAGTGAGAGAGAGAGAGAGAGAATGGGAAGCAACTCTGAGTGGAGGGGCTGTGTGTGTGTGTGTGTGTGTGTGTGTGCGTGTGTCTGCATGCATGAGCGTGTGTGCACACTTGCGTAATTTATGCCTGCGCGTCCATGCTTTACGGCTTTCTTAATTCAACTCCTGCTACTATTAATGTAGTTAATGTTGAGATTATATCTATTTTCTGGTGGTGGCTGGGGATTTACGAGGGCCATTCCTCCCCCACGCAGGCGGCCCAAACACTCCATCACCCAGCCCGGCTCTGCCTTCACTGCTGACTGCACACACCCACTCCCCCACACACACCCACATCACACGCTGGGTCACTGCACAGGGGCCAGGGACACAGCAATGCTGCGGCCCTGTGCGTGTGTGTGTGTGTGTGTGTGTGTGTGTGTGAGATGTGGGTGCGGGTAATGGAGGATGCACGGGAAATTGCTGAAGTACAAGGAGGGAAAGTACCTGTCTGAGTCAATTACTATGTAAACCACAAGGGAATTTGAGATACAGAAATTAGGGACCACACTGTTGTATCATTGTGAGTGCACGCAGCAAATCTTCACTCCGGAATGATCACCTGCGGGGCTGAATTAAGCCTCGTTTACACCTCATTTGCATACAGCCGTTGTAAGGGACCACTGGCGAACGCAGCGGTGCATCTGGACTCGCGTGTGCCCGTGTTCTGACTGGCTAACCAGAGTCGCGCTGCGCGGTTAAGAGACGCTTCGCTCTTCTGTTCTCCCTCACGCACTAATTTCCCTCCCTTGTAATATTTCATGCGGCGTCACAGAGGTTGAAATTGAAAATCCCCTGATGAATCAATATTTATTGCAGGCAGCTAAATGAATAGTGATAAGTCACCAGCGCTCAATGCTTGATCCAGAGACAAGCACACTGTCTCACAAAATCTGAATTAAACAAATGAGACGCAGACGCGCGTGTGCACGCACACACACACACACACACACGCGCGCGCACACAGTTTTATAGCCAACATATTTGATTTGAACTGAAATGTCTACGGAATCTCAATAGACCTGCTAAATATTCAGTACAGATAGAAACACACACCAACAGAAGTGTAAACATGCATACACGTGCAAACACCCCACCCCCACTAATCCCAGCTCTGGGACAGACCCGTAAAAAAAAAACCTTAATCACTGTCTTAGAAACCAGCTGCCAACCATAAAGCCAAACTGTCAAGATCTGATAAATGAGGAGGACACGTAACCTATTGTGTATCTCAACTTGTTCCAGAGTTTGGCCATAAGACAGAGTTTATATAAGGAGGCTCATCATTTCATGGAAATATTGTGGGCAGAGATTACAGCAGAGATTATATATTCGGGACTTAAGCAGAAATAGAAATTTAAGTAACAAAGTAACAACTTTACTCTTATTTTTCAAGTCAGATCCTTTTGTGTCACGGCTCATATGCTGCATTTAATTTACCGGGTTTGTCATGCTTAAACTGGTACCTTTAGAAAGGTGCAGGTCATCTCCCATCACATGCTGTAGTGCACACAGCCAACGCTGCCTTGACATCCAGAAGCCCGTCCTTCTCTGTGTGTCCACAGTGGGGGGTTAAACGCGGGCAGTCGGGTGAGCATTAAAGCTTCCCAACACCATGATGCACAGAGTGCCTGTATTTACTCTCTACTGGATACATCAATTTGTAAACAACTTTACAAAACAAATCTTGAACACTTGAATGAATGGACCGAAAACCAAGGGGGACATATGTGGGGCC
This sequence comes from Brachyhypopomus occidentalis, assembly GCA_020368025.1. Classification (NCBI taxonomy): domain Eukaryota; kingdom Metazoa; phylum Chordata; class Actinopteri; order Gymnotiformes; family Hypopomidae; genus Brachyhypopomus; species Brachyhypopomus occidentalis. The sequence continues at coordinate 5,759,251 of JAGXOD010000025.1, read as the reverse complement.
CCATGCAGGAGGGTTAGGGCAGAACCAGCGGCCCGCCGGACTGAACCAGTCAGCCAGACTGAAGCCCTGTCAGCTGCTGCAGGTGGAGAAGCTCACGCCCATCATTTTCATGCTAAATGACTCCATCTTAATAAGGTGTGGGTTCTGCAACACCAGGCCCATTCCTGCAGGACATGTACGGGGTTTCCACTGAAAGACACCAGGGGTGTGTGCATTCTTGGTCTCTGATAATAAGGCCATTTTTGTCATATGCCCCAATATCCATGTTCCATTTGAAGTGAATGAAAGGTGGGGGAAAAATCAACCCCCACACACCCGACACAGTTAATGGGACCCTGCGCTGTTGTCCCACGTGGCTGGATGAGGGAGCGGACGCACGCCAGCAGCTGGACCTCCAGCAGAACCATACATCCACTCACACGTAAGGGGGAAAGAAATGAGAGAGACCGTGATGGAAGAGAGGCCGTCACAGAAGAGAGACCGCCACGGAAGAGAGACTGCATTGGTAAAGAGACCGTGATAGCAAAGAAACCGCCATGGAAGAGAGACCGCCACGGAAGAGAGACTGCCACGGAGGCTAAGCAGCTCATTGAACACGGCAGCACTCTTAACATGTTAACGCATGACACTCAAACACTCTTCCACATGGGTGAGCCCCACGGGTGTGTGGATGTGGTGGGGGGGCATGCACTGGCAGGATTTACTACGTCCATCATCTTTTCTCTATAGATAACACCGGGCATAAAATATTTACACCCCTATGGATGAGTGATTCATTTGCGCTATTAAGCAAATGTAATTTTTCCACAGTCACCAGTCAGGGTTGGGTTTGTTTTCTGCGTACAGGTATACTGGCTTGCACACTGGCAAACGACAACAGCAGTCGTTAGTAGAATTAGAATCGTTACATCCGGAGTGCTGCCATCACCAGGGTTTGCTTTTGAAGTGTGACTCGTGGCTAGTGGCTTGGTTTGTTGACTGTTAGCTAGCTAGCACAAACAAGCAATAAAACTAATGTGAATGTTACCCAAGAGAGTCCAGGACTCGGGCCTTGAAGTAGGCGTACATTTGGGAAAACCCTGCTAATGGTACTGAGGAGTCTAGTTAGTGTGACTATGACAACAGCCTGGAGCTCGTGAGCATGGCAGTTGGTATAAGACGGACCTCGAAGACTCCTAGTCTTAGTATTCCTATTAATCCGGTTCAAGCATCCTCAGTAATAAACTTCTGGCATTTTTGCATGTCCACATCTACAACAACTCCACAACGTTTCACCACATATTTAGCCAAACTGGGAAAATATGACATCTCATGATCCTTGGAAGTCAACATGGTAAATCATGCCATGTGGAACAGCCTAACAAAGGAGCAAGGCATGCTTACTGGGACTGTAAAGGATCTCCAAATGATTCAGGGTCTCAAAAAGATCACAACCACAACCAAATTTTCACAAAGACGCCAACAAAACACCAGTGCCCTATTTCTGTATACACCACCAACCCCTGCCCTCACATCTACCCCTCCTCCCCTTAATTACCCTACCCCTTCCACAGATTACAGGAACTCATAACTCATCTCTAGCACACAGCAGCCATTTAAAACCATCATTTAAAAGAAGCATTTCAGCACCTCCCCATGTATTCCCATGTGGACATGGACTATATTATGGTAACATGTTTATGGTCTGAGTAATAGATTACAGTGATGAGCAGAACCTTCCCAACGTCATAACATTACTGGTGATGAGGTGTTTATATCTGGTAGGGTTATTAAGGCCAGCCGGTTAGTTAGTGTTTTATTACGGTGCTTCTGAGGGACTGTTAAAAACGCAGCGTGTCAACAGAGAGGTTTTAATCAGGCCTTTAATTGGTTGTAGAGCACTAGTTTGGGAGTAGGTTAGAGTGGACTCTTGCACACAGGTGGTCTAATGCATGTAACACCTTTAATCCCACAACTAAGTTGTGTCTAAACTCACCACTAGAGAGGAAAGAAAGAAAATGTTAACCCTATTAAATATGATACACAAGTAAATAAATACACACACCTATAGTGGTGTGTGTGTGTGTGTGTGTGTGTGTGTCCTACCTGGCTGACTGGATCCTCTTGAGCCTGTATGACAGGGCAGGGTTGTGGTGATGGGGTGGTGGTCTTCGCGTGTCAATCTTGTAGCGTGTTTTGATGACCCTTAGATGTGCTGGAGTCCGCCCAGACGGAGCAAAAGAGCCTGTAGAAAGGAGGAGGACACTCTTCAGTCTCACTGTACACTGCCAGTCAAGGTCACCGGCCCCTTTGGAGCCCAAACGTCTCAGCCTCGGCACAACCGTTGGACTCGTAAAGTTAAAAACATAGTGCTGCATTTATTGTTCAGGATCTACAGAGTAGTGAATGTCAGTGCATATTTACACGTCACTCACATCTGACGATAAGAACAACGTGAAGTCTGCCCCCCCACACCAACACCCCCCGGCTGCCTTTACCCAAGTTGCTATGGCAAAACGTTCCAAGCTTTCCACCTGTAATGGGCACCAGTATGTCAGTCAGTGCCCCTCACACTGGTAACTCCCGCACCCAGTCTCCATGTCCGCCTGTACACACGTCCCCGCTGACAAACCTTCCCTGGCAGGCACACTCCTTAATAAGCTGCACATGTAAAAATGAAGGAATAACAAAGGCTGAATTTTTATCAGCCTAATAAATCATATCCACCCTGTCTCCCACCCTCCGCCCCCCAGCCCCACCCCCCAGCTCCACCTCTCTCTTCTCTTTAGGTCTCATTCGTTATATCATCTCACAAATCCATCAGCGCAGAGACAGAGGGAGAGAGAGAGTGGGGGGGGGGGGGGGAGAGAATAAGTGTGGCTTTTATTTATTTCTTTCCTTCTTCATTTATCCATCATGCTGCTTTATGAGTGGCTGGGCGGGGGTGACACACGTACACGCGGGCGGAGTAAAAGATGGACTCTGCACGCCGGCTTTCGCTTTCTGCCTCTTCACGCCGGCGCTAAAAACCCCGCAAGATTTATTCCCAACAGATACCATTTAGCATGCCAGACAAGCCAGCAGAAGGGCAGAATTACTTACAGAACTTAAGAAATCCTGAAGAGCTTTTTCAACAACACAGGAGAGAAGCCTTAAGTGATATTAAGGTAATAGCTGGTCCGTAAGCAAGGCTCGCCATCTCTGATTTGAGCGAGTCGGTTTGGGCACGGCCGTGAAATAACCACCATCTTTTATTACTAGGAAATATTTTGAAGAAACAAAAAAAAAAAATCACTTTCTCTCCTCTGCGCTCGTGCGCAAACATACGTACGCGTGTGCTCCGAGGCAGACACACGGAAGCGCGCGCGCGCGCGCACACACACACACAGCAGACACACAGGCCTACAGAAGTGGAGAGGGAACTACCGTCTGACCAATCATTAAATGATGTGAATGCCTGGGAGAATATGGCAACAGCCATTTCAGCTGCTGAACCGCTGACCACCGACTACAGCCAAAGTGGTTCAAGTGGCTGAAACTGGTTCAGGATCAAGAGGTCGAACTCCTGCAAAGTAACTAATCTGCAAAACGAGAATATTCAATGTCTCTAGTCAACTACTATGCTTGCGTTTGCACGACATCGTGGATCATTTTCGGTTCTCTCGGGCACAGAGTGACTTATCCAGCAGCGTTGAAGGATGGGGGGGAAGAAAGCTAACAACTTCACCGCCGTACCCAGGCGAGTTGTTAAAGGTGTCTTATGAGGGAGAGTTTCTTACTGCGTATGAATCCATTAAGGCATTAATACTGCTAAGTGAAGGGACAGGTGGTCTGGACTAGCATTAGCGCCATGCCAGTTCTCTCCCCCAGTGCCCAACACTGCAGACGTGGCCTCCGTCCGTCTGGAGATCCACACGATTCAAAGCGAGGGAGACATTACAGGCCGCGGGACTGACGAGACATTACAGGTTGCGGGCCTGACGAGACATTACAGGCCAGGGGCCTGACGAGACATTACAGGTCGCGGGCCTGACGAGACATTACAGGTCGCGGGCCTGACGAGACATTACAGGTCGCGGGCCTGACGAGACATTACAGGTCGCGGGACTGACGAGACATTACAGGTCGCGGGCCTGACGAGACATTACAGGTTGCGGGCCTGACGAGACATTACAGGCCGCGGGCCTGACGAGACATTACAGGTCGCGGGCCTGACGAGACATTACAGGCCAGGGGCCTGACGAGACATTACAGGCCAGGGGCCTGACGAGACATTACAGGCCAGGGGCCTGACGAAACATTACAGGCCAGGGGCCTGACGAGACATTACAGGCCAGGGGCCTGACGAGACATTACAGGCCAGGGGCCTGACGAGACATTACAGGCCAGGGGCCTGACGAGACATTACAGGCCAGGGGCCTGACGAGACATTACAGGTCGCGGGCCTGACGAGACATTACAGGTCGCGGGCCTGACGAAACATTACAACAATAAGAGTGATCTGAGATTTCTTCCTGCCAGAAACTGGATTGGGTTCCACTGCACTGCACACGTCGTGTCATTGTCAAGATGGAGTTCATTTCTCCTCATCCTCTTCATTTCTATCTACATGCCAACACATGAGCTTCAAATAGGAACAAAACCCAACAACAGAAAGTAACAGTCATTTCTGGCTCCAGAGACAGTATTGTGTGCCATCATCTCTTCTTATAGTCCTGTAACTGAACACACACACACAACTCTCCTTTCTCCCACCTTCCACACACGGTGCTCCTCTCAATTTGCCACTAGAACACACTTTGGGATCAGTGAGAGAATTCATCTTCTACAAACATTTATCAATGATCAAATCTCAACAGTGTGTGTGTGTGTGTGTGGGGCACGTTGGCAACCTTATGAGTGTTTATTTGTGGAACAGAGTATGTGATTTATTGTTCCAAGCTGGGCAGTGTACAACTGGACTTGTGAGCAAGCCAAAGGCAAATACGTATGTTTGTGTGTGTGTGTGTGTGTACACTGTATACATGTAGGTGTGAGCTCGCAGGATTGAACCCCCCCTCTCCCCGCACACGCACACACACAGCCCCCACACACCCCCCACACACCCATCCGTACTATGGTGGTAGCTATTTGGACATCCTTGTGGAGGACAGATTTGGCTCGTCAAAGGGTCCAATCTCTGCCCAGCCAGCCCAGTTCTGATCCCTGCCCTGTTCCCCCTAACCCACTGTTTAACACCACTGCAGCACAGCACGGCTACGGCGTTGAGCGTTGGGGGGGGGGGACGACGACGACGACGACACACAAAACTAAGGCAGTGGTCCCTGTCACTGGCCCTTTTATTTATGTGTGCGCTCGCAAGTGTGTGCGCGCATGTGTGTGTGTGTGTCAGTCAGGGATCTGTCACTGGCCTATTAAGGGGAAGATTGAGACCCCACTTGGTGCAGACTCACTCAACCAACACAACCCGCTGGGCTTTACAATCAGGCCTCGGGACTCATCCATCGCCCGCTGACACACACAGGCCCGCGCCGCTGCCGAAACACACCGCCGATTATTTACTCAGCTCCCTCCGGCTGCAGCCAGTGGGTAGCGAGCGCCTACCTTTCGCCATCTCTCTCCGTCACACACGCACGCTCATTTTTCTGACAGGTTCCCATGTTCTGTTTCTGGCTGATCTGGTGCTGTAAAGTCCCTGCGGTACTGCTCCAGAGGAAGCCCAAGACGGTTCTGGAAGTGGAAGAAGTCTATGCATATTTATACAAACAAATATAGAATTTATTTATTTATTTGCACACACACACAAGCTACTATACTCCATGCCATTCTCAACAAGTGTGGCACTTGCGTGGTGCCTGTATGGCAGTGGGTGTTGCAGTGGACAAGCTGAAGTTCTTACACGTGTCCGTGTTGCTGGTCTGCCACCCATAAATATCAAGGCAGCTGATGCCCTGTGGCTAGAAACTAATGAAGAGCTGGAAGACAGACAACACACATAGTAGAGGGAAGCTAAGCTTACACCTACAAGGCAATTCTGTGCTTCTAATGGTGCGTGTGTGTGTGTGTGTGTGTGTGTGTGTGTGGTACGCCATCCAAGTAACGTCCTTTAAGCAGCGGTCCTGTGGTCAGACACTGGTCAGTCATAGACTGGGCAGAGTGTAGCTGACTGTATGGAAGCAGACAGTGCGCAGTCTGTAATTGTGCACACATCAAATGCATTTATGAGACAGATGTACTTAAAGTGACCAGTGAGGCAAGGCGCAAAGTAGGTGTTTACCTTTTCATTTCAGGAACAAACACGCGCACACGCACACACACACACACACGTTTGAATGATACTGAACCACCACCTGGTCCCTCTGCCCAGTCAACAGGGATAAACTCATTTAAGCACATAGTGCCATTTCTCTCCTTCCAGAACGTTGCTTCCCTTCCATCTCTGCTCTGACGGTGCAGCGGTGACACCCTGCAGGAGAGCTATCCGCTTAGGGATTATCAAGGCATGTTATCTCCCATCCACTGATCCCCTCTCCAAATCTGACAACTAATTCCAGCTAACTGCACTCTCATTCTTTACCCTGGCATCTCAGTCACATCATTAATCTCGTTATTGACAGCGAAGGGCCCCCCTGCTCCTGCAACGCTCCCCCTGGGGCTCGTGTTCTGATACCCACTGGGGCAGTAACGCTGCGATTAAGCGCTCCCCCCCCGCTAAACCGACACCGCCTTATAACATAACCATATGGGGCAGAACCTTACGATGCAAATGTGCTCAAAGCATGGAAAATCCCCACTTAGACGCTCCTACCATCCCCTTCCAAAGCTGATAAACCCCCCCCCAAGTTCAGTTTGCGTTGGGTCCAGTTTTCACAGGGCTTATTTCTCACCTCCGAAGCTGAATGCCAAGAGAGCGCCGCACAGTTTGATACATATTCTAAAAGCGTTTCCTAGGCCTGTTTGACCACAGCTGTTTGTCCAACATTCTTGACACCAACTGCTGTTGCACAGTGATGGCACCAGCATGCCGAGGTGTACCGTAACCGCATCTGGCGCTCAGGGCCAAGACGAGAAGGGCACAACGCAGCGTCACAAACGCTAGAAATGACACCAATTACACGGAACTAAAATGATGCAGAGCTCTAATGTCACTGTGTAAAATTTCAGTGTGATTTAGACAGCCCAGCCCTTCTGGACAGAGGAAGAAAGAAATGACAGGAATATGTCTGGGATTGAGACCAAAGGATCGGATGGTGTTTTTAGCACCACTGATCCAGTTCACTGGAGAAAGAACAAAAATAGAAGGTATGAAATGATCCATTTCAGAACATACACATTACTACTTGCAGCCATATGCTGACAATTAAAAAACAAACAAACAAACAAACAAACAGTTGCCTGAAGTCACCCGTGTTCTTGGGAATCCGCAAAAACGTCACGAGAAGCAGTGGAGAAGCAATGGGAAAACTCCCAGCATGCTCCTGGGGCCTGAAATGGCATGACCTTGAGCGGTTCCAGCGAGTCACCCGTGGAGGACTGCCCCAGGAGGCTACTAGGGCAGCCCGGCGCTGACGGACAGACAACCGCAGCGTGGGTTGGCGGGGGTGGGGTCTAACGAGGGAGAGATGAGAGACGGACGAGTGCACCACGAGAAAGCGGCTTGTCCGCTGGCCCGATGGCCACGCCCTGTGGTGTCAGACACTCTGGCTTGGTCGTGTCAGTCATCTCCATGGTGCAATAGTTATGGAAACAAACACCAAATCAACGCATGCTGAGCGGGTACACTTGACACGGTTAAGAACGCCCTTAAGAGCAATCCCAACCATCCCTGTGGGCCTTCCTACAACACGAGCCAAGGTGCCTGCAGAACGTTCTCACTGCCTCCAGCAAATGTTTACAGAGATAGTACCAGGATATACTAATTAGTTCTATTTTTGGTGCAGTAATATAGCGTTTAGAAAGTCATCTGCAGATCGTTTCGGTTATAACTTGGAAAGTGACATGAGGCTTATCTGAAGATTGGCTTGGTCGTGACGAAGGTCACATCGGGCTTCAGATTACAGGGCTTCATGATGATTATGATTAAGGGCGCAGACCTCTGTAATCCAGGAAGACTTCGGAGTATGGCTGCTGCTTCTGAAGATTGAGAGGAGCTAATTGAGGTGGTCTGGGGCAGCTCACACTACAGCTGCTCCTGACACGTTCCACTGGAAGGAGGCCCAACGGAGGAACCAGGAGGTGAGACGCTCTCCCACGGCTGGGCCCGGGGAGCGCCACGGCTGGACCCGGGGAAGCGCCACGGCTGGGCCCGGCATCGACGACCAAAGGACTGTCCAGTGTGGCGTGCACGTCACACGTGACGCCAACTCCCAGGTGTGCTGTGCACCTGCAGACACGCTGCTGTGTGCGAGAGCCAGTGACAGCCAACAGGAAGTGAAGGAGCGGAGACCAGAGATGGCGACGTCTCTCCCGTTCAGCGCTGTATTTACCTTCCAAGCGTTGGCTATCTCAACATGAATAAGACATGAGGAGGGAGGCAGGTTCTTTCCCCTTTAGCCGTGCCCTCATGCGCAGTGCTGACGAGCACACCCTCGCTGTAGGCATGCACGCTGCAGAGGATCGTCTCTGATCCCCGTGCCACACAACGGTCTGGGCCAGGAGAGCAGGAACGAGTCTTTTTATAAATCGAAAGAAGGACTTAGAATAATGATGCCACTTGATTCTGTGATTGGGGGACTCAGCACAAAATTAATCCTTGTGCACACTTTGGGCCCATTAGTACCAATTGAGCATCGTGTCAATGCCACAGCCTACCTGAGTATTGTTGCTGACCATGTCCATCCTTTAATGACCACAGTGTGCCCATCTTCTGATGGCTACTTCCAGCAGGATAACGCACCATGTCATAAAGCGCGAATCATCTCAGACTGGTTTCTTGAACACGACAATGAGTTCACTGTACTCGTATGGCCTCCACAGTCACCAGATCTCAGTGCAATAGAGCACCTTTGGGATGTGGTGGAATGGGAGATTCGCATCATGGATGTGCAGCCGACAAATCTGCAGCACTGAGTGATGCTATCATGTCAATCCGGACCAGACTCTCTGAGGAATGTTTCCAGTACCTTGTTGAATCTATGACACGAAGGATTAAGGCAGTTCTGAAGGCAAAAGGGTGTCCAACCCGGTACTAGCAAGGTGCACCTAATAAAGTGGCCGGTGAGTGTGTGTGTGTGTATATATATATCTGGCATGTCATCATATGCATTAAGCCAAAGTGGTGCCAAGGAAAGAGGAGCTGTGTGTGTAGTTAGACTATTGCGGGACACTGAGGAGCGATGGGGATGTTCCCGGGAGCACATATAGGTGAAAATCCTCCTGTAATTTTAGAAGTACATTTGTTCATACTTTAAATGTAATAATAACAACCTTATTTATGAATAAGTAATATATACTTACTGTAAAGTTTTACTGCCATCACGTAAATACCACGCCTGATAGAAACATTCTAAAAACAGATTACAGTTCAGCGTAAAAACTCGTAAAAAGTTCCATCTCTGAGCGTACAGTATAAAAAAAATAAAGTTAAAATTGTTCTCCTAGCATTATGAAACGAGATCCAATGACAACTTGCTATGCGAGAAGTATTTTCACTAGATACTTCAATAGACTTTCTTTTTTTTTTTTTTTTTTTACTACTTTCACTTCTACTTGATTAATTATTTTAAAGTAACAACCCCTCGACTTGCATGCAGGTCTTGGCTCCCCACTGCTGGTGTCTACTAAGAGCACTTTGTCACATGCCTTAACACACTCTTCATCTGTCAACCACCTGTCTGCTATAAAGGTCGCGCAAGAGTCTAGAGCAGGTCAGTCAAAACCATGGGCTAGTGTCGAATTGCACGGGACAATAAATCACCCCATCACACTGTGTGTGCGCGAGTGTGAGCCCACGGCCAGATGGCACTGGTGCTTTACCGGCCATATTCGATCACAAAGCCCATACTGACTAAACGTTCTGCTGCGTGTTCCTCACTCTGCAGCTCCGTCTCTGCTGCCGCTCAGGCTGCGTGTGCTGAGAAGAATGAAGCACCATCAGGTCAACCTGCTCCAGTACACGCCGGAAAAAAAAAACAGGACTTTCTAAAACTTCATGTCCTAAAATGCATCGGAAATAGTTTTCCCGTATACCCATCTGTCTGTAGTAAAACCAAGCAGAGCATCACAGCCCACTAAAAACACTTTTAGTCTTTAAATCACAGTATCACAGTAAATAAAAAGCTATTTGAATCAATAGCTCGAGTCTGCTGTATATGATTACAAAACAAAAGATCAGTGTTCAGCAGTGCCCTTAGGCTAACCAACAAATAACCTACTGACATTACAAAACATCCTTATTGACAGTAGGCAGCAAACGCACAGCAACAGAGCTGCACTGTGCTTCATTCTGCAGATGGTGCCCAATTAGGACCCAGACCCCCACGTTCACGGGGGGGGGGAGATGTTACCCTGAGAGGGGGTGATGTTACCCTGAGAGGGGGTGATGTTACCCTGAGAGGTGGCTTGAGGAAACTGTAATCCCACTGAAAGTCAGACATGCGCTGCAGTCTGGCTCCGCCCCCTCCTCCCTGGAGCACAGCAGGACCGAGCTACGTATGCGCTCACCACGGACTGGAGCACGCCGGGGAAAAACCTGGGGGTTCTGGTATGGTCCGCACGGGCCCAGACCGTGGGCTTATTTACCCAGCAGCAAGTTTAAAAGACCACTCTGTACCACCACCCCCCCCCCCGACTTCAGAAGCCATCCGGGCCTCTGATGACTCCGACCCACTCGTGGATCCAGTCCGATCTCGACGGCACTCGGTGCCAGCAGCTGCCGTAGGCTCTAATTGGTCCCTCTGGGCAGGGCTGGCACAGAGGAGACCAGGCATCTGTGTGGAGTGGGCAGGGGAGAGGGCACCGCACCACTGGAACAGCTGCCCTCAATGTCACTTGGCCTAGCCACACGGATGTCGAGGTGGGGGAGTGACCTTCCGCTGTAACCACTACGCCCACCCTCAGGCTTGGACAGGAGGCCACGTTTATTTCAGGAAATTATTTTCCAGAGCATGTTCAAGATCCTTTTTTAATGACGGCGATGAAATAGCGAAATAAACACTTGCTGCAGTTGAAGATCAGTGGTGAGAACGGCACGGTATCGCTAACAACGTTGGCACCAGAGGACTTCCTTCAAAAAACGCAACTTACTTAACGCAACATAGCATAAAGTACGTGTAGCATAGAATATTCGATGAGGAAATTGGTAAAAGGAGTTTTAAAGCAGGTAAGTAAAAAGAAAATTTATGTTACAATACATTTACACATCTGACCAGCAACATCACGGTGATTAGTTCTACTAGGTACTACTAGAATGGCAATATAAGGGGACCACTGTTCTTCTTAAGGTCACATGACTAATTCCCAGAAGCCAGCTGCAAACCAGACTGGTGTTGGAGGAACACCAGCATTCTCTCCATAGTCCTGAAGTCCTGAGCATGGACAGTGTGCAGGACACTCTGAACAACAGTTAGCATCGTGCTCTGTGGTATCAACCCAAGACCACTTACAAACCACAACGGTCCAGTAACAAGCAGAACACTGACTGACCTTTAATTAAGGTTCGTTAAACAGCTCGCGGACAAAGTGGGAGCGTAAACAGAGTGTGTAAGGAGCGTGTGCCCCTGTGCCATGCGCCTGACAGAGGCGCTGTTGCGCACGTAACCCGAGAGGCTTCACCTCAGGTTGGTCATTAATATCCACAAACACGTTAAGCAGAGAATGCAGGTGAAAGAGGATCTGGGATATGACGAGCACCCTTGTGGGAGGAGAGAAGGTCCAGCCCTAAAATAGTCCAAGCAGCATTTAATGCCCCCACCAAGCAGAGAATAAATAAAGTACTAATGTGCCCGAGCACTCTGTCTAACGCCTCCATTATGTGTAATATTTACAGGACTTTTTATTCCACGTTATTGCTTAAAGGGGAGTTGCTGCACCTAAACACCCCCCTCCCTGCACCTCCTGCTCACACACACACACACCTTGGTGGTTCTACAACACTTACGGGGGATTAGGGAGTGAGTTTCTCAGAAGGGAGAAGAGCTTCACGGAGGCACAATGTTATAAAAAGGACAAAGCTTTGGGTGACAGTCCTTCAGTTCCAGGCCTGTCCTTACCAAGCTTACATGATCGGGTCCATGAGGCCCTCATAATGTGCCAAGAACTCAACTGAGGGCCATGAGTGTAGAGTGACATTTAGCAAAGTGTTCCAAAAAACACAAAGTAAAGCTTCAAATGCGATGATTATTGATAGAAAGCCAAAGTTAAAAATAGCGCACAAGGCTAAATATTAGAAAACGTTGATTCCAAATGGCAAACTTCCTTGTGCCCTGCTAGTGCTACCGCCTCAGAGCACTGTGCTCCCCACAGCCCCACACACAACTTCCCTCTCTGGACATCTGAAGGCATCATGACAGGAGACAAACTAGCTATTTCCTACAGAGCGATTCACCAGGGACAGCAGAAAATGAACTGGTGCTGATCAATATGGTCCTCTCCCTCTCCTGCTCTCTCTCTCCTGCTCTTTGTGTGGGCTACAGTGATGTTGGGGGAGGCGCTCTCCAGATATCCGTGTGCATATTGGTGCAATCTAACAATATCAATCATGCCCATATCTCTGTTCCCATTCAAATCTTATCTACAGGCCAAAATAACAGTGTCCAAAATTCTCACGTTAAACCGAGTTAATTAAAGTCAAAGGAAACAAGAAACTGTATGGAGAGCGAGACGGAAAAGACAGAGTGGAATATTTTTTTTTTTCTCCAATTTGGCATCCCTGCCTCTCAGCTGTGTGCGTCTGTAGCAGCATGCGTCCGTGTTTTTTAGCAAAGGCTCGGCCAAATTGTTGACACGCATTCTTCAGGACGATGCGAGAGCACGTCTTGGCACGCCAGTGTCCGGGTGAGAGAGGGAAGAGGGCAGCTGGCCTTGTGACAACCCTGGCACGTAGGGCAGGTGTGCCAAACGCCCGCACAATCTGACCCCCGGGGCCGTCTGGTCTGGGGGAGCAGGAGAGGGAGGGAGGGCAGAAGAGGGAGGGCGGGCGTGTCTGGGGGGGGGGACTGGTGCTGACCTCTGAACAAACCCTGAAACATTCCTAATGTCCTGCACAGCCCCGTGGTTACTATTCCACATTAAAGTCAGCTTTGTACACCCTCAAAGGGTGCGGGAACCGGGCCAGGATATGAAACTGACACATTTCCTCATTCATAAACGTGGACTACAAGCGCGTTTTACCATCTGTGTGACATATGGTGCTACTGCATTCCGTCCTCATCGGTATATGACAATTCGTAATAGAACATGGCTCAGCAAAAAATACCACCTGAACATACGGTGGGTAAATTTCCTGATACGAAGTCGACGTGGAATGACTGATCTTTCCTCTAACAATGTTTGGTCATGCATGCAAGTCACACAATTCTATACACACATCTTTAGCTAATTGACAAATGTATATATATTTTTTTTAAGGCACATTCGTGTGCTGTTTAGAGTCGGCATGATAGCCAACCTTGGAAGGACAAGAGTAGGGGAGCATGAACAGGAAGGCAACTTGCTTAAGCAAGATTTCAGAACGCCATGAATTTTTGCCAAAAGAACAAAAGGACAAAATTATAAACAGAAACAGACTGAGGAAAGATGCAATTTTGCTGCTCAACTCGGTGCAAACATGAAGTTCCCGGATCAGTGAAAGTTACAAATGCGTAACGTTTTTATTCAGCTGGCATTTTTCCACTCGTCTCACAAGGCAGAGTAGCTAAAATGGTACTTAAGTATTGTTTCTTCTTAAACATTACTCATTTAGCAGTGCAAGGAGCCACTGAAATTATTTCTTAAGCAACGTTAAGTAAAAAAAAACTCAAGTAGTGAGTCATTGCATCTCATTTAAAAAGCAGCATTTTTTACAGTTTGCTGGTCTGGAGCATCCAAGTGCGTGTTGGTACAATGCCAAGGAAGAAAGACATCAGCAATGATCTTGAGAAGCTATTGTTGCTGACCAGAAATCTGAAAAGGGTTATAAGGCCATTTCCAAACAATTTGAAGTCCATCATTCTACTGTGAGAAAGACGACTCACAAGTAGGAAAACAGTGAAGGCAGGTGCCAGTCTTCCCAGGATTGGCACGTTCGCCAAATTGCATCTGAACAACCATGTGACTTCTGGAACGATTTCCTTTGGAAAGACGAGAACAAAGTGGAGATGTCTTGCCATGATTCGCATATCAGCACAAACACCTCAGACCAACCGTCAAGCTCAGTGATGCAGGGTTGATGATTTCGGTTTGTTTCGCAACCACAGGACCTGGGTACTTTGCACTCATTGAGTTAACCGGTGTGAGGCAGTCTGTCCCGACAGCTAAAGACTGGATGAAACTAGGTCATGCAACCAAATCTACAACACGCAACCAAATCTACAACAGAATGGGTGAAGAAGGAAAGAATCAGGGTGTTAACGGCCAAGTCAAGGTCGAAACGTCAACACACTGGAGATACCATGGCAGGACCTCGCGAGAGCTGTGCACGAAGGAATGGCCACAAACAGAAGCGACGTAAAGCAGAGACGGCCAAAATTCCTCCAAAACGACATGAGAGAAAGAAAGCCATACAGAAGAGTTACTGCTGCTAAAGGTTGTTCTACAAACTATTGATTCATGGGATGTATACAGATTTTTGTACTGAGATAATGACACGGTGGAATCCAATGCGGATGGCTAGCACGTTTTACTTTTGGTGACATTTACGCTGTGATTTGGTCGTTAGCAAAACTGGACTGATCGGTCGGACCTCGTTGTCTAAATCTGGCATTTGTGGTGTTGGGACGTTGGAGTACTCCGTACTCCATTAAGGACTGGCCCCGTGTAAAGGGCTCCCCCTGCAGGGATGTACAGCAACAACCCCCAGACCAGACTACTCAGGAAAAGTCAGGAACTTATAAAAGGAAGGCGACATTTGTTGGAAATGGGCTTCAGCGATAGTTAATGGAAATTCAGATGGTGACACTATTAAGACATTTTATAAGGTGAGCTATGCAGTGTGGGTGAAAAACTGCAATGATGAGGAGAATTGAAGTAATTTTAAACTGTAAGAAGAGTTAAAAATATAGATATTCACAAAACAAAAACAAGATTGTGTTAACATTTGTGTGTTGAAAACAGAAGTTTCAGCAAATGGACTGTAATATGAGCACTTTAATAGGTCTCTGGCTATTGGCAGAATGCTGCGGTATCCCAGGAGGACCAGCACTCTGAGGCGACTGGGAAGAAATGAGCTGTTATTTTGGCAAGATTCACTGATCTAGTCTGTGTGTGTGTGTGTGAGAGAGAGAGAGCGAGAGAGAGAGAGAGAGAGAGAGAGAGAGAGAGAGAGAGAGAGAGAGAGAATGTGTGTATGTAAACCTAAGTGATGCAGGTACATAAATAGAACTGGGACCCACACATGGCAGTGTGGTCCAATAAGACAGAAGAAGGTTCAGATCTCGCAATCCAATGAGCAGAGTAACACACAGACCCACTTCGGAGTACAGAGAGGAACACACACACACACACACACACACACACACCCCCTCTTATACTACCATCCGACAAGCACTGAAGTTGATTTGCCCATCCGTCTGGTTGGGACTCAATTACTCTTTCCCTGTTTAGAGGAAATCTCACTAATTAAATACGTTAAGCATTAATTATTCAGACTGAGTGGGGCCTATAAAACTATACTCACCCAGCACAGATAATCAATATGCCAAGAGTGGAATTAACAGTTATCTTAAAGTCCTCTGCAAACAGAGCAGGCTGAAAGACCAACATGAAGTAATGTGTAATTACAGCAAAAGCACAAACATACACAGCGACACACACACACGTAGGACTCAGTCACTCCTATTGGCCGAGGTGAAAAGAATGTTCACGGCACAGACGTAGAGAATTATTTTAACAATTCAGAAGTTTGAAAAGTGAAGAATCTGAGTCATCTTGAGCGTGAAACAGAGAAAGCCAGAAGACCTCCACTGCCATGACAGAGCAGCCATGGTGTCCAGGTATCATATATCCATCAGTCTAACAGCCTTGTGTGTTAAACAATCTGGACCACATTTCCCATTTGCCTCTGAGGTCTCCCACACACACACACACACACACACACACACACACCCCACCCCCCACCCCCACCACACACACACACACACACACACAGACAGAGACAGACTTGCACACACTTTCTTGCGGTTTTAAATTTGGACAGACACCTGTGGTGATGGATGACGGTCTGGCTAGAACGTCTGTGCAAGCGTGTGTGTGCGTCCATTTTTTATGGGACTTTTTCGGACATCGGGGCGTCCAGCTGGAGGGCCTAAGTGCCGATCATAGCTGGAGGTTTAGAGCAAGACAGACTGTAGCCCTCAAGAAGCATGAGCAATCCTAATTGCCCCTCTGAGAGAGTCAAAGAGCACAAACAGCACCAGAGACGAGGGGACCTTGCTTTAAATCCTCCAAAAAGTGTGGCATCATGATGGGAAGAAAGCATACAGAGAGAATGACTAAGGGCAGAAGGGGTAATTAATAAAGAAAAGTAGTCTGAACAAAATGAGGCAAAGTGCTGGCTTCCTCTCCAGTCCCAGAATAGAGCACCAGCTTGAGTGTCTGGGCCAGTTTGACTGAAATGGAAAGCAGGGAATTATGGGGAGGGGGTCTGGTTTCCCTTGAACACCCCCACTCCACCAACCCCAGTGTTGAAGGCTCACATCCAGTTGGAGTGGTCTGGCTACAAGATGGATGTATGGGGGGTTGTTGCTGGGCACCCTGGACCCTGGATGGCCCCCCTGGCCCAGGGACAGAGACACCCAGCAAGTTAATTAGGGGAGTTTCCTCACTCGGTCACAGAGGGGAGGGGGCAGACATATGTGACGACCACACTCTCTGGTCACTGTAGCTGCTCCAAGCCCATATGGCAGAAGCAGTATCACACAAGCCACAGCAGCTAAGCCTTCTTCACATGTCAAGCTGACTTATTCCAACCTACCAGTTCCAGGTAACTGCACAGAAGCAGCATGAGTCAAAAATGTCCCACACGCAGCCGAAGAACTTGATGTTTGAAAGCGATCAACCTGATCAGTTTCGGCGATTGCATGAAATTGGCACGCCGTCGCTGGATGTTATATGAGCGGTAATTCAAAGAAAGTCCAGAACACGGGGTCGCAGGGGTCGCACCGTTTTCTCTGAACAAGTTAACCTCTGAAACCTCCAGATGACATCACTAGTGGGAGGGGCATAATTAACTGCAGAGCTTTTAGACGTGTGCCATGGACCGCTTTAGGCTCTGGGGCTTCTCATTTGCTTTGCCCTTTCCCCTGTCATGTTACTAATGGTTCCAAGTTCAAGTACAAGCAAGAAATAACCTGGGTCATCCATAAAGGAACAAGGCAGCATGGAGTCACCGCTGTTAGGGTCATTCCATGGCCAATCACAAAACTTTATTTCATACCTTGAAACAATACAATAGATTGAGAACTAACAAAAAAAGTATATATGTGTAAAAAAGAAAAAATATATATATATATATATATATATATATATATATATATATATATATATATATATAGTATAGTAGTGTGTGTGTATATATATATATATATATATATGTATATATATATATATATATATATATATATACACACACACACACACACACACACACACTACTATACACATACACACATACCCTCCCTCGTAAAAATATTGCAAATAAATTAATTAAAAAAAAGTTCCCTTCCCTACCAACGCCATCCCTAAAACATCCACAATAAAAAACAATAAACACAATTCCCCAACACAGCTGACGAGAGCTGTTAAGAAAACCCGACACATGAGACAAGCGGCAATTAACAATGGACATCAAAAATGAGTTAACTAGAAGGCAGCATGGCAGTACCAGAACCGTATGTAATTGTAGAAACCGAGGTGCTGAAATTGGCTACACCGCTTCTGACAGCAATGTGTTGAAATTAATGATTGATACGGCTATTAAATAACGACACTGACATCTGTTGCACCACCCAAGCCAAAACTATAAATGGATTAGATTCATCACTCTGCTTAATTCTGCTATTTCCACCGCACGCAGCCTTACCAGTCAAGTGTGCTGATATTTTACACCTTCCCCTAGTGTCAAGTGATGAACACCATAAACGATTTTACGACGAGACTGTCAATAACTGATCATCGGCCAGATTATTAGAGAACAGCTACCTGTGTCAACGCACAGAGGGTTAAATAAGACCAGACAGAAGGTGAGGGGTGAAATAAGGAAGTGAAGGACAAGGAGAGGGATCGTGAATCAACAGGACGGACATACCAACAGTCTGAGGTGAACTACTAGGCATTGTACATGCATCTACAATCTACAACATGGAGCTTCTGGCGATGCTACCTGCTAATTCCCCTTTGCATTCGCAGTCGCTCAGGCTGTGGGAAGCAAACGGTTAATGTCAGGAGGCAGGCAAGGCCAGGGTTATATGCCACATGGGCTGCTCTTTGTGGTTGGATCAAGTGGACACTAACCATAATTAACATGCCTGGCAGGCCTGCTGCTCTGTAGGCCTCTTCCCACAAATGCCAAAGTGCTGTGATTATTATGGTAACACTTCACTCGGTGTGGACAGACAGCCCTGGGTCGGGATACTGGAGACGGGTGTCCCAGAAGGCTTTGGGACTGGGTGTCCCAGAAGGCTTTGGGAATGGGTGTCCCGATGTCAGAGGCAGGCACCTTGCTAAGCTACAACCCAGACCCACAAGCACTTGTAAGCTTAGGTGGATGCAAAGGAGCATTCCAGAGGGATATCTGGGAAATGATGAAAATGACCCGAATAGTAACTTATTACTTCCTCTTCATTTACCAGTAAATCAGCACATTCAGCATATATGCACACGTTGGCTTTTCAAGCCGGCAGCTTGAACGAGGGCATCTGTGCGAGGCAACAAATGGGTATGTTTTTAAATGATTAGCGAGCCCATTCCTGTTTAAGGTTTCTGATTTATTTTGCTCCCTGCGTCAGCAGAGACCCCTCGCAATTCTGAGAAAACATTTACCCCCAAAACAGGGAAGGAAAGAGTGTAACTGCAGTGTAGCATTTCAGTGCGCCACAGTGTGGGTTACACATGTCAACACTTGGCCTTCCGCGGCTGGCACAAACACTCAACGCACTTGGCCGTGCGGGAGCGCGCACGCAGTTACTCACAGACGCGTCTGCGCTCGCTTGTACGCACTCGGTGGATATGCATACATTATTCTTCTCAGCTCTGGTTGTTAAGACTACAGACACTATGAAAAGCCTCACAGAGGATGTTAAGCAGAGAGGACACTGGTATTTACATTAGAGACACAATACCCCCCCCCCCCCCATAGTTTTAGTCAATGGTACTTACTTATTGATGCTAAGTGCATACACTTCAGTACATAAAACTCATCCTCTGTGTGTGTGTAATCAGCGTGGCCATGACGGGCAGGTGGCTTATGGTCTGCTGGTTGGGTGGGTGTCATGTGAGGAGAGGCATGGAGAGGTTTTAATCGTGGCCAGCTGACAGTTTGATGGGGAAGCAGTAGGAGACCTGGAGCTCTCAGCAGGGCCTCCAACAGACCATAGACTCCATAGAACATAATGTGTTAAATACACACGTTCTGTTCAGCTGGGTTCTCTCTCCCCGCCGTCTATGGAAGCAACGGGCAGTTAGGCTGACCAGCAGAGAACATGGCTAGAAAACTGGGTAATATGTGAGTAAAAAGAAATAAACAGTGCAAGTTAGATGATCGCTGGATTTGGTTAATGGCTCTTAAATCCACGTCATACCTCTGTGTTACCTCAGAACAGGACAACATGGCTGACTGTATACTCACTACAGCTACAGAAGGGAAAGATGAGCAGGCCTCACGACCTCCTGACCTTACGTTCAGAAGGACTGCAGAAGCACGACGTACACCTTCCGCTAAGTAGTTATACGCCGCTGCAGTGATATAAACCTACTTATTCAAGCATCCAAGACCCATCACTCTACAAGCCCTACATTCTGATAATTATGGGTCGTTTTGAAATGCTAATATTAGCAATATTAGTGTTTTTGAGAACAACAATAAGGAAATGGTTAATAGCGACCAATGAGTATTAATGTTCTATGGTGTCTGGGCTATGTGCATAACTTTATATGTGTGTTATTAAAGGTAGGGTTAAAGTTCATGCAAGTCATTCATTAAAGCAGTTGGAAGCCATGTTTTGAGTCCATGTTATCTACTCCCAGACATAGCCACTGAGTCCTCCAATCACACGCATACTTCATCCCAACCTTACTCCCAAGCCCCGCCACTTAAACAATGTGGTGTCTGTTCATATGCAAATTAACTGTCCGGCATGAAGGACCACCTTCAGAATAAATCTGATTGGTTAGTTCAACTGGGATGTTTTTGAATTTTTAATTGCTGATCCACTGATTGCAGAGCTCAGGATAGTCACAATGCTTTCCCCGATCAATTGACCACTGATAATAATAATAATAATAATAATAATAATAATCTACTAGTGTTCATAAACCCTGAGGGATTGCACACACGTGTAACAGCACACACAGTAGAGGGAATATTGCTTTGGAAAGGTTTTTCAACACAATACCAATAAATGTTGTTGGGCATAAAACAGTCGCACAGAGGACCTCACACACTGAATTAAGGTAAAGGGTGTGTAAGCAGGACTTAAATGGAGTTTAGGGAAACTAGAGTTTTACACTTCTTAGTAGGGAGGTATCTGGAGTAGCAGCTGATTGAAGGTGCGGAGTGAATAGTCCACACTCCCCTGGCCAACAGACTCTCACACTGCTCAAATCCTCTCAGGCCTGGAGACATGCATTTGTCATAAATAGGGTATATATTACAGGGCGCGAGTAGGGTTACTTCCTCAGTAAGGCAATACGTATGTAAAGACGTAGGGCAGAATTAGGGAAGGGAGAAGGGGAGAAGGGAGGGAGGGAGGGAGGGAGCGACAACAGCGTGAAGGGAAGAGTGGCAGAAATCATAGGAGGTGCGAACTAGCCAGCGATGCCAAAAAACAAACCAAAATAAATAAACCACATAAGGAGAGAAGGAGAAGACGGACACACTGGGGCTCACAGCCGCAGACAGATGGAGATGGAGAGAGAGTTTAAAAGAACGTTGTCCACCCCTAAAGCAGCAGCGCTCGCCAATGCCATGACAGTGCAATATTATGCATTATATATATATTACACTATATAATACTCACACACATGCATACATATACACACACGCGTTCAGAAAGGTTATGAATAAACATGCTCAGATATGCACAATAAACGTGCACAAGTCATGCTATGCGAGCCGTAGCTGAAGCGTCGGACTCCACACGGTCTCTGGTTTGGCCTTTCGGTGTCGACGTTGAACAACATGCAACAGCCCTGCTGCCGAAGAATGACAGCGAGACTGTAGATGCTGCGCTGGATCACTTCCATTACGGCATATGTGCTTCCGAGGACTTTAGAGCCCAATATGGCAACCTTGCATAATCAGTAGCTGTGTGAGGTCCGCTCAGAGCTTCTGCCGTAAAAACCCGTCTCAGCCTAACAGAGTAGATGTCCCACCACTGCAAGGATCTCAGCTACACCACCAGGACAACGTGAAAATCTGACTGATAATAAGGGAGGATGGTTTAGCGTAGGCAAGGTCTGTCTGCGGCCTTCAGCCTGACGGACGGCCCACTGTCTGATTAAAGCCACAGTAAGTCACAGTAAGTGTTCTGTGTAGTACAACGGCCCTCTGCTGTCCATCCAATCAGTCAAACAAAGAGACCTGGGGCAGATGCCTCGTCAGCACGAGGGTCCTAAAAACAAGGGGGGCCAATCGTTTAACTGAGATTTAGAGGTGGCTAAACGTGGCGGCCCTCCTGTGTCAAAGACACGCTCGACCCTGAGCTGCGTGATCTGCTCGTGAAAGTCGGCTACTTGCCAGGCTAACTCTGAACACCTTTCCTGTGGCGTGCGGCCCCTGGAGTGCGGCTGTGGCCCCTGCACCTGTGAGCCGACGCTGGTGGGAAGGAGCTGGCGGGTCGGAGCAGGGAGACGGTGCCGCGCTGATTTATGGGCAAATAAAGAAGCACATCAACGCCTGGGCTGAAACAGGAGCCCCGGACATCGCCACAGGGGCACGGCTGTGTCGGGCAGGGGGGCCGTTCTGTCAGACAGTCTGTTTAAGAGTAGTGATGCCCAGCCTGGTCAACATTTATGTCTGTGTGTGTGTGTGTGTGTGTGTGTGTGTGTGTGTGTGTGCGCGCTCACAGAGACATGCAGGTATGATTTACACACAGGAAGAAAACACACTTGTGTGCTGACCGGCGCAGACTTAAGGGTATGAAAGATGGAGCAGAGAGGGCTGGATGGAGCTGGGGAGGGCGTGTTCTACCAAATAACGCCATGGTAACGCTCACTGATGCTGACCACATGGAAGAGCGACCTTTAAACATACAAACACAGGGAAGAGTGGCCTGCAAATGAACACGCACACACACACAGTCTCAGTCACACACCCATAGCTGGGGTCAGCACAAAACAAAAGGCTATTTGTGCAATGTATCTCTCCTTAATTCTCATTGGATCAAGCTTCTAAATACTCATCTTTAATTGGCACAGACTGTGCTAACTCGTACAACTAGACAACGCACATATGTACATACACAAGCTCACATGTACATAGATAAGCTATTGGAACCAATTTGCGAACTACGCAAAACCATGAGACGCACCAGACAGACGTGCTGGGTATAAAAGCCCTCCACGAAGAGCGGAACAAATATGGGGTGAGCGTGTGCTGAGAAGTAACGCCTCAGCACACTATCCAGATGGTTTCCTCTGTGCGTGTAGCGTCTATTCTGAAGAGCAGTCTGGAGCCAAGCGTCTGTTTCGGGGCTGGAGGCCCCTGCAGGTGCTCCTCTCTCTCCTCCTCTCACTCCTCCTCTCTCCTCATCTCCTCTGTATTGCACTCTTCTGTCGTTTATTCACTTTATGGGATTATCGAGGCACTTCTCTCCCGCCTGCGATTCATTACGTCCCTAACTGCTCACTTAGGTTTATGCCCCTTTAAATCCCCCTGCAGATAACCAACCAGCCACAGTAAACAGGGTTGGAGAGAGAGGAAGGCTAAGAGACTTGGTGGGTGGATGGGTGGTGGTGGGTGGGGGTGGTGGTTGGATGGGTGGGGGGGTCATCAGAGAGAAAATTAAGAGATGTCACGCAGTGGTGATCATGACGGTGACGAGAAGTGGTTAGTCGCCATTTTTAACACAGCTGCCCTCTTTCTAGTCATTAGTAATTCAATTTGGTCTTTATTAGCCACTCTTATCTTCTGCACAGAGTCCCTCTGGCAAGCCCACGCGACTCCCCCTCCCCATCCAGCCCCTCCTCCTCTATCTCTCCTTCCACTCCTTCACACTCTCCTCCTCTTTCGCCTCAGAGGAGCTTCACCTTAAACCTGACAAATAACACCACATAACTGCAGGGAGGAGAGAGAGAGGGAGAGAGAGAGTGTGAGTGAGGGGTAAAGGGGGAGATCGGTGTGACACAGGACGGCGGAGCCGCTGGAGCAGTAAGGCTCACTGCGCAAGCGTGTCGGACGCGGTCGGAACGGAGCGGCGCCGATTACAGAGAGACGGGCCGCCTTGCTCCACTACTATCTGGGCGGGCGGGGGCGGCTGTAAAAACAGTGATTGCTTTCCATCACGTTGTGCCTATATTCTCCAGTTCGTTAAAACAATCCAATTTGCAAAAGGATAATTATGCATTAGCTCCTTTTTATCTACTGAGTGCGAGCACTGGCAGGGTTTGATAGCGTAGCTACATTCAGCGTGCCATTGCTGCAAATTACCCACTATCGGCACATGTACGCCATCATGGCCGGACTGGACAATTAATTAACCCCCACCTCCTTCCCCGCCCAGAACCCTTCTACCAATACATAGAGCACACACCAGCACATATAGCTCTCCAATGACGGCTCCTGGTGAAACGCTGACCTCTAGTGGTCAATCCTGCTACAAGGTGGTTTATTCTTAACTATTTCATAGGGTAGCTTTAAGCTTTTCCTCCCAGACCCCCAACCCTTTATTTATTTATCAGAAAACATATGACCTAAACCTTATCCATATACCCGGGTCAGGCTCTAGTTTGGGGTTTCCATGGCAACACATGGGATACAAACAGAGTTAATTAAATTTCCAGTGATTGTTTTGTGCTAATTGCTCATTACGCCAATTAGTCACAGAGGGTGTCAGGAGAGTCTGTATCGCTCAGGGAAAGGGTAGATGGAGACATGAACTGTTTTCCAGAAGAGATGTTGACTCACGGAGACACAACTAGGACACAGCGACGTCCGTCTACCTTATGTCTCCACACATACAAGCACAGATGACAGAACTGTTCACGTAAGGGGAAACAACCCCATCAAAAGTAGAAACCATTATTTTAAGTCAGTTTAGAGTATTAAAGGGCAATTGTATGGTTGCTAGTCATTCTATGAACTGTGATCAATACTCTCCATGTGTTGTGATACTGCACACTGCAAAATATACAGTAGGTGTGAGACAGTGCTGAGACGGAGACAGCCTTGATGACGACACACACACACGCTCATGAGTGACTAACACTCCACAGTTGCGCTTACAGGAGGGTGACATTTGCACACAGGCAGTCCTGCAAGGGTCCGTTATGACGCTGCTCGTCAAATGACAAAGTAGCTGTCCATATTGCCCGGTCTGTAAACGTCCATACAACGTACGGCCTGTACAAAGTACAAAGGAAGTGACCTGTCTAGCCTGAAGATGAATTCTTTATTAACATGAATGTCAAAAGAAAAAAAATGTTTTTGAAATCTCCAAGGAAAATGAATCTGATTAAACATAGTAACTATGACCCATGTTTTAATATTTTCAAAAAATTAGGTCGCACAGCCTTACCTGTTCTGGGACTCCATGCAGCAGGGGCGGGGCCAGAGGAGGAGAGGCGGAGCTTGTGTCTGCCATACGACACAAGCACTCTGGCCTGGCCGCGTCTGCCACCGGTCGGGGGCTTGACAGGAGTGTGTGTTCTCCTGCGCAGTGAATAGCGACTCCTCACAGTCACCACGCCGAGACTGGACCTCCTCTCTGGAGTAAGACTGCTGAGAGGAGGACGGATAAACATGTGTGATGCTTCTAAACCAGGCACTTGTCTATTTGGTTCCGAATTCCCTGATACAATTCCATTAAATGCAAGCATAGTGTCATGCTGCCATCTGGTGGCCAGTTCTTGTAACTTCTTATTGTGGTCTCCTGCAAAAACTTTGGCAGGTATCCATGTTGAACTAATTAGGAAAATACACTAACTCACCTTCACAAGGCTCACAAATTGTAATATGCATTGGAGCACATTAGAGACATGTTGGTGAGCATGCAAGAATCATTTATATGATTGGCTGGAGGGCTCATCTGCATATTACAGGCTTCTTACAGATCTGCATTATAAAGTTCTATAATGATTAACAAGCAACTTATTGAACAAGCATAGTCAAATGCTATAAGCCAGGGTGATGAGTTAATACCAGGTTAATCTGTTCCTTAGTGTCATATCAGTGTTCTAGCAAACATTTTTTCATTCATAGAAAGCAAATTAATAAAAAAAACTAATACAAATGTAACTTCTTATTATTGATTTTAAGGTCCATGTAGCATAGTTCTTTAAATCATTCTACATCGTCATGAAATCTATAAATTTTGCTGGTGTATTAGTGTAAACAATCCAGGATTCGGGCACTAGCGCAGGGCTTTCATGCCTGAGGACCACTACATTAAAGGCACAGAGACACAGAAATGATCATGTCCCAGCTGTACCAACATATAACACACCACAAAAGTCAACGATCCAGAAAACACATTGACAGACCACTGTGTGTTACCCAACAGGGCCTTTTAAATGATGACATCATGTCAACACAAGCATCTATTGTGCCTATTGCATAACTGGACTAAGCAGGAATTCACCTAAACCTTTACACTCTCAGCTTGAGGTGTGAAAATATCGTGTCAAATGAATGCACGGCAGCCAGCGCCTCCATTCCAACCATAGCACGGAAAGAACGTGGCTGCAAACGATTGGACATCACATTCTCCTTCATACTCATGAAAACAAAAGCTTGATACAGCAGCGAATGACCAACAGTGATGCAAGTCCTGATTCTACCAAGCCTGGTGTGGAATCTCTGCCTTGTTTTTCATACCCAGCCCTTATCTGTTCAGGACAACGGTGTGGGAAAGATACTAATACTGTAAAGAGAGCTGAACGCTTTAGGTACAGTTCTTACCTGCTGCTGGATTTCTTGTTGATCGTGGTCCGACTCCTAAGCACGATGCCACCTGCAGGGAGCGGAGAGCTGGAAGGGCCGTGCTGGACACGCGAGGGGACCAGTACAAGGCTTGAGGCCGTGTCCCGTTTTTGAGCAGTCCACTGATACACAGACGCCTTTTGGGGAAACGTAGAGGTTGAAGCGGCCACGCCCACAGACGTGTTCTGCACAGCTGCCTTCCAGCGATAGCGACTGGCGTGGTCGACTTGAGAGGTGGGGGTACCTCCACTAGCTTTAGCCCGCTTTGGCGTCATGGGAGGAGCAGACGTGCATTTCTTGGCAACCTCTTGTCCCACCTTGCATGGCATCTTGAGAGCTTTGGGTGGCTTGTGTGGCAGTTTGGACAGGGACGCTGCTTTGGCGACTGTCGTCACGGAGCAGGACGATGACACCCAAGAGTATGCCGAGGTCTTGGGGGCACCTGGGCAAAGACCCGGCCTGCGATGGGGCTTCTTGTTGGAGCCAATCGCCTGCTTGATGTTAGCCACCCCAGTAGGAGCAGCTGGGGGTGGGGCCGAGTTCGGAGAGTGCCCAGCAGAGCGGATGGCTGGCTTGGGCTGGCTAAACCCTGTCCCTTCACATTTCACCCAAAGAAAACGGGATCTCTTGTGGGAAGAGCAAGTTGTTGACGCCTGCACTGCTGCAGCGCTCTTAGGCCTGAGGCCTGCACTCGAGCAAACCAATGGAGCAGGGGTCAGGACAGAAGAGTCACTTAGGGCCATTATCACAGTCCTACTGGCTATATTGCTACTGGGGACATGCGAGTTCATTGGTGGCAATGCCAAAGTCTCTCTTGTGTTGAAGGCACTAGTCTCCTTGGATGAAGAGACAGATAAGGTATCTCTGCAACCAACCCTGTCTGATGCGCTTCGGGATGCCGCTTGTACTTCCACATTGCTTTCAAGACCAAACTGTCTACTATCCGTTGCTGAAGAAGTCTTTGCCAGGTCTACATTTCCACCCTTAGTCCTTGTGGATTTCACTACTGTCCTGTTTACACTGTTGACTGGGGGTTTGTTACTCTCTGCAGACGATGCGTTTCCACTCACGGTGCGTGAAGTCGCTGTGCTGCGCATGCAGCTCGTCGACTCTGTTGGCACTTTAACGATGCCAGTGAGTTTTCTGCTTCCCTCAAGCGAGCAGGTACCAGAAGCTACAGGTCTCGTTTGCTGAGTTTGGTTCAGATTAGAGGTAGAGAACTGGGAGACTACCTTTTCATGAGGTCCGGTGGTCTTGTTGTTAAGGGAGTACGTTTTTCTCCAGTAGCTGGTAGGGTGACGGGTATGAGGCTGGTGTTGACCTGAATGTGACTGAACAGAACGCAGGTTGGGCCCTCGACCCCTACCTTGATTACATCTAGAAGAAAACCATTGAGCAGAGTTTGAATGGGCATCACCATGAACTCTCTTGTGGTCCATAATAAGATCTGTAAAATAATATTTGGATTAGATGACAAGGAATCATAGTCACACTATAAAACAGAATAGTTGGATTAGGTAACCATGAAGCCTAGTCGCACTAAAATTGTTATTAGTTCAACACAGAACAATTCTACTCGCTGTTATATTCCTGCCCTACGAGTGTTTCCATAAAAACAATAATGAACAAACACTAGCTTACATCACAGCACTGGTTCCATATTCGACTTCGCCTCCACATTAGAACCCAACCCGAACCACAGTTTAAAAAGCACACAGGTATTGGAAGAACTCGTGACATATATTTTTGCCTGACTGGGAATGAACTCGATCCAAAATTTAAACAAAGAACGTTGAGGAATACCAGAGTTACTTACATAATCAGAACAATAAAAAAGGCAAGCAGGTTTGCTAACTAACTTGTTTGTTTGTTTTTGGTACCCAATCCGATAGTTAGCCACGTTAGCTAACAAACATAACGACAGATGGCAGCTACGTTTTAAAAAAGACGAAGGTGAGTTTTCAATCAGAAAGTAATCGAAATACATCACACAAACCTATCACCAGCTACAATAGCTAGCTAAATCACTTACTTTGTAACTCCTCGATTTCCCTTTCCAAAGCTGCGCGTTCCGCCATATTGGAATCGCAAAATATTCGTATTAAAACCGCGCCAGAGATAAAGTGCGCATTTTGATGACGCAGAACACGGCCTGCGTCACCTGCTGTCTCCGTTCGCTGATCTGTACATTGCTCGCGCTATACAAATGGTGTGTATAATTGTATATAGATTAAATATCGCTGAGTTTGGTGCGAGTGTGCTGAATATTACTGACACAGGGCACACGGGGATTGCAGCTTGTTAGAGTGCTTTACAACGAATAACAATGTTACATGCTTTGTGAATATCTGGATTTGAGAATTTTTCCACTGATCTATACTGTTAAAAGGACTGGAAACAGATCACTATGAGGTTTAAACTGTTTGAACTCTCGCTCTTCGAAGACGTTTACAAATTGAGCAAACCGAAAGCAGACTGAACACCTCGGCAGAGATTCCAGCTTCTGTAATAACAACAGTTGTAAAGTGGGATATTTTTGCTTTCTTACTTTTTGATACAATTAGTTCGCCAGCTAATTAATTTAATGTCATAATGACTTGTCGACTTGTTCGTTTTGCTGTGTAGGTTTCATAGACAGGCTTATTATCTAATTAGTTGTTCTGTATTTTATGCTTTCACTTTCCTCTATGCTCTATTCTAAAAAAAAAAACGAATCAGAAAGAGGAAGCACCCTTAGAGCAGCTAACGTTAACTTTGTACGGTCTACTTTCGTATTAATATAAAGCAGTTCAAACATATAAGTAAATAACTGTAAATCAGTTAAACCATGGTATAGCATATCTACTTTTTTTATTATTGTTTGTTTATTTTACAGGTACCAACTTCCAGGAATGGCCTCCAGTGACAAAAACATTTACTTCATCACTATTCCAAATACTTCATACGGAAGGATCAGAGGCCGTATTTGCTACACAAATGAGGACCGATACTCTAAACAAAAGAATTCAAAGAGCAAAGATGTACCTGTTACATATATAGGCTATGTGATTGAACATAAGTTGTCATCTGATGTTCTGAAGAAACTGACACAAGAAGAGACAGAGTTACTGTTGGCTCTGGATACAGATGATGAGAGATTGAAGGAAATTGAACTAGGAAAGCGCTTAAAGCAAGCACTAAGCCTGACTGTAGGTTCTGAAGTCACAGTGGACCTGAATGGGGAGTGGCTCAAAGGTGTCGTTAGATACATCGGCAGTATTGCTGAGCCAAGGTTTGGATATCCTATAGCTGCAGTATTTTTTGGAGTTGAATTGCAGGTAAAGTGACGTGTTTTTTGTGTGTGTGTGTGTGTTTCTGTCTCAGTGAGTAAAACCACGGTCACTCAATTGTTTAACTGTGCTTTTCTCAGGGACAAGACAGGGGGAAAGGCCAGAACGATGGAAGCTTCTGCTTCAAACCCTTCTTTCAGTGTCCAAAGGACTGTGGCATATTTGCCCCCTTCAACAGAATCAAACCTCTGCATGCCAAACAATCCAGGGCCTCTACAGCACCTCAGTCAGGCCCATATGAACATCCCACAGGGCAGCTGGGTGTGGGTGACCGTGTAACCTATTTTATTGAAGACAAGTTGTTCCATGGTATGGTGTTGGAGATAGATGGCGACAACGGCATGGTTCTGATCTCAACAGTAAGCCACTGGCACATAAAGTACCACTTTGATTTTTCCATAGAGCATTCTGTCAGCTCATTCATAAGCACAATTGCTTACTACTGTCACATGTATGTTACATGACTGTAGGGACTGTGGGAGCATGGTGGAGGAACATGAGTCTTGGCACTGGTTTTCTTGCAACGTGTTTCACGCTCGTTTTCTCTTAACAGGACATGGATGAAAATGGGAAAGAGGGAGGAGAGATGAAGATTTCTTTGGCTTGTGTTATTAAAGAAGCAGATCTGAATAAAGGTGAAGAACGTACAATCTGTTTTTGTGTAGGTCAAACTTAAAAACAAATAATAAATACTATTTTAACACACTTTTTGGAATGAAGGGGAAGACACACTGAATATAAATGATTTACAGTTGTGTTCCTGGTTGGCTTTAATGTGTGTTTTTGCTTGTTTTGTTTTTTTTTTTGTTCTCAGATGAAACAGAAAAGATTGACCTTTCTGAAAGTCCAGAAATGACAAATGATCTGGGTCATCATGTGTCCATGGGATCCATGGTAGAGGTGAATATTGCTAAAGGACCTGTCTATGGAACTGTTCGTTGGATTGGCCATCTCCCGGGAGCACCTGACATCAGGGTTGGGCTGGAACTGGTAAAAACAAATAGTGACCTCTTCTGGTGACACTGGAAAATGAACTACCTTATGGAAATTGCCCCTGACTCAATAGCATCATTTCTGTCATGTAGTTTTTTGTGTTTATTACGTCTTCACTTGTCTCAGTACCTGTTACATTATTTCTTTATGTCATTTCTTAAGTCTTTTACTCTGTTATAGGAAGAGGACTGTGGGGTGAATGATGGCACATTCAGAAATGTGCGGTATTTTAAATGTCCTGCCAAGCGTGGTCTCTTTCTTAAGCTCTCCTCTTGCCGTCCTGATCCTCGTTTTCTGGGCGAGACTGCAGCAAAAAAACATTTTGGTATATTGTCCTCAAGTCTAGTGCATTCCAAATATTTTTTCTCAAAGCAATCCTACATACCACTACATAGTAGAAAGGACGTGCTGTGTAATGTCTGTGTGTTACAGATCATGACAGGCAGGCTTCACAGGAGAATATTCCACCTGTTGTATCTGAGGATGTGAGGAGGGTCCTGATTGGCCAGATGAAGGGCATTCAGGGTCACTGTAACTCCTGCTATATGGACTCCGCCCTTTTTAGGTTGGCACTCCTCTCCATCCCATTAAAGGCTAGAGATCAAGCAGTAGACTATTTTTAGACTAGTTTTGTGAAGTCTATTGTTTGCAGGAAAATTTTCCCAGTATACCATTTTTTTAATCCTGTTGTGTTGTAATATTTTAAACTAGTGCCACACCACCAGTGTCTATGCCTGCGTTTTAGCATTCATGGCTCTGTTCTATCCACTGCTTACCAAATGATTTTCAGTTTCATGATATATATATATTTGTCATGGTCTCTACAAATTTTCAGATTAAAAATGTTTTATGTAATTGTTTTGGAAACGGTAATGTAATTCACGGGCACCATTATAGGACGACTGGGACACACTACATGCTACTACATCTTTACTACATGCAACCATTTGTCCCTGTCTCTAGTTTGTTTTCCTGTTCGTCGGTGGTGGACTCTCTCCTGTTCAAAAGAATTAAGGAGAGTGATGAACCCATCCAAAAAATCATTCTGAGGGATATCGTGTGTCCGCTGCGCCGGTAAATATTGTGCACTTCACATCCAAATCACAAAGACAATAGTTTTCAAATCGGTTTCACAAAGCCTGTGTATACTCTTTTACAATAATGAAATCTGTTCTTGTTCCTGACACTGGAGGCTGGACAGAGGGGGGACATTTCATCTGGGACAGAAACATCTCATATATATTAAAACATTACAGAAAATGTCATGGGCCCCATACATTTCTGGTCATCTGTCCAGCGAGGCATTATTGGAGAGGAGTGTAGTGGTGGTGTGTGCATGTGTGTCTGGGTTTTCAGCGAGGGCTTCGTGGCTGCCCGAAGCGTGATGAAGCTCCGTCAGCTCCTGCAGGCTCGAGGACACTCTCCGAGCTATACCACGGACGAGAAAGGTAGTCCCGAAAACGGACACGACACACAATACGTCGTTTTTAAATGATTTGTACCTAACACAATACTAATGCTGCATTTATTTTAAATTCAAATGGATTAGGTTTAGTTCTGCTCTGAAGTATATTTATATTTAATGTCTTCAGCATTTTGCTGAAAGAGTGACTTGTATATATTTTGCATTACATTATCTGTGCTCCCTGGGAATCGAATGCACGGAGCTGCTATGCCCTTGCTCTTCCTGTTTATCCAGGAGAACTACAGTGCCAATGCCGACTGTCAGTTGGAAAAACATTTTAGCATAAGCCAAGGATTAATATGAGACTGGGAAACTGGCCCTGTACACTTTTGTAGGACTTGCTGCAATTACTTGTTATGAAGGGTGTTGCAGAGTTGTGGGATTTTCGGGTTCGGTTCTGAAGACGGTTTGTCCCCGATGAAGTCGTCACATAAACAAGCAAAATTAGTTATACAACTGAAAAATACACTAATTTACAAGGTGTAGAGTTACAAACAGTAGCCCAGCAATTTATGTCAATATGTGGTGTGCAATTTTACAGTTATAAAATGGGCATATTTTTAAGATATATATTATTATAATCCATAATAAGATTAAGATAGTAATAGATTTATAAAGATAGGTGTTCCTAATAATGCAACCAGTAATGTAATGTAATTCTGTATTATTTGGGATACACCGTTCAACCATGTATTTAACCAGTTAACTCAAATCACAGATAAGAGTCCCATTTTTGAAAGCTGATGTTGAAGAAATCCCCACACACAGAGGTGTAGAAGCATCTGCAGAATAGCTTGCTTGTCTGCATGTGTCTAGATCCAGAGGAGTTTCTCACTCTCATCATGCAAGATGTTCTGTCACTGGAGCCACCCCTCAAACTGTAAGCATGACGTCAGGCCAGCTGTCTCCAATTCCTCGCCTGTGCACTTCAGCACATCCGTATTTGTTTATTAAGAGCTCTCATCTGAGTTCATTTTCAATGCCACTCTCTAAAGGCAGTCGTGCAGTCCGGCTAAAGGCAGAGCAGGAACAGTAGAATCGAGCTACTTCTACCAAATCTTCGTGGACTACAACAACTGCCTGATTTTACCCACTGTGCAGCAGCTGCTGGAACAGTCCTTCCACAACTGCGGTCTCAGACTAGCAGAGGTGAGCTTCCCGTGCGTGTGCTACGCGCCATTTTGTCCATTCTGGTAATGGAAGTATCAGAAAAGCTGCCCTGTAGGTGGAGCTGTTCACCTGCTCTCCATCACCACCACAACTGCCAAGATACTACCAGAACTTTCCAATAGCTGCAGTTCTGCCATTAAAATATGTTAGATTTAAAAAAAAGTTATTAGGAACTTCAGTATAAAGCCCTACTTTTTATGGTTTTCTCTGTTTTGAGCAGATTTTGAATGTGAAACTTTAGGGGGCCATTCTACCCCAACAATATCAATAATAATATTCACATGTCTAAGAATTCCGTTACATGAGTTCCACATGTTCACACGTTTTGGTTCAGCATTACGGCCTTCCTCATACCTCCCGCCTAATTCTGTCTCTGTGAAATCAGGTCCCCTCCTGTCTCATCCTTACCATGCCTCGCTCTGGGAAGCAGTTTAAGATGTTCCCTAAAATCATTCCCTCTCTAGAGCTGGACATCACTTCTCTCCTGTCTGATGGTAGGCCCGTCTTGACTTCTCTACTGTCCTTCTGATCACGACTGTGTTCCTGCTTACGTCGAGTTGTTTGTGTGTTGTTTCAGGTCCTCACCAGTGTGTGATCTGTGGTGAGCTGGCATATGTGGAGTGTTCGGAATGCCTTGGAGATTCGGTTTTTAGCAGTACAGGATTCAAACATTTCTGTGAGAGGTGTTCAACTCAGGTAGGTGACTGTGTTTCTCTGCTTGTCTCGTCACCGGATACCGGATATACCGGATTAATGAACACCATTTCAGTTATAATAATTCCCCTGAGACTTATTTATTCCTCCATCAATTTTAATTAACAAGCATATTTTCATATTCCGTTCATATTTGTTCTGCATGTAAATGTCCCCCTCAGGTCCACACCCACCCCTGTCGGCGGGATCACGCGCCCACGTCCTTGAGGCTTCCTGAAGGCTTCTCTCACCGGCGGCAGCCGTGCGTCCCACCACGGGAAAAGCTGGAGCTGTTTGCTGTGCTCTGCATAGAGACCAGCCACTACGTCTCCTTTGTCAAACATGGACCAAAGACAACGGACTGGATTTTCTTTGATAGCATGGCTGACCGACAAGGTGAGCTTCCGTTTTGTGGGGCCGTTTTGTGTAGAATATACCTGTGTGTGTGTGTGGGTCTATGTATATTTTTATTTAAATAATAATGTTTCTAATATGAATGAGGAATTTGCGCTGTTTGTGTTTTTGTAATCTTTGCATGTTTATCTTTTACAAGCTTGTTCATATTTCACTATGCCTATTCATAGGTGAACGAGATGGCTTCAACATCCCTGAGGTTAAAGCATGCCCAGAAGTGGAGCGCTACCTTTCCATGCCCCTCGCCGAGCTGGCCAATCAGGTACCTCGGCAGATGGAAGGCGTGGCAAAACGACTCTTCTGCGATGGCTACATGTACCTGTACCAGAGCCCCAGCATGGCTCTCTACTGCTGATTCTGGCCACTCTCCAGGATGAGCGTACTGTAAGGACTTCGACAAAGATTATTGTTTTATATTGTAAAGATTATTGTTTTTCTACATTGTATGTTTTTTTTTGTACTGGCAGGTGATATAACTGAAGATTATTACTCCAAATGCTTGAGTAGACTAAACATTCAACTAGTACCCCAGCTGTGCACAGGAAGCATATTTCTCACAGTGGTCATTTTTAAACTAGATCCGTATATTGCAAAAAAAAAAAAAAAAAAGAGCCTTTACTCTGTTAAAGTCTTTTGTAATTTGCATTCATGATCTTGTGTTCCACTTCTACTGCCAAAATACACTGAATTCAGACTAATGGGTTTAGTGAGAACAAAAAACTAGTAATGAACTAGGGAGATATCCTGCTGTATGCAGCCCTGCTGTTGGTACACTAATGAGAGGGGCTTCTGTTATTGTGCTTTTGTCAGGGAAGCAATAGAACTCGGTCCTTGTATTAGTCGTGAGATCCAGCGGAATTGGCACAGGCACTGTGGGTTATTGGGAGACGGTGGACATTTTTAGATTTTTAATGTAGTGGAGGATCTGCTGGCGGGAAAAGCTAATCCTGATGTTTTGCTTTGATTATCTTGTGTGTGCAACACAATCACATAGTCTCTCAGGGAAATTAGGTAGGACATTTATTTCAGTGCCGAAATGCCAATATATCAGTGAAAACTCCAACATAAGAAATTGTGCAATAATCACAAATTGTTCATGTTTTCTCTGTGTGTGTGTGTGTGTGGGTGTGGATGGGTGGGAGAGGGAGAAACATTGTAGATTCGGCCCACTTCTTATATAAATGATTTGCACAAAGAAAATGTTCTTTAAGCAAACAGCCTTGAATAAGCTGCCTGATAAAAGTGATTATATATAATTATCTTAATACTGCCAAAATCAAACAAACCTAATCAGTGTTGAATATCTTATTTAAAATGAGACGTTATAAATAATCTCTCTCTCTCTGAGGCTCTACATCGGCTCTCTTTTTCCTAAGCCTTGGTCAGAACAAAGAGAATGTATGAACACACAGTCACATCCCCAAAGTCTCCTCCTCTGGGCAGAACTGACTCCAGAAGCTAGCGATCATGTCTCAGCAGCCCTGTAACAACCGCATACACAGCTTCCCAAACACCTCGTAACTGGGTCCAGAGATGCAAGAACCTGTTTGCTACTGGATCTCAAACACATCCAATGACTTGATTATCAAATATTAACATCACTTGCAGCTACTTAAGACATTCCCGAACCATCCAGTTTGCATCCTTTCTATGCACCTGATGTGTACCTCATATGTAGTTTACATGACAGACACTTGCCACGTCACTGATTTTGTTTTTAACTTGAAAATTCAGTTTTCAATTTCATTACATTTTTTTCATTTTGTGATTCTTCTTATGCATTCAAATGCATACCGAGTTGCCTGACAGACCCACGGAGAGGCATGCAGAGTCCTCATTTATAGTTTTACTTTCAATACATCACATACGAGACAATGGGCTTGCAAGCAAACTTATTATGTCCCTGAGTCAAGTACATGGTGTTCTGGATGTAATGTGCATGAAGTAGGTAGGAGAAAAGGAAGGACATGAGTACATTGTCTATGTATACGGTCATCAAATACACAAACGTTTGGAATGTGAAGGTGTCACTACTGCAGAAGATGCCACGAAGACTCCGTGGAGACGGGGGGAAAGAGAAAATATGAAAGGAAATGGAAATGAGTTAGATGCTTATCATGACCTAAAGCAAAAGGAATATTGGATCCTGCTACAGTGGTAGGTTATCTTACAATGGGGCATGGAGGGGTTACCTGGGAAACGGCCTAAGAGTCCATTAGGACATTAGGAGATACTGTAACAACCCTCTTGACCTCACATATCAGTAATTATAGATATATACGCTACAGAGAGAAATAGCAAGCAGAACTCTGCTTAAATGATCAAAGAGGGAACGACATGCATCTGAGATCAAACACTGGTCAATCCAGGGGAACGATGAGAACATGCATCACATTAGGGGAACTTCCACTGAATGCGAGTGAACTAGTTCTCTCGAAAATCAGGAAAATCCTTTTCATGTTCTCCTCGAACTAGAATCAAGGTGTTTGCTTTATTTGAAAGGATCACTGTTGTGTGTTCAGTTCAGTAAAACATGGCTGTGTTGACTCATTACATGAACAGTCGATTTCCGAATGGACTTCTTGAACTAGTTTAAATGGGTACCAGGAAGAGCACAAGGCCAATTTCCGAATTTCGTCTGTTATGCGGATTATTCAAGCAAACACAGTCAGTCCACAACAACGGATGCCCAAGTACTGCATGAAATTGGTGGCATTCGATTAAATAAACTTTTGCTACAAAGCCAAAGCTCCTAAATGACTGGGAGATCACCAGCTGCGACGTGTTTTCATTTCATTGACGAGACTATTGTCCATCAATCACAAAGTGTAACGTTTATCAATACATCTCACCAGCACCACCAGCACCCCTACCACCTCGCTTTGAGCAAAACGGAATAGCCTACATGAAGTATTTCTACGAGCTAACACCACAACTTTATAACGACAGTGTTATTCTGGCTGTACAAGTTCCATAGCAACGCTTCTTTAAAGGTGACACCATGAGGTAATCATTCACAGAATCAAGGCAGATGTGATGTGCCAAAATTGATGTTACCAAGATTGTTTCTTCATTAGCCACTATTGCTATGGTTACAGCTTCATCCGAAGAACAAAGAACCGCACTCTGGTCCATTTCACAGACCGTTAAATTCTGCCGATGTTGCTTTTAGAAGTGCCGACGTTCGGCTGCCTGCTCCTCTCTGAACGATTAAGCAAGTAGCGTTCATTAAGTATAGGCCTAATAAAAATGGGTTTTATTGGTAGAGCAGAAATAAGATTTTTATAGAAACGAATAATACAGACATAAGATATTCTAAACCGATATACGCCTATCATTGTTTGCCTCCAAAATGTATCCAATTAATTAAAAAAACCGAACGCTGAGGGTCTAATTATTCCTTGACATTGCGATACACATAATGTTCTAACAATTATACAAATGTCTACTACAAATACAAATAGCCTACTACATACTGTACCCTGCATTCAGTATATGCTGTATACTCAATACTGGTCCCAGTAGTAGAATGAAGTATTGTATCTAGTATGTAACAAACGAAAAGAAACGACGTACTACGAGGTCACGTGACGTAAAATGAAGCATTCGCCTATTTGTACGCTATCTTTAGCGTACTGAAAAAAGGTATTTTGGCCGCATACTCCATACGGAGGGCCAGTCAATATTCTAGTAGTATGTAGTAGGCTATTAAGAAAAGTGTATAACTTTGATACTCTTGACCTACTATTTTCATTAGTTTTCTAAAAGCAAAACTTGCGTAGTCTTGAAAACTTTTCCCTCCATTAATTTATCAGTACGTACAAGGCATTACATGCGATTAGCTTAAGCAGTGCACGTTGCTCCCCAGCAAAGTGCCAACGTTTGATCGATCGCGAGAACCAAACCGATACATGTCCTCTTTTCTAACATAGTATGCTTTATTTTATCCCTCTCAACGATGAGAATTATTACTCTGTTTCTCATGGGCCCATGTTTGATCTCGCTGCCCATCATGGGTCTGTGATCAGCAGAACGAATGACCTCCGGCGCGCTCGCGTCAACTGTGATGCATAGCACGTTGTTCTTGGTCATGATGCAGCCTCGAGCTAGCTCAAATATCCCTGTGGACTGCACAACGGAAAGAGCCATGCAGAAGAACTCACTGCATGGCAAAAAAGAAGCTGCACACACAGACAGAAGGATTGAGGGCATAGTGAAAAACAAGACAGCCATACACATGCGTTTTTGCGGGTGAGTTCCTAATGCACGCTTTCACTGTGTTCAATCTGTAGTAAGGACACTTTTTCAAAACATGTAAATAAAATAAAACAGAAAAGTCGAATTACTGCTGTAATATGTATTCTTCCAGACCTTTTAGCTATGAAGTTAACTAAGGCAAGATTCAGACTTAATCTTGGCCAAGTACACTTATATACGATCTTGTCATGGTGCGCAGGGCACCTACCCCGAGAGACACGCCCACTGACACACGCGCGCACACACACACACACACCCCGCACCGCACCTACCAAACATCCTGATTACTGACTTCCTTCTCCTGTCCATTCGTAGCTATTTGTTTCTCATCTACCTAAGCCCACAGGAGCGCTGGTCTGGTCCGATTGCTCTGCTGCGTCTCATCGGCTCGAGCTGAACTGCCAGCGCTATTTGCTTACATTCGATTTTTTCAGTGTTTACCTGTTATAGGGAATAAAAGCACTCCAAACTGACACCTGCGTGTCGCACGTTCCCCATGCCCATCACAGATGCTAGAAGGACATATTGCAGTTTTTTTTAATTCACTTGAATTCATGTAGATAATCATAAAAACTGGGTCCTTTAATTTTAAGTTGAAACTACTTGCCTAAAGAACGAAACAAAAACGTTTTTTTTTGTTTTTCAGGCTCAGTATGTGTTCAATCCAAACAATTCCAGCATGCATCACAAATGTTAATGCCTTAAATGTATTCACTGCTGTTTGAAACCAAAAAAGATACTTACCCTATTGCCTTCCAAGTGTGTCCAAACACGTGGGCCTCAGTGTGTGCTCAGTGAGAGAGCTGTATAATGGAATCGCTGGCCCCTCTCCTCCCAAAGTGATCCCTGCACTCTGACATTAGAGGGGCCACTGCCTCCTATTATCGTTCACTAATTGGATTGCTGTAGGACACACACACACACACACACACACACTATGAAACATAAAATTACATTGAAAAAGCTTTTTTACCAGACAGAAATCACAAATGTCTATATGCTTGTGTCATCCCCAACTCACATTTCATCATCAGAAACCCAAACATCATGACATTTTAAAGAAAGGTATCAAATATAATTTGAGAACAATATGGTTGCCATATTGATTCAAATATAAATATGAAGATTCAAGGTAAATAACTGATGTGTACTTGGGCAAGATACATAGAGATATTAAAACTGTAGTAAAGTACACAGTTTTCAGTGAAACAGGACATTTCAGATAGAGGTTCATCATCAGCTATGCAAGCAAAGTGTTATGAAATTTACACGTAGTACATCTAGATCAGTTGCAGGCGACAGTTGGAATCTGAATGGTTAATTAAATGATTCTTGACAAGCATGTATTTAATGTTCTTGTCTCATATAATTAGTGGAGCATCCTTAAAAGGGATGCAGTCTGTACATCATCCTGGAGGATCCTGAAGTGTTTATGTATATTATCCACTGTTTTATTTGTGGGATGATAAGACAGCACCAAAGGAATTCTTGTTGGCTCAGTAGTGTAACACCAAATCTGCAGAGTGATAAGGAGGCAGACGTACATGCTGAGAAGAGTGAGATTTAATATGGGCAAATCCAATGTCATAATCATTACAGCAGTCCAGGGTCAAATTACCAGGTTGCTCAGATAGAGAAAGACAATTTACATGGATTACAGGCTTAGGGATACTCCAAAGTAAATTCCACAATAAATACCACAGAGAAACACTAACCTGAACAGCTGTACATCAAACAAAGACCAGCAAAGAAACATAGGAAACAGAGGGCTTAAATACCAGACACTTAACAAGGCACACCTGAGAACAATTACAAGGGGCGGGGTAAAAATCATGTATATTGCTCAAAAAATGTTTCTCAACAAATCCAGCTAAAAGGTTGGCATAAGATGGTCCCATTTTGACTCCTCTTATTTGTGAGAAGAACTTGGAGTCAAAAGTGAAGCAGTTCAGATTCAACACAAGTTCAGCCAGTCATTAAGAGAATCTCTGTAGGAGGGTTCTTATCAGATCTCGCATCAATCTAGCATTTGCACTTTTAGGCATTCAAGGATTTGTAGAAAGTGTGATGAATCTTTAACATATGTACGCGAGGATTGAACAATAGGCTGAAAAATGTCATCCAGAAACTGGGATATTATTTCTGTAGGCAAGAACAGGCAGATACAATGGGACGTCCAGGATTATTTTCCTTCTGACTTTTGGTAGAAGATAGAAACCAGTGATTTACTTCTATTGAGTTAGAGATGGGACTCACCAGTGTTTCTTTGCACTATGTGCATTTAATCTCCCTGGCTCTTCTCAATGGGCTCTCCTGAACTCCAAACTGAAACTCTCCTGAACTCCACACTGAAACTACTGAACTCAAAACTGAAACTCTCCTGAACTCCACACTGAAACTACTGAACTCAAAACTGAAACTTTCCTGAACTCCACACTGAAACTCCACATACTGAACTCCAGAAAAATGCATTAAATGTAGATTTTTTTTGGAATCTATGTGATATTTTTAATGTTAATACAATTTATTCATGAAATTTCTATGAAGCTGCAATTGAACTGAAACATGAAATATTATTTTCCAGTAGAATTATAGATATTTACAGAAGTTTACACAAAAAACACACAGAAGTGTTTACAAAAGTCAGCAATATACAAAAACCAGGAAAACCTGATTTTCACATCTATGCTAGTGCCCAGCCAGCCCTCCCACATGCACCTGTCACTAATACCCTTCCACGGCCGTACTCACCTGTTCAGTTGCCAATCCCTTCAGTTGTGCCATGTTTCTGTCTCCTTACATCAACCCCAGCACTTTGCAGTGATGGTCTCTGGACCTCCTTTATTGCCTTGGCCACGCCCACTTCTGCCCAACACGTCAGTACCATTTCCCACTTGTGTTTCTTGACCCCTGTGGTTGTTCTCTTTTGGTTTGTTCTTCAGGAAGCTCAGTATACTGTTTGCTCCTGATTGAGATACATTCATAGCACAAATTGCTTAGTTCAATCATGGGCTGAATTGGGAAAAACGTTCACCTAGTAGCACACGGTGTTCACTTGGTGCTGCAACGAGATTAAGGGGGGTGTATACGGAAGTAAGTATAATCAGTTATGATTATGTAACATTATATATCATTTAGTTGTCAGTTCTTGCCTGATCTCATGTAACCATGATACTACTGTGATCACCAGTCCTGCAATGTTCACATGCCATGTAGAAAGCTAATAATGAATAAATGATTAAGCACTAGAGGATCCCTGCTGTAATTTATGGCTCCGGGGCCGTCTGCTTCATCTATTAATATATAAACCATCTTTCTGTGTTACTCTGTTTGCACAGCTTCCAAGGAGACGCTTCATATGCATCAGATCATTTTCTCATAGGGTTGTTTATGTCAGGGAAATGATGGAAATTATTTCAGCCTTTGCAATGTTGATGGTTGCAGTTTGCAAATGGTACTTCTAAAAATATTATTTTTTAAAAACTGTGTGCCGGAAGGACGAATGAACAGGCCAAATTCTGCGTGAGCAGTGTCGTGGCAGAGGTACGGTGGATGTGTTGCCCTCGTGTGCATATGTCAGCCACAGCAGTGTTGCTGGAGGGTTTACACCTGCCCTGTCACTGCTGACCCGACAGTACAGCACCACCCAAAACATGGCAGCCAACGGTGAACTGCACTCAGAACCCGACACTGATGATGAACTTGGGAATGACACAGTGGACAGGGTCACATATGAGAATCTCATACACAAAAGAAATATTCTAAATACATTTTTCAAAATGTGTTGCACATATTGATTGACATATGTACATTATAAAACTGATACTACTAGATATATTTATTATTGTATTGTTGGATATGAGAAACTATATTTTCTTTTCTCCTATTTTATTTATTTTATTTATGGTTCTAACTGTCCTGTATGTGTGTAAGACATATACATATATATAGTAAATATAAATCTAGCATATATGTGATTATTAAATAAGATATGCGGTATTGAGGATGCTTTTTACAATATAATTGCACCTGCTGTCTTTGATTAGATGGTAAGTGTCTTGCAAATAAACCACTTGTATTAAACCTGTGTACTCATGAAAAGATGAATGCTTATTCATGCATTACATGGCACCTCTGATTACTGTAGATTAAAGTGATTGACACATGGGGAACTAGAATGCACTCTTTACAATCCAGATAGAACACGTTTGTGTCAGATAGTAAAAATAAAACCATAGTGACTTTAATATTGATTTGATTATTTTGTTAGATATTTACACTCTTTGTCACTGTATAATGGAATAAAAATATTAAACATATGCAAAACCTTGTATCTTATTATACTGTTATGACTTCCTTATTGGACCCCTGAGATTGGCTGGCACCTTTTGTTTAGAATACAGGCTGGATATCTGCAGAGTGGTTCCGTAACACTTTGTACAGCACTAAAAATCAGCCAGAATACTCAAGCTAACAAGACCATTTTGGCATCTAAATGCTTAGCCTTCAAACATTCTACAAAATGGAAACTTATTCATTAAACTTTATATTTTTCAAACCAAAAAAAAATATGTAAAACCTACAAACAAACAAGGCTGTAATAAGCTGGTAGACACATAAAGAACTTGGCTTTTTCAGAGGCACTAAACCCCCACACACTGCATTAGAGTTTGACCTCATCTGTACATTAGCACATCTTATGGTGGTCACCCCTTACA
Source organism: Brachyhypopomus occidentalis (assembly GCA_020368025.1). Taxonomy (NCBI): domain Eukaryota; kingdom Metazoa; phylum Chordata; class Actinopteri; order Gymnotiformes; family Hypopomidae; genus Brachyhypopomus; species Brachyhypopomus occidentalis. The sequence continues at coordinate 5,715,745 of JAGXOD010000025.1, read as the reverse complement.
GCTTTTGTTTATCCAGTAAATTAAGAGTTCCTGTTCTGTCCAGTTGTCGGATCAATGTGCAAAAAACCTGTGATTTAACAGAGCCGCGGCACAGACACCAAGTATGTGTGCCTACCCATAAATGCTCTTTTAGTCCTTGTCAGACACCCACCTGTTCATGCTCGTGCATGTACACACAAACGTACATACAATAAGCAGAACTGCCAACACCTGAATAACTCAGGGATCCACACTTGAATCATACCCTCAAGGTCTCGAGCCACTTATTCAGTACTTCAGTAACACCTACTGCTGACTCAAAGCTTTCATTATGTTTAATGAATTACAAAACCAAAAGATATTTTTTTGTCTAAAAGAAATATTCAATTATACTAACCTGTACTCTTTGACAGCTGCACTGTTTATATCAGTATTTGCACATATTAATTCCCTAAGTTACATCCAGAGAGGGACATGCTCAATTAGTATTACCCTGTACCCTGTGTCTTTGCCCCTTGACCTTCTAAATATGCCACATACATCTAAAACCCCACTGCTTATCTTATTCCACCTGACCACCAGTTCTTCACATTCTAATGAGGAAGGGCAGGTAGCTGCTTCCTGAACTCAGCTCAAGTGTTCTTAGATCCCTGTTTTGTTCTAGAACATTGAACCAGCATACTAATTTAATTGTGAGCTAATGAGGTTGCTATGGGAACAGCGTTCACTGATTCCATGTGATGCTTGTTATATGGTGTTAAAGGTTATATTCTTTGCAGTGTCTTTTCTAAGGTATTATACTTGGCATATTTTACATGTATGTGCTTTCAATAAAAAAAAATTGTGGCACATGTTCAAGTTGGAATGTTGATGATTGATTTGAAAAACAAATTCAGTGCAGCATATTAAGATAATATAAATCAACTACATTTTAAAGTGAAATAATATGATGGCTTAACATTTTATGAATCATTCTATTTTTGTCTCTGCAGTCTTAAAGTTCTTTAGAACTTTCAGGTTTGTGAAATAATCATAATCCTCTCTGGGACCACTGAGACCTCCTGAGCGAGACACGTCTGGACAAAACTGTCCACAAGACTTACAAATAATCAAACATTTGCTTTTGAAAATATGTAACATTCAATCTGATGATCACTCACATTCATTATCCGTACTGCTTATTCCCGCTAGTCAGGGTCACAGGGGGGCTGGAGCCAATCCCAGCATCACCAGGCGAAGGCAGGGTACACCATGGGCAGTTTGCCAGTCCACCACATGGCCAACACGCACACACACACCTACAGGCAATCTAGAGTGACCAATCAACCTAGGATCTTTGGACTGTGGGAGGAAACCGGAGTACCCAGAGAAAACCCACACAGGCACAGGGAGAACATGCAAACTCCACACAGAGCAGCCCAGACCGAGAATCGAACCCAGACCGCCTTGCTGTGAGGCGACAGTGCTAACCACCACACCACCATGCCACATGTCAATCACAATACTCAGCCATCCCCATGCTCTCAGTCACCTGAGTATCAAGTCATCCCCTGCACCTGGACCTTGTTTATGCCCTTTCCTGTTTAATCTCCACTGGCAACAAGGTTCAGTCATTCTCAGTGAATGTCCCTAGAAGCCTCAAGAAGACTCAAGAAGCCTCATCTTTGTGCCTTCTTACGAAGTCCTTTTTTCTCTATTTGCCTTACTGATTTGGAATAAATATTTTCTGTTCCCTTTAAATTGTTTCTATTAGAATGACACTTTTTCTACCTGTCATTCAGTCTACTTTGATAAATGCTTTTGCAAGGTCCCATTCTTAGAGAAAAATGCTTTCAATCATTAGATGCAAAAACGACAGAAAGTATTTTTCTATACAATAATACATTTTTATTGTTCTTTGACTATACTTATTAAAACTATATTTTTATTGATGTTTTAAGGGAAAAGAGTGGGAACATAAATAAATAAATAAACCACTCACTTGTAGTAGATGTAGATTGTAGATTGTAGTAGACTTATAGATATAGAACTATACAGACACTATGTGAGGTGCTACTCTAAAACCTTTTAAGGATCAGCAGAACTGGCAGAAGCTTAATGCAGGTAACAGATGCATCTCAGGTTGGCCTACACAGGGGGTTAGATAAGGAACGTTTCAAACATAGAGACCCAGTAATTTCAATAATGTTTTGGCTTTCTGAGATACTTAACTTACTTGAGCAAGGAGAAACTGAACTGAATCTCTCATGTGATGTCATATTTCTAACCAAAGATACCAAACACACAAGCCAAACTTAACTGACTTATATACAATAGCTAAAAATCAACAGGAATTCAACTTAATCAATAGAGAATACATAAATATGATTGGTGGGGGGGGGGGAATTATGGGAAATGAGCACATGTATGGTGTATTTCACAAGATGTGTAAATTAGCTGATATGCCAACATTTTTTCTTGTCCTACAACATGTGTTCCTCAAATATAGAACTAAAATCTGCCCAGGTTGAAATCCAACTTGAATCACATCAACTTGGTGGTTCTGTAGGGAACTGACTTTAGGGGTTTGTGCTTGGTAGACAGTCATTCTGTCCCTGTACTGTTTGCCCAGAGGTGTGGCAAACCTTTCATGCCATTAGCAGCCTGCTTCACCCTGCCTGGAGGATCTTCCTTCTGGTCACATTTGAATGTCAGTGTATTTCCATGAGCCAGTAATAGTCAAATGTATTCAGGGAAGATTAGCAAAATTCTTTGAGCAACAATGTAACTGGGAAAGAACATTTGATTTTCTCTGGGGATATGGTTGAAAGTCTATATTAAGCCAGAGGCAACTTTACAACTTTTTAGAAAAGCATTATTTAAAAAAAATTGTAAAATACTTTAGGACTTCAGATTAAAATGAATGGATATATAACCCTTTAATGGATACTATTGAAGACTTGTTTTCCAAACATTAATAGGGCCAAATTAGCAAACTACAATTGCTATAACAATAATAACATGTTCAGGCTGGGACGAAGGCAATCAGGCCCCCAAGACTTGAACGCAGCTCTGAAAGGAGGTAAACAGGAGCTCTGACCAGCACACAAAAGAGCAGCTTCCTGGCATATCAGGCAGAGCAGCCATTTAACCTTCCTAAGTGAAGGTCTCCCCTTTGGAGAGTGACGGTCTCTCTGTCCCTAGAGAGAGAATGACTGCCATTTTGTAGGGATGGTTCTCACTCAAAACATTCCATCCTTCTGTACAGCACACATGCAGTACACACCGCTGTCAGTGCTGGCCACAGCAAAGGACTATGGATCCTACATCAACCTTCATGACCTGACGAAAGCTGATCTTTGTCCCCATGGGTGATCATTAGATTTTGATTAGATACTTGTTAAATACAGCAAGCTTGCTCAGTAGTAATCATTCCCTCAGAAGTATCTTTGTATACACTTCTGTTCGGAATAGATTTGTGTCGTATGTTTGTCATATGGGGGTGGCATGGTGGTGTGGTGGTTAGCACTGTCGCCTCACAGCAAGGCGGTCTGGGTTCGATTCTCGGTCTGGGCTGCTCTGTGTGGAGTTTGCATGTTCTCCCTGTGTGTGTGTGGGTTTTCTCCGGGTACTCCGGTTTCCTCCCACAGTCCAAAGACATGCATCCTAGGTTGATTGGTCACTCTAGATTGCCCGTAGGTGTGAGTGTGTGTGTGCATGTTGGCCATGTGGTGGACTGGCGAACTGCCCATGGTGTACCCTGCCTTCGCCTGGAGATGCTGGGATTGGCTCCAGCCCCCCCGTGACCCTGACTAGCGGGAATAAGCGGTACAGATAATGAATGAATGTTTGTCATATGTTAAAATGTTTTATTCTCTCTTAAATGATTGTTATGAAAACTGAAATTAAAGAAGCCATCCTCACTCTCTCTGTCTGTCTCTCTCACAGCAGAACACAGCTGGAATCATCAGGGGGTCTAGCGTCCAGCTAGGATAATATTTTCACTGGCCATCAAACAGCCACGCTCCCTGAGAAGCGACATCCCAATGGGGACATGTTTAGGACAAATGTTGGACGACGATCACAAGTTCACTCATACGTATCCTTGCTGATGCCCAAATGAACGTGCTATGGTCAGACGTCCGACAGTGCAAGTGACAGCACAGCACACCGGACTTCAGAGCGTCTGTGTGCTTCTCCTTTTGTCTTAGTTAAGCACCAAATGGAAAAATATATCAAAGATAGTTCAAATGCTGATCATCAGAGGTTATTGTAGCAGCATATAGCTAACTGTGAATTCATCCATTCACCAACTGTCATACAACTGCAAAACAAAATCAATAGAAACATATAGATAATAAAATATTGATTCCATTCCGACACTATTAAAAATGCTGAATGAAAAATATACTTATTTGTGCCTGTGTGCGTGTTTAGTATCTAGCAACACCAATGACAGGTAAATGATACATTAGCCCATACTGTGAAGGTGAGTGTTGTGACAAGCAACAACATCAGTCCTTCCTCGTACATACAAAATACAAATTTTGCTTTGAAATCAGATGTTTCAAGAATATTCTTTCTTCACTATGCGAAAAAGCATAATCTTCATTGTCCTATGATTTTACCTCTTAATATGAATCTTCGCCAAAGGCAAGGGTTAATCATTTGTTCAATTTCCTGGCTATTCACCCATAACCGCTGTCAGAGCAGACGTGTTTTGTGTAACACCTTCAATGTTCCCATTACCAAAATGGTATACTGGTATTCAGTGGATCTTTGAAGAATATGTTTAAAGGAGACCTTAATCAGTGATGTACACGAATGTATGACTTGACTTTACTGTGAACACGCATTCAGACCATGTCAGAAAGTAAAGCGTACCTTAGCAATCGTTGACATGTGTTTCGCTCTCCCACCTTGTTGTATGTAACCTATCTCAGGTATATCTGCCCCTCCCATCCTGCGTCCAACGGCAATATGTGCAATTACGTGTTTGAATTCTCATGCAGTAGGCTCGAGGAATGCGACGAATTGACGAATTTTACAAGACCTAAGGGTATAAACTAATTTCTGAGTTTCCTTTGTCGTATCTTGTGCGTAAAGGGGAGGTGCAATCCAGTGTGCGTCTTTTGCGCACGGTTTGCTCTATTAATCTGTTTTGGCAACCAACGGTCCATGCCTAAAACAACTACTGTGCGCTATCCGGTAAATCCTCGAAAGAAGATTTCGTCACGCATTAAAAAACTGGGTTCTGTGAGATATAGAGTAGAAACGACATAATCTAGAACTATATTGACCTAAATATAGAAGCATCTCGGAAAATGCTCGAATTTTAAAAGAGCTCATTATTCGTTTACAAGGCTGATAGTCTAAAATCTTGGGACACAATACTCAATATGTTACTTTCAAGAAATACTTGGGCTTTTAGAACAATGCTTCTGATATTGTGGCTTCACCACAGTACCTGGAAAACGGTAAGTAAGCTCGGATGAAGTTCGTGTTTGCCTACAGTAGCTTTACATTTGTGCTTTTGAATAAGTATGAGCATTGTGTCAGTGTCACTGTAACTGGCCTTGTTAAATGCTACAAGATCTGCGTTTGCACAGTAAATCTTATTTGATGTCATAAGTGACAAATTAGAGACAAGCTCCGTAAACCTCCGGGTGGTCTATTAGAGATGTGCTGTTACTTTGCATCCTACGATTCTTCACAATATAAAGTCTGTGAAATAATATAAAGCTGTAACAAGACACTTAAGCAACGGTAGTTTACAGTATTTTTACAGTAAGTTTTCTGCTTAAACTTGACATGTCAGTGAACTAAAATTGGATCACCTTTTGCTAAATTTCGATGCTTTGAACATGTAGGTTAAACATTATTGGACATTAACTTCACTTTAAATATATCGTGGTATGATGCTCGTTTTTAAATAGAAACCATCCAAGATCTGCGGTGAAGACAAGGCGAGTTTGTGACGTGCCATGAGTTCTGTAACACGCGCACGTTTTTAGTTGAGACTGTTTTTTTCTCATACAGGAGAAACAGCAAATCTTCAGGAGTGTGATGTTTTAAATAAATCATTCGACAAATTATAAATGCCACTTATACGTTTTAGTTACCATATTTTTATTCTTAGAGCAGAAAAATAAGTCACTGGCATTTCAAACGATTTTAGAGAATAACGACATTGGCTATTATTTCTTAATAACAAACCTTATATCATATTCCATGTGAAAAGGAAAAATATAACTTAAGGGGCGTGGTTGTCTTGTTTGATCCATGCACTTGCGCGGTCCGAATGATCTTGGTGCGGTGTGCTGGAGAGTTAATCGAGCGTACTCAAACGAAACTAAGCTATAGTAAAGCAGGAGGATCGCGGCTTACCACCAGTTCATCGTGTAGCGGCGAGTTTAGCTCTGTGATACCTCACGCTTTATAGATCATCTTTTGCAATGTTAAACATTTTGAAAGATTAAAACATACTAAACGTATATATGTACTGTAGACACATTCTTTATGTATAGATCACTTTCTAATGCAGATGTTTTTTTAAAGATTAGTTTCCTTAAATGGGTGTTGGGCAGAAGAGGAGGGGCGGAGTTTGTGGTGGGGGGTGAGGGGGGTTGCCTGGATCTGATGTCATGTATGAGTGAACAATTACATTATAGGTTTCAAGAACCATTGTTGTGTAGCATTGTTGTTGCTGTGTAGTATTATTGTTGTTGTATAGTATTCAAGCATTGCTTAAATCTTTAAATGTTTATCATGTTTAGTCTTACAGTTACAGAAAAGTCATGGACTTTTTTATACCAATTTGCTAATTGTCACTGTGATATCTAAGGCTACAGGTCTTTATACATGGAGCAGATCTTCACTAGTGTGTACTGTGTTCTATCCAAAGTCAAAGTTATGGGATCATGAACAATTGTAATATCATATCTTATAACTTACAGATTATAGTTAATAACTTCTCACCTGTCTGTTCCTCACTAAATTTAGGCTACATATTAATTACTTTAGCCCACGCCACAGACTCATGAGGCTAAACTCAGACAAACCTTTGAGCAAAGATGATATGTTTTTACTTTGATTAAAACAGTAACAATAAGATAACAGTAACAGTAAGATCAGTAACATAAACTGCAACAAACCAAGCAAACGTGTCAGAATAGGAACAAGCAAAAAAGCGAAAGTTGAGAAAGCAGGCATAGGTTCAAAATACACAAGAGGTAAGTACAAGAGGTAAGCATTCTTAGATAAAGCAGACAAAAGTGCAGCTAATAATCAGGGAACTGGGAACTGACAGGGGGATTCTGGGGAGTGTAGTTCCCTGGATGCAGATTGGAAGCAACAAGCATAACAAAGTCAGAACTGGATTTTCAGAGTGCTATAATTTTTATTCCACTATGAAGATTAATTATAAGGAGGCATAATTTGAGGTTGGCTTAATAAATGCTGTGAAAGGCAACTTTGTCCTGAGGTCCCACAGGTGTTCAAACAGTGGAAGATAAGGAGAGCAATATGTGAGCTACTAAGTTGTTAGCTTGTGTCTTTCCTTCTGGCATGTTGTTCCAATGACCATTTCCAGTAAAAAGAACATTGACTATTTAAAATGAACTGGGGAAACTAATTTCCCATTATCAAATTATGCATTCAACTCCTAAACGAGGCTATATGTTAGGTTTGTTGTCCTTCTGAAAAACTCACCAATCATGACCAATTAGTGCATCGAGCAAATGTAGCTGACAAAACACCTCTTCATATTTGCCTGAACGATTTTGTACTCCCATACATCAGAGAGAGAGAGAGACACACAGAGAGAGAAAGAAACAAATCAATGGTATAATTAAATGTGGTTGCTACTTGTTGAGCTCACTAATGACCTGACCTTGACTTTCCTGTAGAGCGGTTCATTTCCTTTGATAATGACTCTGTGTTTTTCTGAGACTCAGCCCAGCCGCGGGGCCCGTTGATGTTATCTGAGTGGCAAAAGGATTCTTATCTGCCTGTTAGTTTTCTCCTTTGTCTCACTCAACGACATGTTTAACGTCACAAGCCAAGCGCCTGAGCCACTGAGTCTTTGGGTAAGAGCAGAACAGGAACATTTAAAAAAAAGGCTCATGTTTTATTCGACATGTGCTTTCACGTTTTTTTAAATACAGATCCTAGTGATCAAAGGCACTCTTGTGTGATCAAATACCCCTCGGTATGTGAGGGGTATTTCTGTATGTGAGGGCTGTTGCGTCTTTGAAGAAGACCTGAGCAGTGTTTAGGACCAGTTCTGATACGCAGGTGTAGTGACACTTCCCCGCTGCATGAATGCAAGCAGGTTGTTACCCCTTTGACAGTGCTTTACCCCTCTGACAATGCTTTTGAGTATGCTTTGTTCATTTGAGAATCCAATAAGGTTTTCATGCAGGTTGGCTGTGGGTTGTTCAGGTAGCAGTATTTTGCAGGATTTAGTTTATTTCTGAGTGTGACATGTTAACAAGCCCTAGCAGTTGAGTTTGCCAAAATTCTCCCACTCTCATTCTCTTTCATTGTTTTATCTTTATACCCTCGTTCTCTTGCATTGTCTTCCCCATTCCTGAAACATCTGACTGAAAACACACAGACAGACACATTCTCACACAAACACACACACACACACTGACTCACACAAGACTTGCAAGCAAGTGCGACTTTGAGCAGATGAATCCAGGAAGCAGGGAGACGTTCCTTTGCTCCTCCACACACACTACAACCTCATCTGCCCTGTCAGCGGGGGTAGAGGTCAGCGCCACTGACTGTGCTGCCATCTGCTTAAGAGTGTGACATGCCCCACACATGTACACCTACACGTACACGCATGAACACAAACACGCACACAAAACCACTTGAACACTAACATGAGCACACACACACTGGTGTGTACACACACACACACACACACACTTCTACTTCTATGCCTTTTCCCCCATGTTTGTTTGCTCTCTGTGCCATCCTGGGCTCATGGGCTGTTGTAGACAGGATCCTCCTGTCCCAGGTCCCTCCAGCCTGCCTTCCCCATCCTCAGAAGAGGTTCATGAGATGTAAACATGATAACAGCCTGCTGAAATACGGACAACAGAGTCCAGCTCATGTTTGGTATACAGTATGAACATTGTGTTGACCTGACCACACTCTTAGGCTCAGTTTTAGTACTAAGCGTACTTTGAAATGAAAACTTGCAGTCTGCTCAATTTTAACCCCAGGCTTAAACAGTTCAATACCATTCACCCACCTCTGAATCTTTCCATATCTCCACCTAAGAGGAGAGTGAAGGGTCATCAGATTTGTTTTTCAATGCTACTGCTAAGAGGGTGAACAAAGGCCAGAGCTTTTCTTCCTAATAAGGGAAGACTGGCGTTGTCACGAACTAACTACAGAGGGGGCGGGACGCAGACGCAGGAGAACGGGGTTTATTTGAATAAACATGAAACGGGAGACTACACTAACATCAGGATACAAATAACATTAAATACGCGAAACATAAAAGTAACGGAGCCACACAACTAGTATACACTAGTATACACTAGGTCGAGTGACGACCTCCTCCGGGTCGTGGGCACGGGAACGTCGGATGACGACCTCCTCCGGGTCGCGGGCACGGGAACGTCGGGTGACGACCTCCTCCGGGTCGCGGGCACGGGAACGAAAGGTGACCCCTTCCGGGTGCGGGCACGGGAACGAAAAGTGACCCCTTCCGGGTCGCGGGAACAGGGACTGAAGGTGGCCTCTCCTGGGCCTCGGGTGAGCTAGCAGGCCACTCCTGGGCCTCGGGTGAGCTAGCAGGCCACTCCTGGGCCTCAGGTGAGCTAGCAGGCCTCTCCTGGGCCTCCGGTGAGCTAACAGGCCTCTCCTGGGCCTCCGGTGAACTAACAGGCCTCTCCTGGGCCTCCGGTGAGCCAGCAGGCCTCTCCTGGGCCTCCGGTGAGCCAGCAGGCCTCTCCTGGGCCTCCGGTGAGCTAGCAGGCCTCTCCTGGTCCTCCGGTGAGCTCTCTGTCTGGGACTTGGGTACGTTCACAGGTCGCGGGTCTACAGGGTCCACAGCGGCTGTAGGTCGCGGGTCTTCACTCTCTCTGGCCGCTGGCAGCACGGCAGCCTCCACGCCGCCCCCCTCCAAAAATTTTCTAGAACCTTCAGGCGTCACTCCTGAAAATCTGGCCTGCAGTAGGTCTAAGAAGCCGGAAACCGTCCAGGCTATCTCAGTCCTTTTGGTTAGTATAATATCAGCCCATTCTAGAGCTCTTCCCGAGAGCAAGGACCTCATAAAAACAACCAGTGCAGCGTCTGGAGGTGTTGGGGCTGTCAGGAACTGGAAGTAGAGTCTGCACTGTAGCGCGAACCCGTCCGCTGTGCAACCCTCTCCCCCATATCCATCTGGGCAGCGTGTGAGGGATGGTAGGGGCGGGACGCAGACGCAGGAGAACGGGGTTTATTTGAATAAACATGAAACGGGAGACTACACTAAAACAAGGATACAAATAACATTAAATACGCGAAACATAAAAGTAACGGAGCCACACAACTAGTATACACATACAACGGTAAAAGCACACGCACTAATACAAATCAAACAGACGGAAGAACCATGAACGAGTAACAGAATACAAACAGAGAAACTACGACACGCAAACGGAGACTACGTAAACCTATGACAGAATAAACAGGAACGACACCAAACGGGAGGATGGTTTTAACATTAGAACAAGACTACAGAAATACACAGCACAACAGACATATCTACTAACATACCGAAACACAGGGATGAGACGCGAACCAGGAAGCCAGAGAAACAACATGAACACAGGAACAGAGCTATGATACGAAACGGGGAACAAACATGAACGCGAGGCAAAACACATGAGAACCATAGAACGTGACATATACACAATAACCCACGAGAGACTAGAGACACACAAGGAATATAAATACTAACTGACAACGAGAGACAGGTGAGAACGATCAGGGCAGGGCGTGACAAACAGAAGGGTAACTATGGAAACAGGGCGGGACAAGAAGGACGACACAGACACAGGGGAGGAGGGCGGAGCCAGCCGTTACAGGTGTCCTATACTTATCATTTCATATTTTTTCTCATTTTCTCTCTCAGCCCTGCACTGTTTGCCAAATACAAATCTGGTGTACTGTAGAAAAGTAGTGGTGGTAGCCTATCTAGATTCGTCATGTATTTGCGTAAGTTTATCTGGTGCTGGTGGTGGCAGTGGTGAGTGTGTGTGTGTGTGTGTGTTTGGTCTGGGATGCACAGGACAGCGTTCTGAAAGCCTTTAAATAGCAGCAGGTTCATGCTTTCAGATAGCCTAAATACACAGCCAGGCATATGGTGCAATCATTACCCCAACTTTATTTAAACTGGTCAATATTTATCTTCATAAGCTCCTTCAATTACATTGTGATTTGTGGGTGTAGACATTGGAGAAGGATTTTTGGAGATATTATATTGTTTAATTTTCCTCAAGCAGTATTTGGTAAGTATTCCCCTAACACAAAAATGGAAGAGTGTGTCCCAGGCCTGAGAGAGATAAACTGTACAGAAATCAGTAGGTAATGCTAAACGACCTTTGGCAGGGGGATGCAATTCATGCGGAATGTTCTGAGGTGGCCCAGCATAAGAAGGCTCAGGAGCGATGCAGACTAGCACGGCAACAGGAGCTCGGCAACAACAGGACGGCCCCCGGTGAGTTACCTCTGTCCTTGCATCACTTTGCTCTCTAACTCCGAGCGTGGTGAACCCTGGTCACCTGGACCCCACTTCAGTGTTTGGGTTAATACAGCTATATTCCCGAGATGTGCTGCATTGACTTTCACGTTATTATTTGTTAATCCTATATGCACAGGACTTTGCCTTTTCTTGATTGTACTGCCTTGCTGTTCACTGTAATAAATACAAACATATGAGAGAGAGGATCTTGCTTGCTGGTACTCTAGAAAGGACCATAGGGTCATAGTCTGGGAGGTGTCTGAGGGTCAGGCAGAAGGCTGGGACTGGAAAACAAGCAGAGTTCGGTAACTAGGAAAGCTAACATGTACAGGAAAGGCTCGCTGTGCATCATGGGATAGGCAAAACTTCACAATGAGAGTGAGGGAGAAGGGCATTTAAATAGGAGACCGAGGTATAGGAGGAAATAGGAAACAGGTGTGTCTAGTTAGTATGGAGAACCGTATCAGAGATGACGGTGGGAAGAGAAGGTGGGTAGTGCTGGGATGGACATAGTTCATGGATCTGTGACATTCACATAATCTCACAGAACCTTTGGACCTGCCAATGCCTTAATTTTATTTTAATGTCTAAATACTTGAGAGGACAATAATACGAATGGTCTCTAATTTTATGCAGTCACCGCTAAATCTATAAAAATCTCACAACATTAAGAATTCACAACATTAATAAATATGTTCAGATTGTGTTATGGGCTCTTGGTAATTGTGTCTGGTTGATAATTATATTGAAAAGAAAATCCATTGGATTTACCCAATTGAATTGTGAATGCTGGTTGTAGACAAATTGTTGAGTCTCACATTCAGCAGCTTTAAACTGCAGTATTAAATAATTTCATTGAACATGTGATCTGGTTTAGCATATTCATTCCTCCTTTCATGTTTTTCAGTGTGGCCTATAATAATGAAATAATGATACAGATGTCTAAATATGAAGCTTTCCACTGTAGGCGAAGTCATCTAAAGGCAATTATGGGATGTAATCAAGTGTAAAGGTTTAGCAGATTAAAGGCACTTTACTCTGACAGGAACTACTCAGTCTTAGCAGCTGATGAGGGAGATGAAGGTTACTTGCCAGGATCGATACGACCCACTCCTTATATTGCTTTACTTCTGTGATCACACCATAATGACTTGTTCTATTCCGGTGTCGTTCAGAACCCCACGGGTTCAAAGGTAAACTCTGTTTCTAGGTCCACTTTCTGAGGGCCCTTCAGCATGCACTGTTCATCAAACTGCACCGCACATTTGGGCCCATTTGGGTTGACTCTGTGCACTTTTTTGGCTGGAATTACCCTTTATTTAAATGGGATGATGTCATACCCTCTGGCCATGGTAATTAACACGCCCTATATTCACTCCTACAACATTCCTAAAATCGAATATACATACTTGATTCCCGGTGGTTGCAGGTCGTGTGTGTGTCCCAGAATCTCCCAGAATCCTGTGGCAACGTCAAAGTGCATTTTTAGCTTTGACTCTTACTGCTGATTCCCACTTTCCAAAAACATTCAATTTCTAAGCACAATATTCATAACGGCATCTTGTGTTCTTCCTTTTGAAAAGTGCAAGACTGAAGACGCTTGCTGCGTACTTAGGAATCTGTCACATCTCAGGGGCACAAACCCTTGTGGCTTTCTCTGCTCTTCTGCACACAGTGTCATGGCTTGGGTGGGAGGCAAAGAAGGGCCTCTCCAGGTGTAATGTAAAATGGGAATTGGAGTATTCTGGATTCAAAATGAATGTATAATGATATTTATGCCTGTTTTTGCAGTATTGGAAAATTGTGTTTGACAATCCACCCAAAGCATGTGAGCCACAGCATGACACGACAGCAGATCTTCTACACAAGCGCATACATGCATGTCGGCTTCTTCCAAAGAATAACCTTAACCCGCTAGACTTGGAAAGTAGGCGGCTTCCACGGGTCACTAGAGGGCGTTCATGGACATGTGCTAAGGGAAAGGATGGTTGGGTCCACGATCCATTGGCATTCGCTAATACTGTTTCATCTGACAGACAAAGTACTGCAAAGTCTTGTGGTTCTGGGTCAGCTGACTACCAATCCGCTCCATTCTTTCTTGTCATGTGGCGCCTTGTCCAAACACTCAGCAGTGTAAACATAGAGGATGGATGTGTTACTGTCATGTGGACATTTCCTGTATGTACACTGGTGTGGTATAAGTACAGTTTAAAAACATTTGTTTTGGCAAAGTATATAAATTGGAAAGCTCTTTGTGATGGCTATAATATGAAAGCCCTGTGGAGGATTATGAATTATGTGTCTTTCAGCTTTCCAGGTTTCAACACTAAATGTCTGAAACTGGATTGGCGTAGTATGTTGTGTTGTGCCAAGAATAGACGTCTGACTGCTGACGAGCAGCAGAATGATTGGCAGTGAACTGTCGATTGCTGTGATGACAGAGCTAGTGTGCTTGAATTAAGTGGGTTGGCATTTTACATTTCCAATAATAGTGATTATAATTATAGTAAATTCTAATTCTAATAATAGTAAAATCTAATTATAAGTCCCCGAAACATAAATTAGAATAATGAGATTTTCCTAAGGTTGTGGAGCCACAAATCAGGTATCGAAGCTCAAACAGCACTAAACAGCAAACGCTGCAACAATCAATTCAAATCTAACGGTTGGCAAACTAAACATCATGAATATTCAATCTGGTTTAATATTCATATATGTTTATTAAATATTCACACACTAACTCACTTTGCTGTGCGACTGTTTACATAAGTAATTAAATTCCTCTCAGATGAGTGACTCCGGTCTGAAAGGCCTACAGATTTGTCCATTGATGAGATCTGTCCACAATCACAGTTTTCATCAAAATAAATATTCACTGTTTATAAATGTTTTTATTAGCTTATGAATTCAATATATCTTTGACAGTTTCAGCATTGTAATTTCAAAAAGCCACTTTAAAAACGTCAGGATGTCACATCAAACAAGATGGGTAGATAAAGTTAAATAATTAAATACTGACATCAAAGTTTTCATTCACCATTTGAAGTATTCAAGGTAAATCATTTAGACCTTTTTTGTTTTCATTACTTTTTTAAAAACAACAAATAATGTTTACAGAGTTAATGTGTAGTAAACTGTTGGACTGGTGAATAGGTTTGAATGGTGAATGGATTTATGGTGATATTGATTTTATACAGTATTAGACATTAAGTCATATTACTGATCAGGAATTTATGCAATCAGTACATGCAGGAATATTAATAAATTTTAGTTCTTTCTGTTTTTAATTGTTTGCCCCAGAATATCACCTTTCATTTCACTAATGCCATAACATTTATGGACATACACATAGGTATACTGTACATCATATCCATCTGATTAATATATATATGGCAGTCATGGTCTGGTGGTTAGGGAACCAGTCTTGTGACCGGAGGGTTGTGGATTCGATTCCCAGGCCTGAGGCCATGACTGAGGTGCCCTTGAGCAAGGCACCTAACCCCAACTGCTCCCCGGGCGCCGGGCTAGGGCTGCCCACCGCTCTGGGCACGTGTGCACCACAGCCCCCTAGTTATCACTAGTGTGTGTGTGTGTTCTGACTGCACAGATGGGTAAATGCGGAGGACAAATTTTGATTGGGGTGAAAATCACAATTGACAATGTGGCTTGACTTAAAATTAAATATATATTTGTAAACAGGTGTTAATTTATAAATGTGTGCATTTGCATTTCAAAACAACCCAATAAATTGACACTTTATTAACAACACCTACCTTGCATGTACACTTACTAGCAACTTTGTTAGGTTGTGTATTTATCTCTGAGGATAATCGGGAACAGCTAACAAATGCAACACTTACTAATAAAGTATAGCTATGAAAGAAATTGAAATAAAATAAATAATAATAATAATGAAAGTATGACAACGTCAGAGCCAGTCCAGAATCAGAACATGTTTAATGGATGTTCGTGAGCTCTCAGCTTTAGGTTTGTTTTAATGTTTTTATGTGCGGTGGTCCGTGTAAATAAGGCTTCCACTCCCAAATGATTGGTCTTCTGGAGTCACGGGGCAGGGGGATGAAATCAAATCCACTTTGTAATTGTGTAATCAGAAAATTGTTAAAAGTGAAAAAAAAAACATTTATTATGAATTTTGTGTTCTCCAGACACTAATAAAAGTCAAATGATGGGATTGCAAATGCTAATATTTATACTTTATGTGGGTGTCAATTCATATTGATGAAAATGTAAAATGTTTTTTAATTAATGGTGTTTTCGTGTCAAACAGCATCACAATCTTTAATAACACGTTCATATGCATTACGGTGTGTGAGCATGGGGACGTCTTCATATTTTGACATCAGTTAAAATATCAAATCAGGTTAACACCTAGGAATGCTGGGGTGTGTGGTAATGGTTCCTGCTTCTGGTGCTCAGGTCGAGCATTTCTGAGCTGTTTCAGGATCAGCTGAAGGTTCACTGTGAAGGATTCCGGTGTGTGTTTGGTGCATTTCTGAGCTGTTTCAGGATCAGCTGAAGGTTCACTGTGAAGGATTCCGGTGTGTGTTTGGTGCATTTCTGAGCTGTTTCAGGATCAGCTGAAGGCAGGCGCTAGTGCACTATGAAGGTGTGTATTTGGTGCAGATGCTGCCCTTGGAGGCTTAATGGGAGCCTGTGCTTCCCTGATATTTGAGCCACACAGACTTTAATTAAGGCAGAACCTGCGGAGTGGAGAGGGGCATGCACCGTGCCTTCATGTGATTTATTACAGACCCACTCAGACGTGACATTGAAAGAGGGTGGAGGGAGGCGTGAGAGTAAGTCTGGGTGTTCACCAGGTGTGTGCTTCACTCCCGTACTATATAGGTGGATGTACAGACCTGTACACTATGCAAGAGTGAATTATAAGCACTGCCGCAGCACTGGGTTTAATATTAGAATTTCCGCACTATAAGTTCCATTTCCCTAATATAGCAAAATAACATGGATTATTACATATTACATACATATATTATTACAGTCAAAACGTGTGCTCTCTGTCAAGGACATGTTAGTCGGTGCTATGATGGGGAGTCTGAAAAGAGAAAAGAGATGAAACCATTCTAGCGTCTGACACAGATAGCGAGATGGTGACATAATACCTGAGGTCATAAGATCCAGAAGGGCTTCTGTTTTCTTCTACTCTGAATAGGAAAGGCAAACAGAAATCACTGATTACCTCAGCCCTCCATTTAAAGCAGGTCAAGAGGTGCAAAACAAGGAGCCCCCACCCCCATCCACCACCACCTCCTCCACCTCCCTGCCCACGCCACCATGACCAACACACACCCTCTGAATTCAAAATCACATACTCAGTGACTTTAAAAAGGGAATTTAAAACATCACATGACTCACAATGTATCTTTTGCCCTTGTTTCACTAGTGCACATGCACTAGTTAAAAGGTTCACAGAAAGGGTGTAAATATACACCCTTGCTTCCTTATCACCAAACAATAGTGGCTACAATAATAATAATCTTGAAAATGGTATCCTAGAGAGGAGAGGTAACATTTCAAACAGATTACAGAAAACAAAATGGCAGGGACTCAATAATGTTATGACCGACAGGAGTCTTGGGATAGCAGAAAAGATAAATGTTGTAATAAGGATGTTATTCTTCAGGCAGGAGAAAGAGCTTGAACCTAATAAAGGATGGTGTGAGTCTTATGAAACAGCATGTGTACCTGCTATATAATGAAATTTGATTTACATTCTTAAATCATGAACCTATTAGAACTGAACTCAATAACGTATTAGATAAATAACCCATGATGTCAGTAATGCTCATTTGAAAGGCTGGGGAAGTGTGTGACACATAATGCAGCCATACTGCATGTGTCAGTGTATGTCAAATAAAAGGGCCAAAAAAGAAAAAGAAGCTCCATTGTGTTCTTACCATTAGTAACCACAGGCAACATGACTTGTCAACCCAAATAAAGATGCTAATACACTAAACAAATGATTTAAGTGCATTTATCAGAGTGATGTGATGAATTGTGATATCTTAAGGGTTACTCCTCCCTTTTGTAGTCTACTTAATATGAACGTTGTTACTATTAACGTTTTATTGTCACGGCATGGTTTTAACACTTTCTCCTTCAGTTAAATGTGACCAAAAGCTATGAAATTTCAGTAGATTGGATGTGAGATAAAGAAAAAGCACATGAATATATGCGAATATATCGCACATATGTAGAGTTACACATTCAGCGACTCTAATTGCTAATTGTACAATGCTAATAATATAATAAATGTTTTTTTCTGTCTATGAATTAAGATAATCAAATCTAATATTAATCAAATACTATACCTCATTTTCTAAAGTTTTATAGGAAACTATCACAGTCTTGAAATCTATTTTTAGATCATTCTGACTGATGTGTCCTGCTGTATTTGTATTGACACCGGTGTAGTTAGTGTCGTAGTTCTTGGCTAAGAGGTCTGCAGGTTGCTGAATTTCTGGAGTGTGGGCTGTGAACGTTACGCAGTGTCAGGGATTCAAAAGTAGAACATCCTGGTGTTTTGAATCTTATAAAGAATAGCTTTCATATTTACCAGTTCAGGCCGTAACCCTTGAATGTTGCCTGCACAAAACACATATTTACAGGCTTTGGAGACCATTTTATTTCTGCTCGAAAATCAACATGGACCTACACAGCTCAAATCCGAATAAGAAACACTTTGTGCAGCATGTTAAAAACAACACAATTCAGATTTGAGTTAAAAAGCATATGTAATAACCCACTGAATTTCCGAGAGATGACCTCACCATGAAAAATGAATCTGAGGCTCTTCTCACCAGCGCTTTGATAGCTGCTGCACTAATGAAGGGACGCCGGGCCTTCAAAGTCTCTCCGGTCCCCGCGGGGTTCCAGTTGAGTTCGTCTGGATCCCGAGCGTCAGTCGTGCCAGAGGACTGAACGTGCTTCAGAGGCACGCGCCCCTATACACCGGTCCAGTCTTCCCAGCATTCCTCTTGGGGTACTGTCCTGTTCTCCTTCTTCTTGTTACTAGATTTGACTGTAGCCATCATTTGCAGCTTGAGGAAAAAGGCATGATGAATTCTGGGAAGATGGACTGCTTAGGTATCACTGCCCAGGATGTGACTCTTGCTGCCATGTTGGGTCAAAGGTCCCAGATATAGAAATATATTTTGGCCATTGTCCTGTATTGTAAAGGACACACGAGTTCATTGTCTCTGGATTAATTAGGAAATGTGATTTTAAGGCTGTGTTCTGTATGTACTACTGTAATTAACATCAAATTTTGATGGAAGACTGGAGGAAGAAATAAATGCTACTGTATTCTAAATTCAGTTTATTTAATTTTTTTTATTTAAAATTTCCAGAAAATGACAAGTTATATGGTACACTTGTGATCTGCTTGTGTATGTCTGGGCTGCAGCAGAGAAATCATTTCAGGGTTGATTTTGTGTCCATGCCTGCTTAAAATTTAAAAGCAAATATAGTGAAATGTTGCATTTCTTGGAAGGACAGTCAGTAATGTTACATAAAAGAGAAAAGTGAAAGAGTTCAAACTTGATAAGGGAAAGAAATTACAAAGGAAACAGCATCACTAAAATGTCACACACTGAAAACTTAAAACAGATCTGTTCACCTCAGTAGCTCAGAAATTGGTCAAAAGAGAAAGGAAGAAGGTTTTGATGGACAGAAGAAAAGAGAAGAGAAGAGGAGAAGAGAAGCTTTTAGCGTGCAGAAATCCTGGATTATGAAGGCTAAGCTTTTCAATGTTGTAAGCCATGGACAGTCTGAGAGCAAATCCTACACCTCTGTGATCTAACCAGCAATCATTTAAATCAGGATGTTTCTCCAAGAAGAACATTCAAAACCTTCACAAGATTGACAGGAACAGGATGGTTTTAAACTAGTGCTTTTAACATTTACTTATTAATTATTTACAGTATGCTTTCATTAATTGTTAATTCAAAATTGACTAGACAAATCCTGTTTTGTACAGAGTACATGGCCATGCACACATTCATGCTAGCCTGTACGCAATGTTTTAAATGATGAAAAACTCAGCACACATTGAGCTGTCCCTGAGGTAAGTAACACTCTTTTTATAATATTGAAGACCTGCTGTATGAATGTGTGACTGAGGGAGGAATTGCACCCTTGTTTAGAAGGTGGCCTTAATTGAAGCCTTGCTGATTACATCAATTTTGTGATAAGAGTTTTTAGTGTAGAAGTCATTATTCCTCCATGACTAACAGCACATGTATGGGGCTGCAAAAGATCAGCGGCTGTAGATATTTTGCAAAGGGCAGTCCAAGCTGTAAATATCTTTTTAGCATTAAAAGCATACATGCAAACTAGCTGTCAGCAGGGGGGGGGGGGCAGTAGATGCTGCTAGAAGGTTCCGGGGTTGCCTCTTCTTCTTCCTCTTCTTCTTCCTCTTCCTCCTTTCATGTGGGTGCAGAGTTGCAACATTGATCAGTTCTCTTGTCACTTTCCCTTTAGCTCAGTCTTTTCAGGCTATAGTACCCTGGCTCACTGATTTTGTGCCCCTGTCTCTAGTCTCGACCCTCTTTATCCACGTCCTCATCTTCTTTGCCTTGTGTCTGGTCCCCCTGCCTCCTGATAAGACATCTGTACACTTTCCCCTCAAAAGGCCTTCCACATGGTTTTTTGATATCCTTTGGATGAGGATTTTGGCCCATATATCTGTATATGAACTAAGCTTAATGTAGAGCAGTGTCGATGGTTTTCATCATCTCTCTCTCTCTCTCTCTCTCTCTCTGTGTGTGTGCGTGTGTGTGCTACTCAGTATGCCGTACCGAGTGGGATGAGATTTGGTGCTGGCACAGGGCTGACGTTGGCCAGGTGGTTAATGTCTCATGCTTTGAAGTATTCCAGCTCTTCGCCAAAAATCACGGTAATCACTACTTGTTTCATTTACTTTTATTTAGTTAAATACTATTTTTAATTAGAAACAAAAGCAATGTTTCCCTAATCATCCATTCCACAGATAGAAGTGCAACACACGACTCCTGTCCATACCTGCAGACACCGCCCTGCTCTGAAAACAAAGGCAGCCTGCGCATGGCCGCCACTGTGTTAATCCCACTGCTACGTCTCGCTATCACTGCATTTGTCCAACCTGTCAGTCAGTCACTGTAAACAACAGCTTGCGCAGCCAGACCACATATTCATCATCACGAGTAGATAAGACGTTGCTCTCTAGATTGATTTGTGTACAGAACCCATTCCTTACCAGTGGACAACCTCTCCGTATATAGACAGACTAACCTAGGGTTATAAACATGACAGCCCAGGCCAGAGCATGGGTGTTCTAGAGTGCTCAGTAAACATTTAAACAGAGCTACACTAGATGCTAGGTACACATCCTGAGGCCTGAAACCCTGCGTCTGGCTGTGAGAGTATGGCATGCGTGTGTATGTACGTTGTATAGTAACTACACTGATTCAGTAATATAGTCTAATACCTTTGCAAAGCACTTCAAGTCACTTCAAGTGTTTTGTACAGGTTTACACCAATAATGTTGGGAAACTGGCTTTACAGAATATCTTTATCTGTCAGAGATTAGCATAAAAGACTTGGGGAGATCAGAAGTGCAGCACTAGCGATGTGCCGGGAGGAGATCGCTAGCAGCAAAACAAAAACAGGAGAGTGCCCTTGAGAATCCAAACCGAATAAATACAAACGCAGTAGTCTGGGTTCTACACTTTAAAAAAACACCCTGTCCTGCCTAACTCGGTGCCAAGGAAATAATAAAATAATGAAAAAATCAAAGGGGTGAGGATGGGAGTAAGAGCAAGGGCAGGTTAGTGCTGTAGTGAGCATCATTAGTGCTAGTGACTCACCGCTAGTGAACACTTCTCTGCTCCCTTAGGCCGCCACCTAAGACCTTAGACCTCTACCACGCACGTCAACACAGGGGTGCAACACCAGCTTCTCCTCAAACCCCCCCCCCCGCACCCACACACCCACACACACACACACACACACGCTTCAGGGAGAGAAACCTGAGACCGAAAAAAAAAAAATCCCCATCGAGAAGTTAATGTTAAACCGCCCACTTAGGTTAGCATCCCTAGCGTTGCGAGCTGTCTGAGAGAAAAGATGCTACGTACACTGAAGTTGACATTCAGAGGAAAGAAACATTTCCATATGAGTATCGTCCAAAAGTTGGCAATGAGCACGTTAACCCAGAGATGGGCCCACACTGTGGAGCATTCTGCTAGTGGCCATTGCAGATCCCATAGAGTTGTGCTCTTTAGACACAGGGAGAGTTAGCAGGAGAGTTAGCACTGACACTATGACTTCATGTGCCCTCTAATTTATATTCATTAGGCCCTCTGGTGACTGGAGTCTAACACAGTAAATTATGGACATGTTTTGACTTGCCTTTTTATATAATGCCTTGCAAGGACAACATATCTGGTCCAAGGCTCTCATAAAAATTGACATTGTGTATTTGCTAAAAATATGCAGATTAATGCAGACGCATCAGCACTAATGAATACATTTTTGGAGCACAGTACAGTTTAAGGGACACAGCAAGGTGCTTTAGTTCAGATTTTACCCAGTCTTATGACATGTATATGACTTTCTTGTTGTCATCTCTAGTCCATGTTTACTCAGACCAGCAGTTTTGCACTACACCGACAGACGGCTCAGTGTCCCTGAGCTGTCTGACAGGAGTGAGCGGTGTAGGCAGCTGTGTGTTTGTGGGGGTCAGCGTGACTGTCCTGGTCCCCTCTGCAGTGAGACAGTGAGATATCCAACACATCCCACATGTTTTCCACCCTCAGCTTGTCTAATCAGATTGGGAGCAGCTGCTTCATTCCTTTTATGAGAAGTTTTTTTTCCATTTCCTGCTGTTAAAGGGAGAGAGAAATAGTGAAAGATTATTTTAAGGACACACAACTATAAGTTCTACAAGCTATATAAAAGAAATTATTCCATTACATTCCATTGCAAAAAAAATTCTAAAAACATGTGAAGTCAGTGTGTTGGTCTATCAGCAAAACCGGAAAATTCTACTGCACGTTACATGTTATAACGATGCGAGGACCATGGCAGGACGCAGAGTCTAGAGTATTTTAATGTTTATTAAAGCAACACGTACAACACACGGGACCGACAACAAAGAGGCCACCACAAACGCACACATAAATACAACGACGACTAACAACATACACATGCAACATATAACACTAACAAGACAAAGGACAGGTGAAATGTGTAACGCTGACAACACTACACATACGCGCACAGACACTGACGAATGCATATGCCCACACAGACGAACGTATATTCACAAACATACACAAATGAACGTATACACCCACAGACGAATGTACGGTATATGTCCACACAGATGAACGTATACGCCCACACAGACGAACGTATACGCCCACACAGACGAACGTATATGCCCACACAGACGCAGACGAACATGCACACAAACACAAACGAACCCGAGGGAGGAGTCAGTTGTGGACTGTGTCACATATTTACATATTAAGTAACTCAACAGAAGCCCCACCCCCCATTGTGGTGTATTTAGAGCTGTCAGAACGAGGTTCTTCTAAATTCAAGACAACATGACTTTCCTTAAAGTCTGTTACAAGCTTTTTTTTCTCATTTCTCATTTCTTCTGTCCATTTCTTCTCCTCCTTCCTTCCTTTCTTTCTATCTATCTCACTTATTCACCTTTCCCTGATTATCAAAATTCTACACGATTGCGTTGCATGGTTACTACAGCTATTACCTCAACTTCTCTATAGGCTGGAAGAGAAAATCTCTTATTACTTGTCTTCTAAAGCCTTTAATCCAAAGGATAAAGCTAAACAGGACATACAGTCCTGAGATCCGGTCATGGTTATATCTACATAACAAGAACAATGACAGCAGTGAGCATAATGATTTCAATAAAAACTCTAATCTTATTCTGCTGCAGAGGGAAGTGACCACTGCCGACTCTCGTTACACAACGAGTATCCTTATTCACCTTGCAGGAGAAGCTACCGTGTCATCTTAGGACTGGAAATTTACACTTACTACCCTCCTTTTTAGGAACAACGTCCTTCCTTTACTTAACTAACGTGTCTTATTTTATATGGGCACTTTTTATATCCGTATATCTGTAGCCATGCAGAGTTTGTCAGTATCACTGTACGTTCTTTACTGGTCACCACTACAGACCAGACGATATTTGCATGGCAACACATGAAATATAGACTTTGCCTGTACACATACACATTTTATTGGTAATAAAGAAATACTGGATGAGAGGTGCAGATGGTGCAATTCACCATGCACTCTTATTGTAAATAAACAAAGGCCTATCTATCCGAGATAAGTCAGGCACATACTGAAGTACCTTTATCAGTCTTCTCCTTATACAGAGGTATCACACTCCACCTGCAAGGACAACCACCTGCAGTGGCACCCAGGGAGCACTAGGTGTCTTCCCCAAGGATACTGCTGGTTGTAGGGCCTGAACCTCCAACCTTATGGGTGTCTTCCCCAAGGATACTGCTGGTTGTAGGGCCTGAACCTCCAACCTTATGGGTGTCTTCCCCAAGGATACTGCTGGTTGTAGGGCCTGAACCTCCAACCTTATGGGTGTCTTCCCCAAGGATACTGCTGGTTGTAGGGCCTGAACCTCCAACCTTATGGGTGTCTTCCCCAAGGATACTGCTGGTTGTAGGGCCTGAACCACCAACCTTATGGGTGTCTTCCCCAAGGATACTGCTGGTTGTAGGGCCTGAACCTCCAACCTTATGGGTGTCTTCCCCAAGGATACTGCTGGTTGTAGGGCCTGAACCTCCAACCTTATGGGTGTCTTCCCCAAGGATACTGCTGGTTGTAGGGCTTGAACCACCAACCTTATGGGTGTCTTCCCCAAGGATACTGCTGGTTGTAGGGCCTGAACCTCCAACCTTATGGGTGTCTTCCCCAAGGATACTGCTGGTTGTAGGGCCTGAACCTCCAACCTTATGGGTGTCTTCCCCAAGGATACTGCTGGTTGTAGGGCCTGAACCACCAACCCTATGGGTGTCTTCCCAAAAGATAATGCTGGTTGTAGGGCCTGAACCTCCAACCTTATTGGCCCAGGCCCATGTCTTATATCATTTAATCCTCTGGCATCTAAGCTGTCTAAAACTTGTAAATAAGTGTTCAACATTTTATGGAACGTTCTGCAAGAATAGTTTAGATATTCCTGTGGCTATATGCATATTACTTATTTGGATGGAACTGAAATTTCATATTATTTAGAAAGACACAAGTGTTCCTGCATCAGTGGAAAACAGCATACAAATGTTTTGATTTAATATCAGGCCACTCAGAAACAAAGCAATATCCTAAAACAATGTCATCATTGACCACGAATTACATTTTATGCATTTAGCTTAGACTTGGAAAGGTTCTAATGTTTCAGCTTTCTGCATTTTCTATTTGGGCTGGAAAATAGGAGGATGTAGTGGCCACTGTCCTTTGAAACGAACTCAGCTACAGATGCGAATGTTGGTAGAAAAATAAAGCATTGGGTTTAGTTCAAATTCTTTACAAAATACAGGATTGTTACTATACATGATTTATATATAACCATACCCAAGATCAGGTTGTGTTCACACAAACCAAACCAATGACAAAAAACTACTTGAGAGATAATAGCGCCTCCTAGTGTGAAATCTTCATCCTGCTATATGTAAGTAAGGGTTGAAGTGAGTTCAAAGCCAGGTGCATGTCCTTCGCACTTAAAATAGATGCTACTAAACTAACATTCTGGAACAGCGAAGACCTACAGTTACTTAAAAGACAATAGAATATGGGATTAGAGAATGTGGAGCTATGTATGAAACTAACAGTATTGTGAAACCCTGTAAATGCTTTTACTAAAATGAGTTTAAATAATGTACTGTGGTATTTCCTTTGAAGTCTACAATGTGTCTTGGCTCCACTCCCGATATTCATTTTTTCAAGTTGGCATTTGATTGGCTGAGCAGCACCATTTAAAGTAAACAGAGCTCTTAGGAATCAGACTGTTTCCCAGAACAACTGAAAGTTACTGCCATAAGACCTTGTTATGTTCTGTTATTGTTCTTATGTTGTTTTTGTTTTAAAGCTATTAGTGGAGTAGCACTTTTTATACATCATCAAGGTACTTTACAATTGTGTTTAAGACCATCAAATGCAAGAGTATTTCCTGTCCCAAGAGCCAAATGCAAAGAAATTGTGAAGCTGCCGTTAGTCTTTATATTAAAATCTAGTGTATTCATCCCACTGGACAACCTCAGTAACTCATTTTAAAAAGCAGTTTAAAATTAAAGGATTTGTATGGGTATTTGTATGTTTACATACTATGCATGGGGTACCAATGCAGCAAATGTTCCTCTCAGAGCAAAGATGACTTCAGATCTGGAGATCTGAATCAATCAGTGGAGTAACTATAGGTGCTTCTAAACACATGAGTGCTCTCTCTGACTGTAGGTGAAGTTAGGAAAGCCCTGCTGGAGGTACACACACACACACTAGAAGTACATACACACACACTAGAAGTACACACACACACACTAGAAGTACACACACACACACTAGAAGTAGCTTAGACTTGTACACACACAAACACTGAAGTTCACACACAAACACTAGGGGTTCACACACAAACACTGAAGTTCACACATAGACACTAGAAGTTCACACACTGAAGTACACTCACGAAGCTTCTGAACCTGACTGCATCCCCAGGTGGACACTGCGAGCATACAGCAACTCACCAGCAGCTGTGCACTGACAGCTTCAGTCTCTGCCTGGCCCATACCACAGTTCCCATATGCTTTAGGCATGCATACATTAAGGTATAAGCAGTGTTCATATGAATATAATATTAAGCAATATTAATATTAATGTGATGTTAAGTAATATTAATATTAACACAAGACCCAGACTGCAAACAACACAGGCGGATCCACTAAAATACACAAAGCACTAATGAACCTGGGTAATGCTCCACCTGTCAGAATGTTCACTCACCTCATCTCAGCACTCAACACTGTCATTCCCTCCGAGTATTTCTTAAGATTGTAATTTGGGGAATCAGTAACACCTGTCGCAGCTGAGCTTTGGATGTCTTGACTGGCACATCTCTGTCACACTTACGATTACCGCATTTCACAGATGCCCTTGTCTGGAACGAATTACAGAATTGCTTTGTAGTTTCTATCAAACACTTAGCCTCATGCTAGCATAGGTAGGTAAGAGTCAACAATACTATCAAGCTAAAATATGAAAGGAGACAAAGACAATGCTCATTTAAGTACACAATGATGAGGCGAATCTTCAGTCTTCATCTGAAGACAGCCAGTGTCTCGGCGCCTTGTGGGATGGTGGTTGGAGTTGTACTCGAGGCTCGGGGGCAGTGGGGTGCAGAGCGGGTTTGTT
Source organism: Brachyhypopomus occidentalis (assembly GCA_020368025.1). Classification (NCBI taxonomy): domain Eukaryota; kingdom Metazoa; phylum Chordata; class Actinopteri; order Gymnotiformes; family Hypopomidae; genus Brachyhypopomus; species Brachyhypopomus occidentalis. Next base: position 5,688,567 of record JAGXOD010000025.1, on the reverse strand, counting down.
TATGACTTTTAGCTGGTTTCGTTTTTGGTATGTAGGCGAGCATCAACACTTTAAATCAGACACAGATCGCCATAGGGAGCAAGTAGAGGGAAGGCATCAAGGGAGTGACCTGGAAGAACTTCTGGAGGTTGGAAGTGAGCTGTCCCTTTGCATTCTGGCAGGGGTTTGAGGGCAGAGAGGGGAAAGCATGCACAGAATGAGCTCCGGCAGGCCAATCTTCACATGTCAAGGGACTGAACAAGCGCCTGAGTAGCTGCCTTGGAGCAAAATAGCCAGATTTCCCTGATGTTGTAGAGAAATAACCTGCATGGCCAACTCAAGTTAGCAATATGAGGAGAGAATGGTAGCTGGTTATTCAGAATTACTCCCAGGTTGCGTGCCTTGTCAGTTAGGATGATCCAAGAGTTATCTAGTGAGACCTCGATGCCTCGACTCGAGGAGTCATCTCCAGTGATCTGTAGCAGCTCAGTCTTGCTTCAGTTTAGCTCCAAGTGATTAGCTTTCATCCGTGTAGAGATGTCTGCTGGGCACACACACCCCCCTCATCCTCCGTAAACACAGGCTGCCCTGTAGCTGTGTTGTCTCACTCCTGCCCTACACAGTATACACCCACGGCTGCGTCAACGAGCGTGACTCAGTCGGCACCGTGAGGTCGGATGACGACACAACAGTAGTATCACTGGGGATGTGGAGGTGCATAAGAGGATGACACATAACCAATGCGATGAGAAGGCAGGGGAAAGAGAACACACTGCCTTTAGCACTGAGCGGGGCTACCACAGGAAGGTTTCAGTTCCCTGGAGTTCATCGTGCTGATGTATCTCTCACATACAGCCAACACTTCTCATTTGGTTTGCTTGTGTGTTTTGTGTGTGCCTTGAAGTGTACAAATTGCTTGTAGTAGTAAACTTTGAACTTTGAACTTTGAAAAAGGCCCCAAGCACGCCCCCCCTGTTCCCACTGACGGGCTGCATGGCGGTCTGGTGTTGTGGTGTGGCACAGCCGCTGCTATACACTGCAAGTCTCTCCAGGGGCCCAGTGACTGCTGCTCAGTCACTGAAAAGCCCCAGCGTCTTCCATCTCAGACACACACCCCTCCCCCAAACTGTTTCCACCTGGAAACCCTGGAAAGGGTTACAGAAATATCAGAGTCTCAATCAGCACAATAAAAACAGTTTCCACCTCCTGCTTTAGATGCCACGACGTTGACAATAATTGTGTATATGAATGGTGGCAAGAAACCTGAATAGAAACATACTTCCTTTCCTCAGCTTTTACATTTTATATTTACATTATTCATTTGGGTTTTATTTTCCTTAGTTATCATTTTGATCATATTGTTTTGGTGAATAGTTTCATATTTGTATTTACTTTTTGTTTTCTTCCTTCTGCTTTCTGATATACTTTATTTGCTTTTTATGTGTAATGCACAATGAACTGCATTTTAATGAATGTAAGGTGCTTATGTACATGTATTGTGAAGTGAACCTTGTGAACAAATACAAAAAAAAAATCAATTGAGACTGTAAAAGATTATACTGGATACATTTATAATAAATGCAAAATCTTGTCTTTTTCTCAGATTTCATATACCGGAACTGCACTACGACTGGCTGGAGTGACCTCTACCCTTCTTATGAGAATGCTTGCAAATTTGCAGACAACCTGTCTGAGACTGAGGTGATTCCACCTGATTCTTTCTGTCATTAACACAGCTACACATGCACACTGCATCTACCAATCGCTGCATAACTAGTTATCTTAGAACCGAGTGCATTTAGTCCTTTGGATATTTGTCGATATAAAGGGACAATGAGGTGATAAACTAGGGGGGGAAAAAGATAAACAAGGGGGAGGAGTTCAGAATTGCTGTGAGACCATCCCCTACTGGCCAGATATGGCATTGCATGATGTGACTGAGAGTCACTGGGCAGCACAGTGGCTTGGTGGTTAACATGTTTGCCTCTCAGTGATAGCGGTGTGTCTCCCTATCTGGGTGGAGACTCCATGTTCTGTCTGTGTCTGTGTGGGTTACCACTGGGTGCTCCACTTTGCTCCCGCAGTACAAAACAAACATGGAGGTTAGTTAAAAATGGGGAACCCTGAGATTTGCTCTGGTGTGTGTGTGTGTGTATGTGCATGTATGTGTGTATGAATGCATGCCCAGTGATGGATGGTGCTCTGTCCTGGGTGTTATCCTCTCTCCCCTTCCTGTCCCCCAGGGGGCGCTGGTTTCTGCTTGAGAGGATGCTGTGTGCAGTTGGCTGCTGTTTCTCTCTGGTGTGTTGACCAGATGTAAAAGCGCTGTACAGTGTGCTGATTAGAATGTGTCCTTGGGTACTGAGAAAGGTGCTATGTAAGTGTAACATCATATCAGTGTGAGAGTGTATAACAGGACACAGGGGGGTTTCAACTCATTTAAATGGAATACAGCGCATAAAGAAATGGAGAGAGAGAGAGAGAGAGAGGGAGAGAGACAGAGGGGGAGAGAGAGAGAGAGAGAAAGGATAGACAGAGCAGCTTTTCCTAAGCTCATCTATCCCATCTTTTCTCTGCTTTGCCCTCTTCTTTATTCACTCTCCCTCTCTCTCAACCACTTTATGGCCAAATTGCTGGATCTGCAATCAAATGCTAATGAGAGCTTTAGAGACGCTGCCTTGAATTAAGAGGGTGATAATATGCTAATCCTTAACACACAGTTGCACACACACACACACACACACACACACAAATAAACACACACAAACACTTACACAAATCTGGGCACATATGAATTCATGTAGATGACAAAGAGATTCATATACACATACCAAACAGTGAAGAAATTAAAGCTAAGATTGGTACATGATCTCAATGTGAACAAACGGATTAATGTGTCTGAGTAGGCACATAAGAACCATACTCACTTCCTGCATGGGAGATGGAAGCAATGACCAGTTTCCAAACCACTCCTGTGCACCACAATTTCCATAACAATAGAAAATGTGCCAAAATAGACAAACAAAAAACATCAATCAGAAACAGGGACTGCTTTAACCTTTGACCTGGAGGAGGCCAGTGTGCAGTACATTAGAATTAATCCAGAAACAGCTAGAATTGCAGAATTGGCTCAGAATTGTGCTGCAAACAATATGAAATACCTACTGTATCAGAGCTGAGCTGACATGAGCAGTCACTGCTGTGTTCTGTACTTCCTAATTCTCATGCTCTTCCTTTAGATCACATACTATTTCACCATGAAACAGGTATACACTGCGGGCTACGCTACCTCACTCATCTCCCTCATATCTGCTATCTTCGTCTTCACAGCCCTCAGGTACTTCAAGGAACATCTCATTTAAATGTGTATATATAATAAATCTTTTCAACATTTCTTGAGAATGACTGCTAAAGCAAACTGAAAACAATTAACAATTGTATCTCCTATTTGTCAATACTGCTCAGATATGAAGAAGATTCAGACCTTTTTTTTCTGCCATTTGAAAACAGGAAATTCCACTGCACAAGGAATTATATCCACATCAATCTGTTCTCCTCCTTCGTTCTGAGGGCCAGTGCAGTCTTCATCAAAGATGCTATCCTGTTCACTGACGAGACCCAGGACCACTGCTCCATGTCCACAGTACGTCTCAGCTCTTGCTAGTCTTGTCCCAACACATCATGCTGTGGAGTATTATACCTCTGCCTCTTCGTTTCTCAAAATATTACCTTTGTTTCTCAAAATATTACCTAATATTATAGTTCCTTCTATATCCTCTGCACCTTGATAGAAGTATCAAATGTTAAAATGACATTCGCCAACATCCTATAGCCTGGTGTATAGTACTTAGAGAATATATTCTTCATACAGAATAGAGAATATTCATAGTGAATGAATGTGATTTCACTTGTTGCAAAGAGTCACAACCCCAGGTTCAACTCATCAGGACGTTGGTAATTTGGAGTCACAGTCAAAGACGAATTTGAAATCACTGCATTACAGTTTTAATCTTACAACATTAATGTTATCTAGTTAGCTACTCAGTCAAGTGTGTTTGACATTTTGTAACCCAGGCCCGGTTCCTCTCCTGAATGGGGAGAGTGTTGCAGGTAGCCAGATGGACAAAAGTGCTGAATATCTGCAAGATTTATTAAGGACAAATCTGTAATCGTGGTCTTTAAGGCAGTCCAGGATCAAGTTACCAACACATACAGACCCGGACTTAAAACCATAATACATGAGGACGGAGAATTTGCAAACCAAAACAATAAACAAACAGGATAATAGAGAGATGACTGAAGCAGGTTACAAGGAAAATAGGGTAAAGACACGGCAGATGAAACGCAACAGCCTAGAATAGCAGTACAAGTACACGTTCCCTGACTTATTTTAGGCTATGTTAAGCTGTTTATGCAGTGGGCATCCTGCAGGTCTATAATGCAAGCCAACAGGTCTATACTGCAAGCCAACAGGTCTATAATGCAAGCCAACAGGTCTATTCTGCAAGCCAACAGGTCTATTCTGCAAGGTTTTGACTGGAAACCGTGTGGCTCTGTAGTGTCTGTCGTCATCCGCACCTGTGCAGTGAAGGAAGATTGCTCCATGTCCCTCGTATGGAAAAATATTTACAACAGTGATGAGTTGTAGAAGCCAATCACAAATTACTGCTTACATAATTACCCGAGTGCTTAAATAATGATTGGATGCGAACGATTTATACCATAGTAACTCAGTTTTACCTCATCCCATTGTGCACCATTTGACTCAGATAAGTCTTGATGTTTGACTCATTAATGTCATTGATTAAAGCGCAGAGAAGATGGGATGATTGTGAACACATTAGAAACAGTTACTTACCTTTAATGGATTATTCCACTTTTTGTGTGCTAATAAGGTGCTCTTAGTAGAACATTAGTTGTGTAACAGCCACATCCCTAACTACTATGGCAAATCAGTCTTTGATAGCATTGCATATATCTGCCTCTCTTTCTCTTTGTCTCTCTCTCTCTCTCTCACACACACACACACACACACACACAAACACATACACACACTGTCTTAGTCCTCATGCAAGTCAGCAGTGGCCTTTTTCCAGTTCAGCATCCTGGCTAACTACTTTTGGCTGCTGGTAGAGGGAATGTACCTGCAGACCCTGCTGGCTCTCACGTTTGTTTCCCAGAAGAAGTATTTCTGGTGGTACATCCTTATTGGCTGGGGTAAGCACGTCAGAAATGTTCTACACATCGACATTCTTACTTTTACATTCGTTCTCATCTAGATCTTGTCATCCATTAGACCAACAAACACCAGAGGCTTCAGGAATACAAACATATATACACTCAAGGAATCCGTGACCCTAGACACCTAGCTTCAACAAACACTACTATCTAGGTCATTATCTAGGTTAGAAGTGCACCATCCTGGGCCTGCAGAGTTTTGTCTCTTCCTACCAGAATCTACTGATCATCTAATTGCCAAGCACTTCAAGGCTGTGTTATGTGCAGGGAAATGATTGTATGAGCAGCAAGGAATAACATGGGAAGTGTAGACACTCCCAAACCAGGTCTGGGATACAATCTGCATTACAAGCAACACTTTTTTTATAATTCCAGATGGACATGGTATCGAGCTAAATAGCTGCAATTAAATCTGTAAGAGTGTGTAATAGTAATATTTTCACATGTGCATATGTAAGATGTTGCGAATATGTGTATTTGTTTAAGATACAAAAATAATGAACGATGAAGATATGTAGCATTTGTCATATGACTCTGAGGCTATGAGTGTTATTTTAGCTAAACGCTCTTTGACGTGTAGGAGGTTTGTTGGTGAATAAAGACACTGATGGGATTTTTGTGCTTCTTAGGTCTTCCAACAACAATCCTCACCATTTGGGTTCTGGTCAGGAAGTTATATGACGACAGGGGGTGAGTGCTGCATTACCTCAAACTTACAGGCGTCGCATGGGTCTAAAGGTGCCCTGGAACGCAGCATTTATTCAGTGTTTTTCCATTGTTTTCTTGATGTCTATGTGGAAGGTATATAAGGTTTAGGTTGGGGAGATGAATGTCCTGTTGCAGTCCAGTTCCATGCCTATTCACAGCCCTATGAATTGGTCCACGTTACAGTTTTTTCCATCTGCTAAGACACAATTTTGAAAACTATCACAATTTATCAAAATACTTAACACAATTCACAAAACCACACACCCAAACTGCGGAATACCTCATATATCCTGCAAAATCAAGCACTGCAACCAAAACTACATATAACATTATAAAAATCAAACTTTTTGCACCAAACAGCACACACACTTCATCATATAACTACATTTTTGTCTGATCAACTACACACTGCTGGGCAGAATGAAAAACACTAATGTCTAGTGAGCTTTGTCATAATACTAAAATAGTTCAAATTGTTGAAAATTCTTCAGATTGTTCACATGCAGAAAAATATTTGCATATACACACACGCACACACACACACACACACACGCTGCTGTTATTTATTTATTTTCACCAAACAAGTCAGTGCAATATCTGCACAACATATATATTTGCATTGTATAGAACAAAAATGAAAAAAAAACATTACAGAAAAAAGTGTAGAGAAAATGTATAGAAAAAAGATGGAAGAAACAAAATTAGGCAGGATCTTGCCGCTTTAGCTGGGTCTGGCCACAACGCCTCGTCCACATCACAGGCAATATCTTCCCTTGCCAGACATTGAGGGAAGAAGCGCCTTGAGTGCCTCATCCATCCCTGAATCGTACCCACATCAATATCATCACATGCCTGTTCCCTAGTCTAAATGTCCGGATGACAGAGGCGACAGTAAAGCGGCTCAAGTTGGGCTGCACTCTCTGTCCAGCCTCTTGCATTGTCAGCCCATGGTTGATGACATGATCAGCTAAGGTTGCTCTGATGTCATTTGACAGTTGTTGTCTTCTTTGGCCATGAATTCGGTTCATGTGTTGTCAAATGGCATTTTTAAATTGCCTGTGGTAGAACTTGGGCTAATGTATGTAAGTTTTAGGGGCCCAAATGTTAATCAGTCAAGACTTTTATGCATATTTTGAATGGGTGCAATTTACGACCAAATTATGATTTTACTGTTCTGAAGGAGATGACAACAAGGTTTGAGGTTCACAGTATGCCAGTTCCATGCACCCATGGCACCTTTAAAGAATTTTGAGACTTCAGAAGGGGTTTTTCAGAAGACAAATATGATGTTCAAAGTGCTACGATAATGCTTTGTTTATACAGTATGTTTGTTCATAAGTGCTGCTTCAGTAGCATGAATACATTTGCTGAGGGAATAGACATTGTTGGCTAAACTCAATAATGTTGAAGGTGTTGGGATGACACAGAAGTACCCCTCAACTGGTGGATTATAAGAGGACCAATTACAGCTTCCCTTTTGGTAAGTGCAATATGAAATGGATGTATGAAAACACAAAAGACAAGGCCTCCCTTGAGTAATAACTGGTATGCTGAAAACACTTCACATCGCAGTGATCTATTTTTTTTATCTGTTGGCTCTAGGTAAACTTTATCATCTTCATCAATGTAATCAGAATACTAGTGCAGAAGCTGAAGTCTCCCGGAGTCGGAGGCAATGACAGCAGCCATTTTACGTAAAAAAAACTTAAGGTTTTCTGCATGAGACACCGTGAACTCGTGAGATACACTTAGCCACATTTTTGTCCTCATTATTTGATGAACTCACTCTAACGCGCAAGTCACCATTAAACATGATTTTGGGTGATATTTAGATGCACAAAGTCACAGCTGAGGAGTGCTTGCTGATGAAGACCTTGTGTGTGTATGTAGGAGGCTGGCCAAGTCCACTCTGTTCCTGATCCCACTGTTCGGGATGCACTACATGGTGTTTGCCTTCCTGCCGGAGAACGCGGGAGAAGACGCTCGCCTCTTCATCGAACTCAGCCTAGGCTCTTTCCAGGTTCACCCCTGCGTCCCTCTAGTGTCTGGAAAAAATATGACACTTCAGAAGTACTGAGCAGTGAATGTACATTGCCCTAAGATACTCAGAGGAGCAGCAATTTTGTTTTTTATTTTTTGGATGACAGTTGAATCGACAATCGATTCTTTTTTCGTATTTTTCCTTTGTTTTCTTTTTGCTGTAATAAATTTTCCTCTTTCCTCCATTTAGGGCTTTGTTGTGGCTCTGCTGTACTGTTTTCTCAATGGAGAGGTAAGTTGTAACCACCTTACATCCTGGACCTGTTATTGCAAATTATGTAACAAGCTGAGTGTGTGTGCATGTGTGTTTGTCTGCGATTGTCTGTGTGTGTATGTGTGAGTGTGTGTGTGTCTATGTGTGTGTGTGTGTGTGTGTGTGTGTGTGTGTGTGTGTGTGTGTGTGTGTGTGTGTGTGTGCGTGTGTGTGTGTGTGTGTGTGTGTGTGTGTGTGTGTGTGTGTGTGTGTGTGTGTGTGTGTGTGTGTGTGTGCGTGTGCGTGTGTGTGTTTACAGTAAGAGGAGGCGGACCCTGTTCACAGAGAGCAGCACCATCACACAGATTTCTGTTTTAGAGAAGTCCAGCCCCAGAGATCAGGTTTCAGCTGACCTCAACCACAGTGTGTCAGCAGTCTGAAGCCAGGAGGTCCTCGCGCTCACGCTGTCTGTCTCTTTCCTCTCAGAAGATTCCCCAAGTTTTCATACCAACGAAGAAATGAAACCATCATGAACATCATTATTATTGGTGTTGTTACTGCTGTTAACACCTTTCACATGACGGAGCACAGATGACATTTTAAGTCAGGGATTTATGTCATACTCTCAGATTTCTTATGATCTAATACTTATATACAAACAGACGTCCTCAGTTCTCAGTGATGTGGTCTTGAGCAGGAGACGACCACTTTCATCAAAATACCAAAATGTAGTGCCACTTTGAGTAGATGGATATATGAAAATGAGTAGTGTGATGGACAATGTAAAATATACAGTTCCAGTCTCTAAGGTCTTTGTAGTATGCACAGTACCATCCGGCGAGTGTAAATGCATGTCTCACTCAACAGGAAATTGAGATCCATATTTATAAACACATAGTCAGATAGTCTTCACATAGACCAAAAATCGTGACGTTATGTCTGCCATTTGTCACTGGTACAGGGACTGCGTGAATGGTTCTTGTTTTTGTCTTTCGATGTTTTGGCCATCTTGTTTGTCCACAGTTCTTTGTTAAAGAAGTCTGCTGTCTCATCCCTCTGCCTTTCCATTTTTGCAGCCTTGTCTTTGATCCTTACGAGAGCACTGAATGGTACACCTTTACTTTGATGATTTTGCTGTCAAAGACTAGCAGTGATGTAAATGACTAGCGCTTGGTCATACCCTAAATTTGAGTTGTTTTTGCTAAATATTATATAAAGCTGTCTTTATTTTATATATACAACATGGTTCCAGTAGCTTATTTTCCTTTGCCCTGAGCTACTGACTAATTTTGAATTTTTCAGAAATTCTCGTTGTTTCCAAATTGGTTGTTTTGATTCTTGTAAGCCAATGATAGTTATTGTACATCGAGCCTAAAACAGACACCAAAACTCATATTGTGGTGAAGAATTTTACACCTTTAATGTTACATAGTTCACCTAAAATAGGTGGCCTGAACAAGTGTTATTATTCCAACGCACTGTAGATTTTATGATACAATTTGGATTGAACCTGTGTACATATTTGTGGTTCTGAATGTGTATATCTTCCCTTCTAAAATGTGCTTTTGGCTCCAGAGGGCCAGCTTTACATGACTGCCTTACTGATAGGTCACTTTTGATATAGAATACTAAATCACTGTATGGGCCATTGGTGTTCGCTTCTGCATTTGTATGAATAGCTAACTAAGATAATTAACTATGATGTAAAATTCTTGTCTGAATTGTAAGTAAATGCAGCATATTGCACAGTACACTGGCCCTGTGTGCACTTACACACACACACACACACACACGAAGCATTGTGAGGCGTGAATTCATAGTGTCCTCTTCTTGGGTAATTTTTAATGCTTTTTATATTTTTTTTCAATTTTAGTTCAACCATGGAATTTCCTTCACATTCAATAAATATATTATATCTTATGATGAGACTAGTAATGTAAATAAGTTTTTTTTAAGTTTAAATTTATACAAACATAGTCAATCAATCAAAACATGTTTGGGTTCCAATTTAGCTTCTACAGTTGTGTATTGGAGCCACAATACCCATAACAAATAAAGAGTACCACACCAGTTAGCATTGTGTACGCTGCATACCAAAATCATCACATACTTGAATCAATCTGCAACGACTTGTTAAGTAAGCAGGGGACTCGTTTATGTAGTTTGTTTTCTTTATTCTCACTCTATGACACACTTTTCCCTAAAAGATGGCAAAAGTAAGCTTTGGATTCCGGTTTCAGAATGCTCTTGTTTTTTAGGTCTGTGGCAAACTTTCCACTCTTTTTATAAATAACAGTGTGCCATATATAGATTCTCAGCAAACATATAATTGTATCTGTTTATTACTTAAAAACTTGGTGCAGTTTGGGTAGTATGAGTTTACAAAGTTTGTATCGTATAAGCTTCCCTTTAGAATAATTGTTGGCTACTTTAGCCCCATAGCTCAAGTGTAAAGATAACAAGAAAACTGTGGAACTCAAATGTGTCTTGGATGATCAGCTACATCTGTGGGAAGAGGATTTGTTTGTTCATATTACTGCTTTGACTTTACAACCTCGTGTTGTCTTTTAAATGATCATTCTGACTGAAAATGTCTTACTCAAGAATGCTTTGCAGTGTAAATATCTGGAGCACTAGACTGTAACGATTCATGTTTAATAGAATTAAGCCGTTTGCTTAAAAATATTCTTAATTGGTTGTTAAATGTTGTTGGTTAATGTTGCGGTAAATAATATTACTACATATTGTAAATATTAATAGATTACCTATGGCCTTATTTTTAATCATGATTAATTTAGGTATTAAATATATTAATTGGGCACCAAAATGAAAATGTTAGTGGGATTTCTGTTAAATTGCACTCCACACTACATTTTAAAGACTAATAACACCCTGATATGTAATGCTAACACACTCTAATTTCATTAAAGGATTTAAAATACTAATCAGTGTGTGAACTGTAACACCAGCACTCACATGGAAATAAAGAGGAACTGACATGAATGGTGAATATATCTGCATTTTTTTAAATGCTTCGATTCTGTGTGCAGTTTGAATTAGTGTTAAACAATTTAAAGAACTAATATGTTGCCACTTTCTGTGTAAAACACAGTGCTTTATTTTTGGTTTGACCTTGTTAAGGCATTTTACAAATGAACTTTAAGATATGTATTTATACGTATCCACTTAATTGTCTTTGTGTGTTTTCTAATGTGTTTTTATTGAATATGTTAGAGTTAGCATACATCCAAATTCTGTTCAGAATACTGTTCCACTGGCCTCATACTGGAAAACCAACAAAACCATGATGCTCAGAAATGACTGAGGAACATAAGAGGAACATTCAGTGAATTTCCACAATTGAAAAAATTGAAAACAACAAAAACAAAAATTTAGTTTCTTAAATAAGATACTAAAATCCACTAAGCTTCTGTAATCATGTTGATTCTCATTGTTTTTGTGTTTGTATCCCTGTAGCATTTTATTTTGTGAGCATCAGATAACTGTGGCATAAGCCTGTGGCCTCTTGCTATTTCCTGTTCTTTTTAGCCTACTGTTCACTACATGTACTCCTGTAAGTAGTTTAGGGTAATACGAAATAAATGTAAAGCTGTTTTTAGCACTGTCCTATTTTAGTGTGCCTGTCTTTAACACTGTCCATGAATGCTCTGTTGTAGCTCAAGTGGCTTCTGCCGAAAACAAAGGACCCAAAGTCACAAGAATAATATTTCTAATGTGAACTTGTATCTTCCCTTCTCATTTGGCTTTGAGTGCCTTTTAAGAGTTATTTACAAAGGAAAGAAAAGCATAATGTGATCCGATAGTGCTTAAGAACTCGAAGTCTGCAGTTTGCACATGGATCAATGGTGGGTACAAATGGATCAAGTGGTGCTCGTCTTAGCTAATGTAGCCGAAGAGTTCAAGTCCAAAACTACAAAACTACATTTGTGGTCAAGGGAAATGTGTGTTATTGAGTTGCGTTCTACAATCTACTGCTTTATGTTAACAACCTCACTCGTATCATTAATGGCCGTCTGTTTAAAATGAGGCAAAAACTGTTTAGGCAGTTTCAGAGACATTTAATGCAATTTGATGCAATACAAAAATCTAACATACATCAAAACAAAAAAAATTTAGCAGTAATAATAGAAGATCAAAGGAAAGAAAATTAAGCAAGCTTTTGTTCACAAGAAGAATAAGATTAACGGTAGAATTAGATTAGGTAACTACATTCAGTAATCATTGTCAAGTCATTGCTTGTCTCCATAATAGCTGTCCTATCCCATTCAGGTCATGTTCCTGAGGTTCAGGAGTGGAACCCTCTCGATTTGCCATTGTTCATTTAGACAATTTAAAAGTGATCAACTTATTGGTTATATGATGTGGCACTAGTGTGTATTGCCTCTTTCTTTTTCCATTCCATGGATGCTTAATGTTATTTTCTAAATACGTTTAATGTGGCTTTAACATTTGCTTTTTACGGAGGTATTGCTAAATATGAAGATTTGAAATGACGTCACATAATACATATGACTTCACATGTTACGAAGGGGTTACTTTACTTTACTTACTTCACGTTTGCATCTGTCAATACTGCATTTCTAGCCCTATGCTGTACTTACTAAATGACTTCTCTACTGTTTTGGTAAGTATCAGGGTGTGAATTGGGCGGTGACGGTGTAAAGACACTACAGCTGAAAGGTGAGGCCCATGGAATACTGTGGTGTGTATTGTGTGGGGAGATGGTTTTAGAGGTTGGACTAAACCCAATCCATTTGAGAGCAGTACCTTGCAATAAGCTGCAGATGTCATGAAGATGACAGAGCTATCAGCAACACCATGGACTGAAGCCATTCATATTTACAGCTTTTCTTTCAAACACGTTACATTCTAATTTGACAGCTCTGTTTTCAGCTGACACGTACTTCAAAACATCAACAGAGTCAGTAAACAGTAAACTACAAGTTTTCTTTGCTGAGGAAATCACCAAATAACAGGTTATGCATGCATCACGGTTATAGGCTGCAACACTGTAGGCTATGCAATTTAACAACACTACCACCAAAAACATTCTTTTACCACATGAAAGAAAATGTAAATAATTACCCACGCTCAACAAATATTAGATAGTACTACAGTAGAACAATACGTAATATTGCACTTAATGCAATTTCAGCATATTTAGTGGGCCACAACAGGATAATTGTTGTTAACACTTACGCTATAAATATTTTTTCTAGAACACTAGGTTCTTGCTATGTATTGATAGATTGATATTTTTAACATCAATATCCAAAGGAGACAGATACGTGTGGCACACCTCATATTAAAACATGACTTCAAAAGGTGAGCTGCTGAGATTTTCATCCAAAGGGATAACAGGGTATCACTGGAAGAGATGAGTATCACTGGAAGTAATGGGTATCACTGGAAGAGATGAGTATCACTGGAAGTGATGACTATTTTGCAACACAAAAAATGTGTTTGCGAGACACTCTAGACGATTTGCTTCAGAAACATCTATCAAATCATTTGGATATAAGTTAATTATAATTTCATTGAATTTTATTGTGCAGTCCTACACAACACCAGAAGATTTCAATAATGCAATTCCAATAACACTTAAAAAAGGAGCTTTATTACTGAGATCACGGCTTGTAGTGGAAGGCCTGTAAATACTGGTCATCTTTGTGGATGGTCTTGATTACCAGGCACACCAGAGAGATAAGGGATCTTGCATATGTGTAAACGTGCTGAGCTTATATGAAAATGTAAAATAGACTTCATTTAGCATTTCTATTTTTGTTTGGCTTTGCTTGGAATTTTGTATTTTATTTATTGAATTTTAAGATATAAAATAATGCAGATATATGATAGCATCAAGCAATAGCCTAAAAAGTTGTAATATGTTGCAATTTTACAAATAGAAACAATAAAAAGCAATCATTATTGTTGTACATGTTTCATTTTCTGTTTGTATTATCTTTCAATTTTATTTTGCACTTTGTAAAACATGGCACTGCATTGTGATGCTCTATATCACGATCACAATGTACAAATTCTTAAAATGAATTTCATAAGTTCTATATATATTGATTCTCCAATATAGTAAAAGCTATATAACCCAGATGGAATAAATGTATGATCTGTGGCGAAGTATTTTTATGTGTAATGTTAAGAAAAAAATGTTTTAATCATGCTGCATTAATACATCTGCAACATCCCACATTCAAAAATGGTGTGATCCAATTTGGCATAGTTTATCAAAGACATCTAAAATTAAAAAAAATGTACATTTGTCAAAGGTCAAAGGTCTAATTGAATGCTTATAAACAAAGCACACATTCCCTGAAGGCCTCTTGGTTTTCAGAACGTCACCGTGGCGAAGCACACACAGAGCACTTCCACCCAGCAGTGCGGTGTCATGCATCTGCAGTTTAGTTTTGTGTTTCCTGCCTGTATTTACCTTTGCTTTGTGCAAAAAGGCACTTTTCAAGATTACCTCAACCTTCTGAGGATCCCGGTAGGACTTTTGAAATGACATCAGCTGCAAAGCTTCCGCAGCCTTTGCAAACAAGTACGGCGATGCAGGTTTTAGTATAATGGTTGAGTATAATTACTTTATTATATTTGAGTTCATTATATTTGAGTTTTACTATATTTGAATAAAAATGTTTTAATGTTATTTTTAAGTTTGGTGATGAAGCTGTTAATCTGGTGTTGTACTGTGTTAAGAAGTTGTCATATAAACCAGATATTATCACAAAGTGACAGTCTAAAAATGTAATACAAAAAATATCCAACATAAAATTAGTTGAATTTCATGACCATGAAAAATACATTTGTTAATAGACCCATCAAAAATTTGATTAACCTATTTGACGTAGCTTAAGCTACATAGTGGAAACAAATGATTTCAGCCGTAACAGCTATCATATCTAAAAATACGACCCCAGCGGGACCAGTTGAAGTTAAATTCATGCAAACAATACCAAGTTAACCACATAAGACGGCATCATGAGGTGTTCACTCCGTGAGTAGACGTCAAAGCTTTAGCCAACGTGTTCAAAGAATGTCACAGGTCCCATTCAGATGTGGCTACTAACAACACACTTTCACAGTTCTACACTAATGGTCACATACACACACTTCAGTTTGAATACTGAAGGCTTGCAAAGAAAAAACAAGAAGCTGCCCCTCCGCCCCCTCCCTCCACACACAGCCATTCCCCTCTATACCCCCACCCGAACCCCATTAACACACAACTGTATTGGCAGTGCAAGTGACACGAGTGTCCTCTCTCTGCCTTAAGAGCTCTGAACAACCACTGTGCTCAAGATGTAACATGCCAATAAATTTCACACATAGTATGGAATCTCTCAGGCACTGTTTTTGATTTTTTCCACAATAGTTTTTTCCCTGCTTCTTTATGGATATTCACACGGGAATTATTCAGGAAGTGGTGTTCAGCAATAAGACCAACTTTCAGTGGATTTTATGCATATTATTCTAAGCAGGATGCTGTTGGCTGAGTGAAAGAGCACTTGAGAACATCCACCTTGAACACAGAGACAGACTGGAATGGGACAAGTTACTATGGGATAAATTCAGTATTCACCTCATATTTTTGTATTGTTTTCAGGTTTAGCCACTTTCCTGGGTAAGCCTCACCTAGGTTTTCATTGCAGTTCACCACTGAAATAACCTTTGAGTCTGTCTTTAGGACTAAATCCTGGTGTAGAACACCAATCCCTGGTGTACTTGAGTGCCTAGACTGAATTTATATAATATCCCTCTTTTTCGAAGATGTGTGATTTATTAGAATTTACATGGTAACAATATATACAAAAAAAAAAAGATCCATGTTTTTCTCCTTCCCATAACTCTCTGGATGATAGATAAAAGCGATCCTAACGGGAGAGTCAACTCTTCACGTTTGATCAGTGTCGACTGCAGTGTCTTGGCATGTAATCAATAGTTTTTGTATTAAGGGTCATGTAGGTAATGTGAAACATTTATGTAGTTTTTTTATGTGCCTAAAGTAGCGTTGTTGATGCATGACCAGGCCCATCTGAACTTCATGGCTCATTGGATTTAATAAGACATGAGTCAGGTCTGTGTTTCTGTGCTGATGGAGGCTCCTGCAAACTCCTCGAGCTGTGGGGCTGTCCCAGGGTTCAGAAGCACGGCAGGAGCTCACGGTCGTGATGAAGGACACCTCGTGCACACTTTGCCCCGCACGGTGCACGTTCAGACATATGAGGATGCAGGGGAACTTGGGGTGTGGAACTGGACTACTGTAGCACTAGGTGTAAACTTTACACTTTACACTGTAAAGAGTCTCGCTCTGCGGCTGCAGATCAGAGAGGTCTGCTCAGGACGCCACGCCGCTCACGTGGCCGGCGTCTCCGCCTGCAGGCTGGACACGCGGATCTGTGAGCTGCTCTTACTGAGGATGGAGAGCTGCGTGCCTCCATTCACGCCGCTGCTCGCCAGGGACGGGTGCCGGTGCTTCAGGTCCACCGCAAAGTACCGGTTCACCGTCCAGCTCCGCCACTTCCTCTTGATTTCCGACTGCACCTTGGAGAGAGAGGAGCACCGCAAGGTCACCGCCGTGAGGAGGAGGAGGAGGAGGAGGAGGAGGAAGGCTCTCCAGGCCTTTCACCCACGAGCAAGCCTTGGACTCATTTTAAATACCACTGATACCAATGGGAAAATACCTGGACTATTCAACAATGAGATCATACATTTTTTTTACTGGAAATATATAGATGCTTTGCATCTAATACAGCTTCAGTCAGTCTGGGTTCCAAATGTAATTTGTGCAGTCTACAAACATCTTTCATTTAGACTGCATAGCTCAGCACCTTAGTGCTGAACGTTTTTTCATGTAATGCCAGCTCTCAAAAATATTAACCAAAGTGAATATATATGAGGACTTACTTCTCCGTTAAGGAAACAGTACAGCACAGCTACCACAAAGCCCTGTCAAGACAGAACACTGTTAAGCATAGAAGTATTTTTTTTATGCTTCTCATGTGGATCTTGCATAACAATTGCATATTAAAATGTTATTGGTGTACATTATGACAGAGTAATTAGAGTTTAAACTTCATGTCGGCATTTGCATCTGATTTTGTAGAATTTATTGAAATTTTATATACTGTACACCTTTGGAAGACACCTCAAAATGATCAGGTACAAGAATGGTAACAGTACAACCTCAAAGGCCTGTTTTTATTCAGCTTGTAATGTGTGTAGCCAATGTTTACGAAACGTTGTTATGAAGGAAAGTGGAAGGAGAAGAGAAAGGAAGATGATTAATGTGCTTCAGCAGCGTAGTGACGCGCAAAAGGCCTCCATATTGAAAAATGTGACAATGGAAAACCAGTCGAACTCTTGGATCTAGTCCAATATGTCTTCTGATACGTCATCACACATGAGGCCACCATAGTGGGTGTGGTGATGAAGTAGCTCAGCACCACTATGTACTCACATTCTTGTACGGTTGTTCAAATCACAAAGAAAACGAGCCAGTGTTCAATTTCAGACCATGAATCAAGTGGAAAGTCAACGAATTGTCAATTCGTACCAAATCTAAATTGAGGCTTAGCCGTGGAGTTTTCCTGTTTACCTAAAGTACGGGTCTACGTCAACATAACGGAAGGAGAAGGGGATGGAGTACCTGGAAGGAGCCCAGACCCAGCTCAAACACAAGCCTCTCTCTCTTGCTCACATCCTCTGGGGTGAAGGCAAACACGGTGTAGTGGATACCAAAGAGCGGGATCAGCAGGAGGGTGGAGCGTGCCAGGCGCCTGTCAATCAAACCGGACGTCTATGACATCAGAACTAACAGGGCGGTGTGAGAACACGTAGGCAGTAAGCGAGGTAGGTGGAACACTTGCAGGTAAATGCTGGATTCGTTTCCTCCGATGTCAGGAGATTGCAGCTTCTGGACAAGGATTATGATGATGCCAATGAAGAGAACAAAGTTGATCTGAAATGAGAGATACAGAATATATTGTGCTTTCTGACCTGATATTTTTATAAGGTAATAGCAACAATATTTGTCTGTCTGTATGTGTGTATGTGTGTGTGTGCACGGGCGTGTTAAATCACCATAATAGAGGCAATGACAGGTCCCTTAATCACCCACCAGATGGCAGCGTTGTCATTTATATCCCAACATCTAAAACATTTCAGTCATTTAGTTACATAAATAAATACATGCAACAGATACAAAGGAGACAAAATTATGATTTTTCATTATGATTTTATAATTATCTGATATGACACACATACTAATACTACATCATATACTATATCAACAATCTGCTGTCTTACCCAATAATATCAAAATTGTATCGGAGAACTGCCCAGATTGTCACACACACTGTTGGGGTTCCTGGGTAAGAAGCAAAAAAAAAACAACTTAATCATATGTATGCTAAAGAGTTGCGTAGGTTTCAGGATAGGCTGTGCTGTGGCTCACCCCAACCAATGATGGTGTACCAGTAGAAATATCTCCTCTCAGGGAAGAATGTCTCCACCAGCAGAGTGAAGAGATACAGGCCCTCGATGAACAGCCAGAAGTAATTAGACAAAACGCAGTAGTGAAAAAACACCATCACTGCCCTACATTCCGTCTGCAACAAGAAATCACACACACACACACACAACACACACGAACACAAACAAAATGTAGAAGCTATATTGCATATGCAATGCTTTTATTTTGACACTAGATGGCACCAGTGAGCCCAGGTCTACATATTACTGTAAAGAAGCACAGCTGAGCACCAAGGGTACCACACATGTATTTTACCATCAGGTATGGATAACAACATTGTAACGTTCATGCTTGCTGAACCTTTGTACTAAACTTGCAAACAAAACATCCTTTTGGTAATTTATTCTGTGCAGTATAAGCCTATGGTTTAATTCTTATCCACAGCTATGACTGGGTCTAAAACTATGTCATTAGATCGAACAATCAGATTTTGGGGAAAAAGATCAAACGTGGATTTCTATGAACTTCATGAAAGGCAACAGCCTGAAAGCATGAACAAGGGAACAACCAGTAGATGAAGCAGGCCAAACCATCCACCACTGACACACTAAGGTGGCCACATGTCTCGCTGCACACAGAACAGTTCACTTTCCCAGGTGCGGCACAACGCCTGTTCTGTTGCATCTTTGTCGTCCTTCGGGATTGAACTGGTAGCTGCTTCACACTGATCGATATTATTTAACATACCACTTGGTCATATCCACATCAAATCAAGTAACCTTGAGTTTATTTGGTTTAACGGAGCGCCTTGAACCTCACCTAGAGGATAACTGTAGAAGGTCTATGCTCTAAATGCTAGTCAGTTAGGATGCTTGAAAACTGACTTCATTTATCAGCATGTACGTTTCTTGCAGTAAAGATGAACTTCATGGCTCCTGTATAACATACCAAGCTTAAAAGCAGCAACTAGATGCAACATTTATGAAACGTACGTATATTACAGATTTTTCTAAATCAAAGTGCTCACATCTGTTCCTAGCTGGATAAGTTATGGTTTTAATATTGTGTCTTATATCCCCATCCACCCTGTTCTCCTTTTGGGGGCTATTAAAGTGGCCACACTACTAGACACTCTGGTAAGATCGAATATTGACAGAAGAAATTGAAAATGGGGTTTGTCGAGAATTAATTTTGTAGATATACGAGTGAGATATACTTGGTCTTGCTGGCGGCTGATAATGGGTTTGGTGTGAGGGTGTATTGAGTTGGACGCTGTTTTGATACTGAAGTCTGTGTGGCTTCTACACTGGACCAAAATATTAATGCAATTTGTGCTTTAAGAGTGCAAGATGATGCATTTGTGAAACTGTGTGAGCTGCTGATTCAATGCTTTCGAGATAAGGAATGAAATCAGGACAAGTGTAACGTATCAGCACAAGTTCCATATGTGAAAGATCTGGATGTGTCATCAAGTATAAGAAACGTTGTTATGAAGGAAAGTGGAAGGAGAAGAGAAAGGAAGATGATTAATGTGCTTCAGCAGCGTAGTGATGCGCAAAAGACCTCCATATTGAAAAATGTGACAATGGAAAATCAATGGAACTCTTGGATCTAGTCCAATATGTCTTCTGATACGTCATCACACATGAGGCCACCATAGTGGGTGTGGTGATGAAGTAGCTCAGCACCACTATGTACTCACATTCTTGTACGGTTGTTCAAATCACAAAGAAAACGAGCCAGTGTTTCAGATCATGAATCAAGACGAGTGGAAAGTCAACAAACTGTTGTCAATTCGTACCGTTGCCTGACATGTACACAATGTAGACAATTCTGTCTGTGTCTAAGCACAATATTCCAGAATAGGAATTCAGTGATCAATGGTTGTAACTGAAGGGCACTAATTTACCAAATGTTGACTCTGGTATTGATCTACTCATTAGAACAAATGCACAAAAAACAAGCCATGGGGGTTTAGTAATAGCCAAGGTGATGGACCCTGTGCGATAAAAACCTAAATGGGTTGGGCTCTCAATGGTTGATTTGCCAAAAGATATAAACATAAGGAATGTAGTTGTGTTGCAACTATGAATTGCATTTCTGTTGCGAGGTTGGAAGATTAGATGACCAAACATAAAATAGTTATAAAATAACTTCACCAAGTTATAAAATATTTAAGAAATGAGACCAAGCGTTGCCATGTCTTTGTAGCTAAAGGAACTGATGACCTTTGACTGATGTTAAGCAATGGAGGCATGTTAACACTAAAATGAATCCTGTCAATGAGACTGCAACAAAAATGAAAGCAGATCTTTTGACAAGCTGTAGATGAATGACAGGACCAAAGACACTGTACTTGGTTTGAGCACAAAGGTCAAAGGTCAAAAGTACAAACATCTGTCTGTTGCTGATAGCAAATAGACTAAGAAAGAAAAGACTTAAAAATGGACTAACATTACGCAGTCAAATGGAGTTTTATAAGAGAAATTACGTTTGCTTCTTGAAAATGTATGTATTGTCTGGATTTTATCTCACAATAGGGGCCAATGTGTATAATCTTTGTAATATATATGTTTCAAAAATATGTAATGATTGAATTTGAACACCGGTAGGGCAATAGTAAACACAGGTCTATATTTCATAGACCATAGCACAGTACCATAGCACAGGTGAGGACCAGGGGTACCACACAGGGACTTGGAGATATGGAGAAAGATGTTGCTTGTATTAAAAATGTAAATGACAAAAGAGGCCCTGGTCATTTCTTCTGTGCTGTGTAAGCCTTTGCTCTAGAACTACATGACAATGAGTTGAAGCAATTGCCAATGTGACATACACAATGCCTTCTCATAAAACATCTGATTAAATATCGGACGAGTTTGTCGAACTGCAGCCCCTGACACATAAAATACCACTAAAATCCTTGCAATATGATTAAAGAAAAAACAGATGACTGTAAATATCTCCTCATAAAAAGCCAATAAAACCACAAAACAGCCACCACTGCAACAGAAGTTATCACTTTCTGCTGAATTTAATTCTTCACAATTATGTGAAGACAAACAAGACAGTAATCTAATCTTCAGGGCTGTGTGTGTGCACATGTGTCTGCACGTGCACGTGTATGTGTCTGCACGTGCACTGCTTTTTTTACAGGGAGCAAATGAGCAAATGTTCCAGACATAAAGTACAATTTTTCAAGGAAAGGTGCCAACCCCATAAAGATGGGTGTGTGTGTTTCAAGTGAGACAGAGAGAAGCAGAGGGATTGAATCCGTGTGAGACTCACAGTGTGAGTAAAGCAGTGGTTGCTGTCCTCTTCAGCATACAGAATGCCGTCTTTGATGAAGACTGAAATTGCCCTCAGTATAAAAGACACAAACAGATTCATATGGATGAAGTTCCTGGTGCAGTGCAGCTTCCTGTGGGGAGATAAGATCAGTCAGCCATGTTGGAAATGCTGAACATCACCTTAACTACAGACGCAGACTGTATGACATTCATAAATACACTGATGCTTAAGTTATGATCATATATACTTTGTGCTGTTTACACATTTATTCCTACTGATGTTTAAGGCAAGCGGTTTGTAGCCCGGGCACTCGGTCCGCTGAACCTCACCTGAACCAGCAGAGGATCACCATGGCAGTGGTGAGAGAGACCAGTGATGTGCTGTAGCCCACTGTGTAGAGGGCTTTCACCGAAACATAATACTTTCCCTGGAGGGCATAGAACACAAAAACAAGTTTTAGGATTAGGCTCGATAATGGACAGCTCTTTTGCACATGAATATATTCTACTCAACACTTTAGAAATAAAACTTGTAGTCAAAAGCACCGAAAGGTAAAACAGTGTCAATCTGTTTTTCAGATGTAAATGGTTCATAGTACAGGGACCGTAAACCTTCCTCCTTTTACTCAGAGGAAGAACAGAAAGAGAAAGCACAAGAGTAAGCAGACAAATCGTTTCTCGTGAGATTCGGACAGTTCTAGTTGACCACGCCCTTGTCCACAGGATGCCAGCGAAGGAAGACGGCCTCAGCCCAACCTCAGCCCAACCTCAGCCCAACCTCAGCCACTTCTCTGTAGCTTTCGTAGTCTGGCCCTTCAGTAGGGAAACCAGGAAGTGCATTACTATGGCAACTCTGTGCTCTTACAGCACGTAGATATACGGTAGTTTCTTGATTTTCAGCACCGCATGCTGACTGCAGTGCGCATCACACACAGTTCATTTGCAGTTACTGCATGCTCCTATTTTATAAATGGTGTGGTTTCCAGTAATCCCATCAGCACTTCTATTTTCACAGAACCGAAAGGCGACCACCTAACGGAGGCAGTAGAAAGCTATTTTCAGAAGAGCAAGAGATGGAAATATATAGTCAAAGTCAACAATATAATTCGTTTGCATGAGATACAAGGGAAATATAAAGAGATATGCCAAGGCATTGATGCAGTCAGTATCTCCAGTGTCCGCATTCTTCAACAGAACAGTTCAAGGATAAAATTGGCCTATCTTGTTGCTTTCAGAAAGAGCATCAGAGTCAAAGACTAGCATAGAGTATGGGGTTTTCATACTGTATCAGGTATTTGAGCACAGGATTACAGCAGTATATATAGTACAGGCTATATGACACTACAGCAGTGTGTTACACTTTGCTTAAAAGAGTTTCATCTCTTTCATAGAGAATGTCTGTATTTTATACCACTCCTCATGAGCTCATCTTTGCTGACTAAGCAGGCCTTAATCTTACTAAAAGAGTTTGGGGTGACAACTGTGAATGTTCCTGGCCAGAGAGGAGGAAGTGTGACATCACAAACCATAGAGGGGTTCACCACTGGCATGCAGCATCACTATGGGAAATCTGTGTTACAGCAGCCAAGAGCTGCTGGACTTGAACTACTCCAACTGATATGACCATGACCTTGTGAGTTAATCTTTTTTTTTTGTAGATTATTACCATGTAAATGCTAATTAATTTAAAATATAATATCCCTCCAGCTCCCAGTTTATTTTGCATGCACACACTTGTGTATTCCATTGAAAAACAGTTAGTTTACAACAAATTCAGTCGTTCTGTAACGCGGTAGAATTCAGGACCGAATCCACCGCGAGGTTTTGCGATACACGAACCCAAGAGCCTTACCACAGAAAATAAAAACTAAAACCTCCGTCAAAAGGACTGCGGGGAACGCACTGATAGAAAAACATCACCGTAACGAAGTGGGGGGGAAAACCAGGGCAAACTAAAGATCGCGGAATACTCAACGCGAGGAAGTAAGTAAAATGTAACAAATGAAATGAACACGTGATGACGAGACTGACTGCATGCGCATAGCATAGGGCAACAAACAACGCAGCAGTGGGACACTGCAACTGCCTTCCTTAAGTAAGGGGTAGGACAGCTGCAGGTCATCACTGCTGATTGCGATCACTTTGACAAGAGCTGACTCGCGAGCTCCCCCCTGTGGCGGCAGGTGGGACAACCCTGGAGCTATCCCTGACACGTTCATTAATAATTAGCCTGTAGTCGCTTATTTTAGAATATTATTTCCCTATTCTGTTTGGTCATGATATCTGCATCTATATAATCTATATAATCATATCAAGCCACACTGTGTTGTGTATCCAGCTCAAAGAACTTCACAAATTCACAAAAGTTTAATTAAAAGTCAGACTGCATTAGGAGAAGCATCAGACTGTTCATGGATGCCTTGCTGTTATTCAGTAAAATGTAGTTCATTTCATACTGACTGTTTTCCTGGCTCTGTGTTTTCTTGGCTCTAACAGACCTTCCCAGTCTGATGTCCATCTATGATTTAGTGGAGATGATCTTTAATATAAGGCCTCGCCATAGTCTAGGACTGAGACCCTTAAATATGTTTAAACCTCCTTCAGGCTGTGGTAGGGGCTTGTGTAGATGTTATGGTTAAGGCTTACTGGGGGAATAAGGCATGGAAGGGGTTTGATCCCCGCTGTCTGGCTAGCACTAATACCCCCTTTGACGTTGATGAGAATTTTTGGCCTGAGCAAGACCACAGACATGACATGCTGAGGCAGAAGAAATGGGACTGTCGTTCTTATGTGTAAACTGGCCTTTTTGGAGTCCTTGGAGGGGATACTGGAGGGTGCCCCTTCTGGGCATTGTTCTGCTGGAGGACTTCAATGCTGAAGTGGGCAATGACAGTAAGACCTGGAAGGGCTTGATTGGGAGGAATGGCATCTCCGATCTAAACCCAAGAGGTGTTCTGTTATTGGACGTCTGTCCATAACGAACACAATGTTCAAGAACAGAGGTGTCCATAAGTGCACATGGCACCAGGACACCTTAGGTCACAGTTCAATGATCGAATTGTAGTCATGTCATCGGACTTGCGTCCATGTGTCTTGGACACTTGGGTAAAGAGAGTTGTCATCTAGTGGTGAGTTAGATCAGATAGCGAGCGAGGATGCCAGACAGATCTTTAACTCCCACATCTGGCAGAGCTTTGACCACATCCCGAGGGAGGCCGGAGACATTGAGTCACAGTGGGCCTTGTTCCATGCCTCCATTGTCAATGCGGCAGATAGGAGCTGTGGCCGCAAGGTGATCGGTGCCTGTCGTGGCGGCAATCCCCGAACCCGTTGGTAGACACCTCTTTTAAAGGAGGCTCTTATGCTGAAGAAAGAGTCCTATCGGGCCTGGTTGGCTTGTGGGACTCAGGAAGCAGCAGATGGGTACAGGAGGGTCAAGCAGATCGTGCCTTTGGCCGTCGCAGAGGCAAAAACTCAGGTGTGGGAAGAGTTCGGTGAGGCCATGGAAAGTGACTTTTAGTCGGCTCCAAGAAGATTCTGGAAAACCATCAGGCAACACTGTATACAGTGAGGCTGGGGATCTGTTGACCTCAACTAGGGATGTCATTAGGCGGTAGAAGGAATACTTTGAGGATCTTTTCAATCCCACCATCAGTAGTTGTGAACTCTTTGGCATCAAGGCTTCAGGGGTGGATGAAATCCTTAAGGCTCCGGATGTTGTGGGACTGTCCTGGCTGACATGTCTTTGCATGTACATCGCTGCTATGGGCTATCCAGAACAGGAGCTTGGTTCGCATGGCCGGCAGTAAGTCAGACTGGTTCCCGGTGGGAGTTGGACTCCGTCATGGCTGCCCTGTGTCACCGATTATGTTCATAACTTTTATATACAGAATTTCTTGGCATAGCCAAGTGGCGGAGGGGGTTCAGTTTGGTGGCCTCAGCATTCCGCATCTCCTTTTTGCGTATGATGTGGTCCTGTTGGCATCATCAGGCCAGGACCCACAGCTCTCACTGGATCAGTTTGCAGCCGAGTGCGAGACAGCCGGGATGAGAATCAACACTGAGACCATGGTACTCAGTCGGACAAGGGTGGAGTGCACTCTCTGGGTCGGAGTGAGTCCTTGCCTCAAGTGGAGAAGTTCAAGTATCTTGGGTTCTTGTTCATGAGTGAGGGCAGGATGGAACGAGAGATTGACAGGAACGAGAGATCGGTGCTGCAGCCGCAGTGTTGCGGACGCTGTACCGGACCTTTGTGGTGAAGAGAGAGCTGAGCCAAAAGGCAAAGCTCTCAATTTACTGGTCAGTCTACATTCCAATTCTTATCAATGGTCACGAGCTCTGGGTAGTGACCAAAAGAATAAGATCACGAATACAAGCGGCTGAAATTAGTTTTCTCCTCAGGGTATCTGGGCTCTCCCTTAGAGATAAGGTGCGGAGTACGGTCACCCGGGAGGGACTAGGAATAGAGTCGCAGGATCCGGATAATAATGGATGGATGGATGGATGGATGTGTAAACTGTTTTTGTTTGGTCATCAGTTTATATGGTAAATACATGTAAATTATTTTATTGATTTCTATATTTTTACATATATGTGCAGTTTATTTTACTACAGTACACTGACTTATAAGTGCTGATGTATAATACCCAATTTGCATGACATAAGCAAAAGAATATGAAAGTATTTTAGTGACAGAAACAAGGGAAATTGTCTCTGTAAAACTGACACAGAGTGAAAATGATTTTTAATTATAGCCACACTGGCCACACGCATGTTTCTGGGTGGAGGCGACACTCAGCCCAGCAGTGACATTAACAGTATAAATGTTAAAACCTCCAGTGTTGTGTAAAGCTGAAACACCTTCACGCCCCCTCACCCATGCCACTACCATAGCCGTATTAAGGCTGTTTTAAGAATGGAGAAGTGGAGACGTGAAATCCTAGTGATGTCGTCTGGTACCAGGAATCTGTGACTGCATAACCTGGAGATTCACACGGGAATCTCTGGTGCAAAAACATAATAGGACTCAGATTTTCTACAAGCTTGCTGTAGGTGCACTTCAACACTACAAGACTGTTTATGCCAGAGAACTATCTGGGTCACAGTTCTGCAAAGTACAAAGTTATACGTCCCATACTGTATCCCATTCCATAAAGTAAACTGTTGGGTAAATGTTCACAGGATGTTAAAGCGCTTACCATACTGGTTCTGTTGTCATCAGCAAGACACACGTCCACGTAATGGGGAAACATCTCTGACCAGCCCTCATCTGTGCAGTTACGACTCACCTTTGCGAACTCTACAACAAAGAGCGAGGTGAGGAGTTATGTTGTCTGACAAAGGCTGGTATAAAACTGCTTCAACAAAAACTAAAGCATTTCTTTACTAGTATAAAGCTTTTTTTTTTTAATTGAAGAGAGGAGGCCACACTGGATTCAGAATGCTGGGTGATTTAGTAGTTACCAGAGTGACATCCAGGGTGCAAATCAACAAACTCATTTCATCACCTTGGCTATACAATGTGAAATTTGTCTCCAGCTACATCAGGATTGGTTTCAAAATGCAGTGACATTTTGGAATTCAGAGATACTTATTTACAACAGAATTAAATACAAAAGTACTGTAGTCTTCAGTACATGGATTATCAAAATGGAATGGCTTCATATTGATTATCTCCTGTTCTCAGTCAGAAAAGGAGACGTCTTAATTCCAGTATCAGTGCCTGATGGTGTCATCCCACCCCTGTACAAGTCACAAGCCACTGTATTCTTAGATTCAAGTATCAAGATAATTAACAATATATCTACACCCTAGTGCTAGTGTTGGGTCACATGTTTGGTAGAATCCAATCTGCCTCTCACTCATAGTAAATTTATGCACATTTTTGAGGAGAGGTGAATTGGTAAGGTAATGGATAGACTCACCGTCATACTCCTCACTCATGACCTCAAACAGGTCAGGACACGGCATCCACACCACCTCACCTACTTTAGCTGGTTGCCAGCATGTCAGGTTATCCCACATCCACTGGCACACTGCAGAAGCAAAAAGAAAAAAATATATATACATCATTTCTATAATGAAACACACAATCAGCATGACTACTAAAACCAGACATACAACCTCACTACTAAACCCAGACACACAACCTCACTACTAAACCCAGACACAGAACCTCACTACTAAACCCAGACACACAACCTCACTATTAAACCCAGACACACAACCTCACTGCTAAACCCAGACACACAACCTCACTACTAAACCCAGACACACAACCTCACTGCTAAACCCAGACACACAACCTCACTACTAAACCCAGACACAGAACCTCACTACTAAACCCAGACACACAACCTCACTACTAAACCCAGACACACAACCTCACTACTAAACCCAGACACACAACCTCACTGCTAAACCCAGACACACAACCTCACTGCTAAACCCAGACACAGAACCTCACTACTAAAACCAGACATACAACCTCACTACCCAGACATCAACCTACTAAAAACCCAGACACACAACCTCACTACTAAACCCAGACACACAACCTCACTGCTAAACCCAGACACACAACCTCACTACTAAACCCAGACACACAACTTCACTGCTAAACCCAGACACACAACCTCACTATTAGACCCAGACACACAACCTCACTATTAAACCCAGACACACAACCTCACTACTAAACCCAGACACACAACTTCACTGCTAAACCCAGACACACAACCTCACTGCTAAACCCAGACACACAACCTCATTACTAAACCCAGACACACAACTTCACTGCTAAACCCAGATACACAACCTCACTACTAAACCCAGACACACAACTTCACTGCTAAACCCAGACACACAACCTCACTATTAAACCCAGACACACAACCTCACTACTAAACCCAGACACACAACTTCACTGCTAAACCCAGACACACAACCTCACTGCTAAACCCCAGACACACAACCTCACTACTAAACCCAGACACACAACCTCACTACTCATTACTAAATCAAGATACATGACATGACTACTAAATACAGATTTATGACATCATATCTGAACCAGACAGTTATACAATGCCAGTACTAAACCTAAACAGAAACACATGGCATCAATACTAAATCCAAACACAGATCCACAGCATCACTCATACACCAAATCAGACACATGAGTAAATGTAGCTTCTGAAACACTGAACCAGATTAAACAAATCTGTCACAAGGGCTCTGGATGATTTAAAACCTTTTATTCTTGGAATGTATTGTTCAAAAAAGTGTCACTGTCAGAAACAACTGTGGTCCATGGACACTGTTTCTCCACCAGCTTATATTGGGGTATTTGTGGCACCTGAGAGTTGAATAACCCAGTTTGAGTTATATTTAGTTGTGCTGCTTGACAGACTTACTTTACAGTGGAAATGTGGGTAAGTGGCAAGTTACAGAAATAGCCCTCCATCTGTCACTATGTCGTTGATAAAGGCCTCATAATGAAGGAGTTCATGCTCAGTATTTAAAAGATATTTAGGCTGTTTGACAGAATACATGACAGAACGATGAAGAGTTTACATTTTTACATTTCTCCATTAAAACGTAAGAAAAAAGAGACCACCAAAACTGTCTTTGCTGACTTACTGCAATGAGAGTTTGTTTGAGTCTGTTATTTCCTGGGTTATAGAGTTTACCCTTCCCCTTCCTCGGCCTCCATTATGGCTGCCAATGGTGCAGAGTTAATCTCATCATGAGTGACAAAGATGGATCAATGCTCAGCCACAGACAGTCTATGGCAGTTTAGGAAGGTAAGACTGACTACTGAAAGTGCAGTAGGCCTATGGGGGGAAAAAAAGGTTCAAGGTTCGAGTCCCCAAAAGTACGAACCGTGGCTGGCTTATGTCATTTTCATAACAGTCCTTTTCCCAGCACAGAGCATGTAAGTAGTACACGTCAGCTGCACATTGAGATATGCTCTAGTTCTTACTACCGTCAGGCACAAACAGTCATCTTAGCCTTCTTCGGTTCTATCTGTGTTTCAGTCACTCTGAAACAGCCACTGTTGAAATGAAAATAATAAGCTATTTATTTCTATACATGTAGAAGTACCTTTACTTTGCATACAGACTTCATTTGTCTGAACTAATCAGTTCTCACAATATCCATCACACCTCCTTGATACCTACACACTGGTTAACCATTAGACAAATATGTTTCTGTGTTACACAAGCTTGTAAGTGCACAGTATCCTAGGTTACCAGAATTGTCCAGTCCAGTACTTCTGCCATACTTACATTCCCTTATAAAAGACCCCATCTAAATGATCAGCCATGAACTGTCATGATCAGCCATGAACTGTCATGATCAGTCATGAACTGTCATGATCAGCCATGAACTGTCATGATCAGCCATGAACTGTCATGATCAGTCATGAACTGTCATGATCAGCCATGAACTGTCATGATCAGTCATGAACTGTCATGATCAGTCATGAACTGTCATGATCAGCCATGAACTGTCATGATCAGCCATGAACTGTCATGATCAGTCATGAACTGTCTTGTCCTCTCTTTCTGTCTGCCAGGTAAAGATCTCATTTTCAGTTGTCTATATGGCCATGAGTCTGATATCTGATGAGTCTGTATCCCTTAGTCTATATGTATTTCCAGTCTGACTGCCCACTTTCAAATTTCGACAAAGTGTAGAAGAAAACAGGCATCATTTATGTAACATGGACATACATCATCCTTTATTGGAAGCACAAATATCATGGCTAATCACTGCTGGTTCTGGAAAACATTTATGGCTAATGGCATTTTGTGACCATGTCTGCTGTGCAATTCTTTATCTAGCAGTAGCCATGCTACCTCTGTTGCCATGCCTACACTACACAGACTCTACATTTTGCCCCTCAAATGCATATTGTAAAATAACCCTGAAGCCATTTTATAAATAGGTACAACAAAGCAAAGGAGAAATGCTGTGTCAGTATGACAGCTGAGTCTCATGGACATGCCAGAACCCTTGAGTGGCATGTTCTTCCTGGAAGCTACTGAAATATTAAATCAGTTCCAAATGGCATTATCTTTGATCAGGATTTCTCAAATCCTGTCTTCCTTCTGGAAAACTGTATTTAGCTAATCAAATAGACAATACTGTACTATAATTATATAATACTATCGTTCAAAACGATGTCTTTTTATTCCACAATCTTCCACAGACATCTGACAATGCACATAAATAAATTTGACTTAAACTGAGTTAATCTAGTTGGTTTGGAAGACACGTCTGCACGCACCGGGTTCAGAACACATCCACACACTAACCTTGCTTTTCTCTCTGAGGGCAGTGCCATCCCTATTACCCCATGAATCTGTCGCTTTGATGGAACTGCTGTCAATTCAAACCATCAGCATTTCATTACCCAAAGTGATCCTGACTTCCCAGGGGATTGTGCTCTAGTCACAGACTGACAGCACTGCGGGAGGCGGCTGAGCGAGTTCTAAAAGAGATGTGGGCACAGCATGTGCATCGTTGCAGCTCTTTGAGCTGCACTCGTTCCACTACGAGTTCCTAAACTGTTTTAATATAGAACCCTGCTAGCTCATTCCCATCTGTGAAGGCGTAGCGATATACTGCAAGTTACATCTGCAAATCAAATCAAAATATACACTAAATAAGATTATCTCACATTATCCTCACATTGTGACTCAAAACCTCAAAATCTATCTATCTGTGTGTGTGTGTGTGTGTGTGTGTAGATGATTTACAACCATCCACTCACCCACACACAGAACCTCTTACTTCTTACCATATTCAGGGTTAGTGCTGCCAAGGATGTCCATGGCCTTCCGTTCCATGCATTTCTCTTTTTCCAGCTGGATGACACAGTCTGGGTGCATGCACAATATCTGAAAGACACAGAACATATACGCCCATTATCCTATAGCCAAACAGAAATCCAACACAACTGCTTTACTCCGAACACTCTTAGAAGAATTCACACTGCTGTCGTCCCACAGTCTTCGTCACAAATGCCACACACTGTTCGGCGCCATTGTCTGCGCTAGCAGGGTCTACACCAGGGTTACATACGCAGCAGCATTAACATCTCTCAGAACTGTCAAACGCTTTGTGAGCCTTTCAATTTAGAGTCTGCACAGAAAGATCTATGCACAGCTCTGGTGGACATGTGTAACACAGACTGTGTCTGTGCTGTACTTTAAAACCATGCCACGAGTTAGGCTTGCTTCTGCCTCTCTCTGAGTGTGCAAAGGGTCTAATACAAATGAATTCACACTTTATTAAGCGCAGCAGAGCATGCATTTCCCATGTCAGCTGAAAAAGTTAAACTCTGCCCGAATAGCTGCTTGTCCATAATTAGACTGGCAAGAAAAGACCAGTCTGGGTAGAATACAGAACTATGAAGAGGGTCAGAGCCCTACACCCCTGACAAAGGCCAACTCCAACTCCTCGAGTCTTAAGAGGGTCTGAATGACCAGACAGCAGAGAACAACCTTCCCTTCTGCCGCTGCTCTCGTGAACAATGACAGCACATTTCTACGTTTCTGACACCTGGAGCTGTTTTAATTTTTTGTTTCTTTTCTGAATGCTGCATTCTGGACTTTAGATAATATTATATTAATACTTTCTATATTTTATTTTTTATATTTGTATTTATATTCTTTTATGTCTAGAAAAATAAGTCTGTGTCTCTGTGTGACTGCGTGTATAAATGTAATGTTTTTATGATTGCAAATTCCTACACAAATTCTTTGTGTGTGCAAACAGACTTGGTAAATAAAACCCAATTCAGATTCTCAGAGCACAATGCAGATCTTGTAGGTGTAAAGCTAAAAATGGTTTTCAACATTTGTGTCAGATAGTGTCAGATTTCTCAGTGTAATTAGTGGCTGATATGGAATAAAGATGAAGTAATATATCCATATATAGTTTCAGTTTATTATCACCCTGTGTGTGTGTGTGTGTGTGTGTGTGTGTGTGTGTGTGTGCGTGTGTGTGTGTGAACAAGAGAGAGAGTGAGTATGTGAGAAGGAGAAAGAGATTGTGGAAACTTGAGACAATGGCAAAAATGAATACTAGGATGAACAAGAACACATGCACAGTCTTTAGTAATTACAGCATTCATGTTGCTGAGCTTAAAATAGAACTCACTTCAGATTAAAACCTACACATCATTATAGCACAATGACAAGTGTGTTTCTACTCTCTCTCTACACTCTGAAGCACTGGACTCTCTGGTCATGATAAAAGGAAACTATTTAAACTTTTTAATCAACAAAAGTACCAGGACCAGTGCATAATCACCAAAATAGGGTAACACTGTTTTCTGTGCATCAGACAGAAGTAATAAATAAAAAATAAAAAAATAAAAACATGTATTGTGACATTAAACTATCTATCAGTGAAAATTTTGCCTTACATGAATTACCTCATATTTCAATTCCTTTAATAACAAACGTCAAGAGAGCCTTGCCACTAATGTGGTCTACAGAAAAACAGCCTTCTATGCAACAGATCTAATAACCAAACCAAAGCACCTTGGAATCTGCTATTATAATCAGCTCTGGCTGCTTTGTGCTGTTGGAACAGTGGAATAAATTGCACATTGAAAATGACTCTGTAATAACAAAATATAGATGTAATAGTAACAGAGCTGTATCTGAACGTAAAAAATACCCATCATTAGGACGAAAGGCAATAATAAACACTTACTGCACAGAAATATGTAGTTTCAGCGCAGCGCATGCCATTAAACATGACCGCAAATCTTCCTTTGTACCCAATTATCTCCCCAGTCGTAGTCAAAGTGGCAAATTCCCACCCACTGAACGAGTCTCCCCTGTCACAGGGTGGCAACCCGTTTGGGAGAGGAAAGGCCACCATGTGCTTCCCCTGACAGGTGAGGCCAGTGCCCCTTCCCAGCACCGCGGCCGCCCGGGGAGTGAAGACCAGCTGGCCTCCCGTGGGACGCCAGACACACAGGGCTGCAGCTTCACCTGCATGCAGGCTCAGCTCCCTGCAGAGAGGACGTCTCCCCCTTTCAGGAAGCACTTCCAATGAATCTCCTAGGACAAATTTGTGTTCTGTTGTTCTGGCCATCCACTATCTATTCATTCCTAAATAGCCTCCCGAAATGCACTTGTGTGATCCTCGGCCACAAAACATGATTGGCTACATTTTGTACATTTGGCTGCTGAGAGAGCATCTGTCACTATGTTTTATGATTTCTAGTTAGATCTGTCTAATATTATCTAATATTAGCTGTTTTGTGTTCCTCAACAGTCCTATCATGAAGTGAGATCTGTGAAACCAAAAGGTAGTATGTAAACTCCTTAGCCAAATGTACAGTATAATTTGTGTCCGTAATGGTTGGTTCTTCTAAGGGTGTGCACATTCCAAGGGTGTACACTGTTTCACTGAAACAGTGACTGTAATGTTTGTATCCACGGATCAATATGCTACATTGACTGCATGCTCAGAAGACCCAATTCTATGCAGACTAAAAGTTGATTTTATACATCATACAGTCCCACACAAATCAGGGTAGTTTGCAGAATGTTGAATTCATTCTAAGCATATTAAAATGGGTCTTAGATCAGGCTGCATTGACACATTACTGTTATATTAGCATCCGTAAATAGGCTTGTCTGGTGCCTGAACTTCGGGCCTTTTTGCATGATGTTTTGCACCCTCGTCAGCATATTTGCACATGTACAGTTACGCTAGTCTGATTCTCTCACCTTGTGCAGTAGATTTGCACATGTACGGTTACGCTAGTCTGATTCTCTCACCTTGTGCAGTAGATTTGCACATGTACGGTTACGCTAGTCTGATTCTCTCACCTTGTGCAGTAGATTTGCACATGTACGGTTACGCTAGTCTGATTCTCTCACCTTGTGTTTTGCACATGTACGGTTAGTCTGATTCTCTCATCTTGTGCAGTAGATTTGCACATGTGCGGTTACGCTAGTCTGATTCTCTCACCTTGTGCAGTAGTTTGCACATGATTCTCTCTGATTCTCTCACCTTGTGCAGTAGATTTGCACATGTACGGTTACGCTAGTCTGATTCTCTCACCTTGTGCAGTAGATTTGCACATGTACGGTTACGCTAGTCTGATTCTCTCACCTTGTGCAGTAGATTTGCACATGTACGGTTACGCTAGTCTGTTTCTCTCACCTTGTGCAGTAGATTTGCACATGTACGGTTACGCTAGTCTGATTCTCTCACCTTGTGCAGTAGATTTGCACATGTACGGTTAAGCTAGTCTGATTCTCTCACCTTGTGCAGTAGATTTGCACATGTACGGTTACGCTAGTCTGACTCTCTCACCTTGTGCAGTAGATTGGCACATGTACGGTTACGCTAGTCTGATTCTCTCACCTTGTGCAGTAGATTTGCACATGTACGGTTATGCTAGTCTGATTCTCTCACCTTGTGCAGTAGATTTGCACATGTACGGTTAAGCTAGTCAGATTCTCTCACCTTGTGCAGTAGATTTGCACATGTACGGTTATGCTAGTCCTATTCTCTCAGCTTGTGCAGTAGATTTGTACATGTACGGTTATGCTACTCTGATTCTCTCACCTTGTGATTCTCTCACCTCCCTTAAAAACAAATTAAAAACAAATATAGAAATTGCTTTAAGAATTTTAGATTTAGATTTTAGAAATTTAAAACATTGAGTGTTAATATAGTTCATATCTTTGTTTCTTGTGCTGCAATCTCTTAATAAGTGGAGATTGAGCCCTGGTTATCCTAGTGATAATTGGTTTCATAACCCACAGCAAAATGCCTGTGTGAGCAGTAACATGAGTCGTGATTAATAAACATGAATGCCTCATCCATATTTATGAGGTTGCTGTCAGTTTCCAGGCTCACCCTGGCTACTTCACTGAGCTGGTTCCTATCATAAACAAAATGTGTGATTCACTGCTGCAGAACCGTGAATCACCTGGAACCAAGA
Source organism: Brachyhypopomus occidentalis (assembly GCA_020368025.1). NCBI lineage: Eukaryota > Metazoa > Chordata > Actinopteri > Gymnotiformes > Hypopomidae > Brachyhypopomus > Brachyhypopomus occidentalis. The sequence goes on along the minus strand of JAGXOD010000025.1, from coordinate 5,652,622 downwards.
CACCTGTTCTCCTCTTTCCTTTCACTCCCATTCTCACTCTCTCTTTCTCTCTCAACTTACCAAAAAGAAAATATGAAGGCAAGGAGACGAGAGGGCTACTCAAAGTGCGTTAAAGTATACGGAAAGCTTTTACATGTGGTAGTGCGACTTTTTTGTGGTTATAAATATAGCAGTCAATTCCGAATATGAAAAATGCCTGTCACTCGACTTAAAAAAAAAGCAGTACCAAGTTCATTACAGTCCTGAATTCCTGCAGCAATTGCTTTAATGAAGGGTATTAAAACGATTCAGTGAGACACTGGTGTCAGCTTTGAGCGGTCAAACACAGCCATGTGAGAGAATGGCTTGTCCTTGGTGGCCTGGAGTGCTCAGTCAAGCAGAACTGGGTTGGCTCCTGGTCAGTTTACATTCGAGCTGTCTGGTGCCAGAGCTCACTAGACGCCAGAGCCTTGCTCAGTGCCAGCCCGTGTGTGTGTGACGTAAATGTGCCCACGGCCGGGTGCTTCTCTTCAGCTTGAGATGAGGAGAAACAGCAAGTTGCCATGCAGACAAAGGTACAGCTCTCCTCCCTCTGCTCACGTGGGAAACAGCATGAGGGAAGGATTCAAGCTAGCGAGCATACGCAGCCCTCGTCGACATGTCTGAAGAACACAATCTTTAAAGGGGCTATAGTTTCACATGAAACAAAATGTTTTAAAAACAAAGTCCTTCCTGTTTCTCTCGCTCTCACTCTCTTTCTTTCTTTCAGTTCCTGAATTAGTTTTCTTCAGAAAATGTGATCCATTAGCTTTAATAGTTCAGCTGCTTCTTGTTTTTGAATGACTGATGTGTTATGTCGAAGTACCGTCTGAAGACGGAGCTTACCAGAGGCAGCAGAGACAGAGCTGAGAGTAGGTGCAGGGATCTCTTCATACTGGCCATCGTCATATCTCAACCAATGACGTGTTCTTGTCCTCCTCTGGGCTACTGTACTGACGCACCAGGGAAGTGCAAAGCAGTGGTGTGTGTGGCAAACAGCGCTACAGGAATGTTGATGTCACACGCCAGATCATCGCAGGACCTAAAACACAACGGAAATCAGGTAATTATTTATATCTACTGCTAAGTAGTTTCTGTGCGTAATACTAATATTGCAGCATGTCAAACATTTCTGAGGTGGGGGGGCTGAGGTTACAACTGTATCATGTACTGCTGCTTTTATACAGCATATAAAACATTTCATTCACACCAACTCTTGCATCTCCTGTACTGCCTGCTACCAATGGTGGTGGGTGTATGAACTCAGTGTTACAAAATCAACAGGCAGTCAGCAGGTGGTAGTGGGAGTGCAGCAGTGATCTCGTGGCACGCAAGCTAAGCACCAAATTCTTGGTTATCTACACAAGGCAACAGGACGCTCCCGGTCGTTGGAGCCACATCTTTAACACGCTTCTCTGCACCCAAGCGTGACGGAGGCAGGGCCGAGGGTTTGGATCGGGACGCTCGCCTCGCTCAGCTCCAGCTGCGAGGACTTGCGGTGCTGCTGCAGCAGAGAGACCACTGAGGATTGAGTGCCGCTGAGCTGCTCTGGGAGAATCACTGATTCAATTTGGTCCTGCACAGACACCGCGCAGAGCGAGGAGAAGATGCTCGGCTTTGGTACAACAAACAAGATGGAGTGAAAATTGGCCTGGAAAAACCGAAAGAGGGGCAGTGAGTACATGGATGGATGGATGGATGGATGGATGGACGGGTGGAGCAGGGAAAAACAGGGTTGGAGCAGCTGTCATGGAGACTGCAATTAGTGTGTGTAATAAAATGAACTTACTGAAAATTCCCTCAGTTATGCCTCAAAAATCAAAGAAGACACAGAGGGGCACATGCTATTTGTACAGGGCCGTACGTGTATACAAATGTAGCAGACTGCATCTCCTGTATTCTCTCTCTCATTCACACATCCTCACATCCACACACACCATACGTACACACATTTGTTTATGTATTTAGGTAATTATGTATGTACACACAAAAAATATTTAGACTCATAGATATTTACAATACAATTAAATCCAAAGAAACTGTAAAACTATCTTTAAATTTGCACTTTTGTCTGCACAACGACTGTCCTACTGAGTTCACAGCAATTAATAACTTTGTGTGATAAACAGTAAAAAAAAGCTCAGGTTCAAACAGTAGAAAATAATCTTCAAAGACCTAAACATACGGTTAAACAAACTGTCACACCACAGTAAACAAGACTAAATCATGCAGGCCATCTTCACCCTCCTGAGAGCAGTGCCATGTTACAAATGACTTTGCAGAGATAATGAGGCATGTCCCTCCAGCCATGTCCCTCCAGCCTTGTCCCTGCAGCCATGTCCCTCCAGCCATGTCCCTGCAGCCATGTCCCTCCAGCCATGTCCCTGCAGCCATGTCCCTCCAGCCATGTCCCTGCAGCCATGTCCCTCCAGCCATGTCCCTGCAGCCATGTCCCTCCAGCCATGTCCCTGCAGCCATGTCCCTCCAGCCATGTCCAACAGGCAGGCAATCTGCCTCTTTCTTCCACTGCCCAGTAACACCTATAAAAGTCTCCACTGCACTTCAAAGGTACCTACAGAAAATGTAGTCCTGTGCAAAATGTTAGGCAGGCGTGGACAAAATAATGAGAATGAGAATGAGAATGCTTTCAAAAATAGAAGCGTTAATAGTTTATTTTTGTCAATTATCAAACACAAAGTGAACAAACGAGACCTCTAAATCACATCAATATTTGGTGTGACCACCCTTTGCCTTCAAAACTGCATTGGTTATTCTAGATATACTTGCACACAGTTTTTGATTAAACTTGGCAAGGAGGCTGTTTCAAACATCTTGGAGAACCAACCACAGACCTTCTGATGTTGGCTTGCTCAACTCCAGCTGTCTCAATGGTGTTGAGATCGGAGCTATGTGGGTGTCACATCACCACTTCCACTTCTCCTTGTTCTTCTTTATGCTGAAGATAGTCCGTAATGACATAGGCTGTATGTTTGGGGTCATTGTCCTGTTGCAGAATACATTTGGAGCAAACACCTTCCTGATGGTTTTGCATAATATCTGTCTGTATTTCTCAGCCTTGACAAGACCATTAATCCTGGCCAAACCCCCCCCCAGCCCCAAACTTGCAAGAAGCCTCCAACACACTCCACAGTTGCTCATTACTGCACTGCCCTCTGTTCCTTCGGCGAACAAACCACCTTCTGTTAGAGCCAAACATTTCATATTTTGTCTCATCACTCCAGAGAACCTGCTGCTGTTTCTCCTGCACTGCTGCGTTTTACTGATATAGTTGCGTATAGCTGAATCACTTGGTCTTCGACGTTGAAGGTATGGCTTTTTCCATGAAGACCACTTCTGGACAGACTTCTTCAAACAGTAGATTGGTGTACCCACTTTCAGCCAGTTCTGGGCCTATGGCTCTGTTGGATATCTTAGGATTTCAAAGGGGAAATAAAACACTATATGTCGTTCATCTACATTGTCCATTTCTTTGTAATTGTTCAATGAAGCTCATGCAACACATCTCGAGACCCTCGTCTGGTTTGAAGTCTTTGCCTGGCAGACATCTTGCTGATGCTGTATAACTACCTTTTATCTTGTTGCTGTGCTCACGCCTGCCATGGTGAATCACCTGTGACATGAAACTTGTTGTCTTCCACAACTTCACCTTTGTAGCAGAGTTGACTGTTCTTCACCCATTATTGACCCCTTCACTGCGATCATAGAGGGACGGACATGGTTAGCAACAACACTCAGGTAGGCTGCGGCATTTAAATGATGCTTTATTGGTATTGAGGGGCTCACAGTGTGTCAAGAAAATATCACCTACACCATTACATCACCACCAGCAGCTGCCTGGACCATTGAAACAAAGCAAGATGCTTTTGTGTTGTTCACATAATCCAATTCTGGCCAACCTACCAAACCGAATATCGCTGCAGAAATCGAGACTCATCAAAGCAGGTAACGTTTATCCAATCTTCTATTATCCCATTTTGGTGAGTGCGAATTGTAGCCTCAGTTGCTTTTTTCTTAGCTGACAGGAGTGGCACATGGTGCACACAGTTTTTCTGCTGCAGCAGTCCATCGTGCTATGTGCCAAGTGCTCTTCTGCATACCTCATTTGTGACAAGTGGTTATTTGAGTTACTGATGTCTTCCCATTGAACAAGTCCTGCCATTCACCTCTCATCAACGACATGTTTTCGCCCAGAGAGCCACTGAATCGTTTTCGCTTCTCTTTTTTGGACCATATGGACCAATCCCTAAAGATGGTTGCGTATGAAAGTCCAAGAAGATCAGCAGTTTCTGAAATACTCAGACCAGCACTTTTAGTACCATCAATAATGCCACATTCAAAGTCACTTAAATCACCTTTCTTCCATATTCCAAGTAGTACCAAATAAAGTCCCAAATAAAATGGCCAGTGTATATGGTAGAGGTTCTGGTACATTCCATATAATCCATATCTATGTTCATTCTGTGTCAGTGATCATAGGCATTCATATTTCTCATTTCGGTTCTGTTCTGTTCTGTTCCTTTTCTTTCAAAACTAGTTGCTATTGACAGAACTAGAACTATGCAATATATATATTTCTCTATTACCACAATGGAATCTTATAATTAGCCATATTTCATAGAACATTGTCCTTCACTGAAATTAAACCAATATTATCATTCCATATGTATCAATGTCCGTTCCATATCTATATATATATATCCATATATGTATATCTATATACTGTATGTATGTGGGAAAAAGTCAATGTATGTGGGGGAAAAAGGAAGAAGAGCAGTAATATCAGAACAGAAGGAAAGCTGGAATTATCAGACAGGGAGAGAGAGAGAGAGAGAGAGATGAACAAATGAAGGACATATGGAGTGGATGTATCCATCTTCATCCTCATGGATGGAGAAAATCTGTCTCAAGAGTAGTCACAAGATGAATTTCTGCCATCGGTTCTTCATATTCTTTCTAAATCTCATTAAAGTGTGTTAATGCCAAGCTTGGCTGGCCAATCCCAGACTAAGTCACTGAAATATCCACAGCTATATTTAGTTTGCCCATTGTTATTTAGAAAGGAAAGAGAGGAATTACCCTTAGCATACTGAGTTATATTTCTGTCTCTGACATGGTTAATGAGATGGGAAGACTGAAGAGAAAGCAAGACTAAGCTATATAGCCATATATTTAGTTCTCCATGAGTTGTGTTGTGCACTACACACACACATACGCACACACATAGTTTGGTTTTTTGCTGTAGTATTAATCATCAGAGGCCGCATGGAGTGACTTCAATTACTGTAGCACAAGCTACCCGGGTGAACAAAATGGATTGTGTTTTCTAAAGCCACTGGGTACACTGTGGGTGTCTGTCACAAGCACAAATCATTTGGCCAACAATGGGAAACAACAGCAAGACACAACAGGGTTGAACTACAATGGGAAACAACAGTGGGAAACTACAGGATGGAACTACAATGGGAAACAATAGTGGGAAACAGCCAAGTGCTGAATGGACAGCAGCAAACTGTATAAATGTGACTGGTCTTCTTTGAAAACTGCTGCACATCCATAACTCAGAGTACATGACTAAACGTATGGTGTCACAAGGTGCTAGAAGGAAACAGGGTATGTGCATGGTGGACTGTGCAGTGCAGAAGTAAAGCTTCGACTTCACTTAGAGGTTATACTTCGGTTTTTATCTGCTATTGGTATAACTAACACACTGAGACTTACAGCCTGGTGTTCAGTGGAGTCTGTGTCTTCAAGAGAAGATGAGAAAATGTTGAAACAAATGACCACAGTAAGTCAAGTGTTAAGTCATTAATAACAACTTGTCTAGCAAAGGTTGCTGCCTCTGAGAAGCAAAGTGATGAAACATGGGGCAATAGGTGAGAGGGGGTATTACTAACTTGGTACAAATTGTTCCAAATCCCATGAGCCTTTACCTTCGTCCCACACCATGGACTCAGTCTGGCATTACATCATGGACCATTTGTGCACATTTGTGCACATGGGCATGAGTGCTAATCTCAAGAGTTTATGCTGTTTTATGACTTTTTCTTAAAAGCACTGACATAAAACGCTTTCACATCAAGTTTTTTTTTGCATTTACCTGTCATCATCCACCCTATAACCACTTTGACTTATTAGAAGTTCTGATCAGAAGTTTGTCAGACTAAGAAAACACAGAACCTGGAAAGAGGAAAGATGAAAGAATACACATCCTGAGTTTTAAAACAAGGCAGGGGACCAGAAAGATGGGCTTCAAAAGTCAGAATCATCCTATAACAGAAATATTGGCCTTACTTAATATAAGTGATTGTTGAACATTCTGGGTTGGTGCAGATAACTTAATTTATCAGTGTCATAGCACAAATCAGGGCAGTCTGTGATTCACTGTGGCACCTGAATACTATGGGTGGAATTGTAAGTGTCACTTTTGGGAGGTTAGAGAGTTAAGAAAACCAGATACCTCTACACATTTTGTTTTGGAGATATTAATTAAATACCTTACAAATGTGTTTTTGATTTCGATTACTCTTTGTTTGTGATTTCCACTGTAGTATCGTACGACAGGCAAGAGGAGAGTATTTCCAACAAATCTTAAAAAAGCTAAAAATATAGTATAGTGCGACAGCATCTAATCTTTCGTGGTCTCGTAAGTAGCTCCAGTGCGGGGGTGCGCACTCATCTCCGATTCACCGACGGCGTAATAGATTACAAGGTCGGGAGCACCGTTTCCCCTAGTGCAGGCGCTCTCATTCAAAACCGGTAGACGGATGGGACGGACTGAACAACGATGAATAAATCACGGTTCAGTGACACTGGGGTCTTTTTGAACGCTTATTTCGTCACCAACCCACAGTGGTTAAACGCTGTTAAATTTTGTTCTCGTAGTGTTGTTTTTCGTTTCAAAGCTCTAAACTTTCTGTAGGTAACCTAGGTGGGAATGAGCTCATGTAAAACGAGTAAAGCCAGCACGAAACAGGAAAAAAAAACATTTTCCTGGAAAGTGAGGTGGACTACTGCATCTAGGGATAAATATGATCATCGTAACTATGTATATTTTATTTACTTGGTGCGTTAACTCGTCTTGATTTAATATTATTACACTTCTGCATTTAAAGATCGTTTAGGGGTGTGGTGTGATAAATGTGAATTAAGGCAATCCTAAATCAATGACTAGAAATTTTGCGCATACTTCTGTCGCGCTGGAACGTCGTGTTAGAAAGAAAAAACACCATTTGTAAAGAAAAATAATTAGCTTTGTGTTACCCGTGATATGCCAAAAGACAGAATACTACTCGACAGCGATGCTACAGTGGCTGATAAAGATCCTCAATGATAAAGCCACCGGAGAACAACACAACACTTTCGTAAATGTAGCAGATTAATATGATGGGCACGCTTAATATACTGCAACTCGCCGTTATGTGCATTCGTTTTCTCAGTTGGGCTGCGGAGGGAAATACCTCTCGGTAAATTCGATTAATTTTTTCACAGCGCGGATGTCGATACAAACCACAGAACTCCCAGTTGAGCTGAGCACTGTGTAATGACAAGACTTAAAGCTTCCCAGGTGCAAGACCAACCGAACAACGTGTTATACCAGCGGCACCATTTGTGGTTTACTGATTTAACAGACTACAGTTAGGTTTTAATAATTAGACTACAAAAGCAACGAGCTGTTACACAGTGACTCCTGCAAACCACAGCTACTAACGTATTAGGGTGTACACAACTGCGATTTTGTAGTCACCAATGATCTGGTTTCAGTGCAATGAATCAAATATAAGCAGTTTGGAATTCTTACCATTGTAGTAGAAAACACAGACTGTGAAACGATGGGATAAAAAAATGGATCACTTAGCCCCTCTTTCGTGGTTTCTTGAAATTGCAACGTGCGCTTTCGTGGCGCAAAAAAAATACTCTTGGTTCCAGACAGCTCGAAAACTTCGTGAGTTCAGCAGGCTTGCATTGTAGAGTCTCCCTCCGTTACACCATCTCGATTCTCATGGAGTGCAAGCCATACCCATCCGGATGGAGACGTGCACTTTTGAAAATGCGAAGCTAGAAAGAACCAGGATGACGTAAAAAGAAACAACAAAGAAAACTAGTTATCAGTAACTGTAGATAACTGGGATAAATCTCTCCATATTCTTTCGGTTTTGTAACATTGCTTTGCGGTTATCCGCGCAGACTCACAATGTTCTCCGGTATGCGCTGCGCATTTTGATGAACACTCTCTCTCTCGCTCTCTCTCTCCCTCATTTTGTTTAATACACACACACGCAACAACGTGTCTAGTTCACCAACAGCTGTTTAGAGCTGCTCGCCTAGGGTAGCCTTGCAAATATTAACACCCATATAAACACACACATAAACACACAAAGAAACATGGCCAGACAGTAACGTGTAAGCAACGTACACATCGAGCGCGTGTGATGTAAAATGTATAGACTGGATGTACAACATGTACAATGGATCGTATACATGGGCTCGACCGGCAATATCTACATTGCTATTAATCGTTTTATCCAATCGCCCTGGCCTTTCCTAGCAGGAACATTTAAATGTGAAGTTGGCAATATCTTCGATGTGCTTCTCCACGTTTCCCCCGTAAATATAAATGTATATATAGGTGAATTAAGCTTCACTATGCAGATCATGCTTGACCTACATCCGAAGCCAGGAGTACCTTGGGCCAGGACCTTGGACAGCAGCCGGTGTAACTTCGCATGATTTCATCAATTATAAGTTACGTCAGAGACACAGCAGCAGCGCCGGAAGTTCTTCCTAATATACACCGGGACTAACGGTCCACGGCTGGATCTCTCGCTGGATCTTTCTTTTTCAACTTTAAAGGAAACTATAGTGTAAATGAAATTACTCTATGAAATAGCATTTAATACAGTTGACTGCAGAGCACTGTATTCTGCACACACACACACACACACACACACACACCAGAGCACAAAGGCATATTTTCAAAGTTTCCCTTACCTCTTGATGTTTGTACTGAGAGTAGTGAGAGTAAAAGCCTAATCACGTGACAAGTGCCCTGGCACCAGCTACGGAGGGAAGAGCAGCAATCAACGTCTAGCTGTGCACTCACACATAAGGTCTGAGAGGTATTATAACAAACGTCTCATTCAAGTCTGCCATGGGTCAGCTGTCATTGTGCAGGTGAGAGCACGGTAGCCTTGTTAGTATTTTGGGGTGCCGTCAACAGGCTGCAAGCTGTGAAGCTTTAAGAAGTGTATTTGTCCATCACGGAAGTCTTAAAGCTCCCCTGTAAATAAAACATTCAGTGTTGTGATGATTCAATGTTGACTGAAGTGCCATTTTCAAAACGAGTGGATGTGCAAAAATACAGACACAATTTACAGTTTTTCCCAAATGTATACACACAAAATGTGGAACTATGCACACAAGTCCAAGAACATGAAGATCATGTGTCAACATTGTGTCCCCAAACTGCTAAACTCTAAGCACAATTCTATATGTTTTCACTCAAATTTCAATCTAAATCACAGATTTGCAAATCACTAAACACAAATAGCATCATTTAGTACACCTTGGTCACCTAAGAATCACTGACCTTCAAATACAAAACCCTAATTACCAAGTAGTCTCATACAAGTTGCACCTGTGCAAACCTATTTAGAAAAACTTTTCAATCATTTGTCAAAGTATATAAGAGGCCTCAAGTGACTGATATAGGTGTTAGGCACCTTCCACCATATTCCCCATTTCTCTCTCCAAGGATGGATTCGCCATGCAAGGCGTTTTTCCCCCTGCTTTTTGGTGAGGGAGAATATTGCAGCTGATGTAGATGAGGTCCTCTGGCCTGACCGAGGTCAGAGGTTTGATGAACAGTGATCTGTTTCTTTGCATTTTGCAATACTGTAAATACATTTTTGTTACCTCTTTGTATGTGAACTGATTTTCCTCGTCATGTTTCTCATTGTACTTACATAGGTGAGAATTACAGTTTACCAACATACTACATACAGTAAAATGGCTTACATTTGTGTCACATATACATGTATTACTGTAAATGCTATATGGGGGGGGGGGTCCTACACCACACCAAATAAATATAAAGAACAGAAAGATAACATATTTTCATGGACTTGTATGCATTTGAACAGTGGCCTTATGAACTCAAAAACATACACAAATACTTCTGATAATAGTCCTTTGAATTTATTTTGTCAGTGTTTATTTGATGCTCTCCAAGAGAAGCATATAAAATAGCTGTGTGTGTTGTTTTGGTGGAGGGAATCAGTTTTGCTAGAGATTTGTGGAGTTTCAACAAAGCAGTTAATAATTGTCAGTTTGTGTGTAGAGTTTTGAGAAACCGAGCCAAATTTCTAGAAATGCGTTTAAACATTTGAGAAAAACTGTAATATTTTAAAGGGTTCCAGAATGCAGCTGAAATTAAGGCACTTATCATTTGTTAATTGGTTGGTATCACGAATAACCTGTTTTTAAGATAATGCTAAAAGATTCCTACAGGAACATACTGACTTGTCACATTTTAAAAAAACTGAACTTCCAAAGGTCAATCATTTTGATTTGTAGCTATTACAGTAAACGTAGTAAAAGTGCTGGTGACACTTACAAAATCTAAGCAGCATTTATACAGATGCAACGAGGGTGTATGCATGCCCACAAATCAAAGCCCCCTTTTCCGAATCTAACTTGTATATTTCCCTGTTTATTTCATGCCAGGCCTGTGGCTGTATGGGGGCTGTATGGGGGCTGTATGGGGGCTGTATGGGGGCTGTATGGGGGCTGTATGGGGGCTGTATGGGGGCTGTATGGGGGCTGTATGGGGGCTGTATGGGGGCTGTATGGGGGCTGTATGGGGCTGTATGGGGGCTGTATGGGGGCTGTATGGGGGCTGTGTATGGGGCTGTATGGGCGCTGTATGGGGGCTGTATGGGGGCTGTATGGGGGCTGTATGGGGGCTGTATGGGGGCTGTATGGGGGCTGTATGGGGGCTGTATGGGGGCTGTATGGGGGCTGTATGGGGGGCTGTATGGGGGCTGTATGGGGGGGCTGTATGGAGGCTGTATGGGGGCTGTATGGGGGCTGTATGGGGGCTGTATGGGGGCTGTATGGGGGCTGTATGGGGGGGGGGCTGTATGGGGGGGCTGTATGGGGGCTGTATGGGGGCTGTATGGGGGCTGTATGGGGGCTGTATGGGGGGGGGTATGGGGGGCTGTATGGGGGCTGTATGGGGGCTGTATGGGGCTGTATGGGGCTGTATGGGGGCTGTATGGGGGGGGGCTGTATGGGGCTGCTGTATGGGGCTGTATGGGGGCTGTATGGGGGCTGGGGGGCTGTATGGGGGCTGTATGGGGGCTGTATGGGGGCTGTATGGAGGCTGTATGGGGGCTGTATGGGGGGCTGTATGGGGGGCTGTATGGGGGGCTGTATGGGGGCTGTATGGGGGTGTATGGGGGCTGTATGGGGGCTGTATGGGGGGCTGTATGGGGGCTGTATGGGGGGGGCTGTATGGGGGCTGTATGGGGGGCTGTATGGGGGCTGTATGGGGCTGTATGGGGGCTGTATGGGCTGTATGGGGGCTGTATGGGGGCTGTATGGGGTATGGGCTGTATGGGGGCTGTATGGGGGCTGTATGGGGGCTGTATGGGGGCTGTATGGGGGCTGTATGGGGGCTGTATGGGGGCTGTATGGGGGCTGTATGGGCGCTGTATGGGGGCTGTATGGGGGCTGTATGGGGGCTGTATGGGGGCTGTATGGGGGCTGTATGGAGGCTGTATGGGGGCTGTATGGGGGCTGTATGGAGGCTGTATGGGGGCTGTATGGGGGCTGTATGGGGGCTGTATGGAGGCTGTATGGGGGCTGTATGGGGGCTGTATGGCTGTATGGGGGCTGTATGGGGGGGCTGTATGGGGGCTGTATGGGGGCTGTATGGGGGCTGTATGGGGGCTGTATGGGGGCTGTATGGAGGCTGTATGGGGGCTGTATGGGGGCTGTATGGGGGCTGTATGGGGGCTGTATGGAGGCTGTATGGGGGCTGTATGGGGGCTGTATGGGGGGCTGTATGGGGGCTGTATGGGTGTCTTCCCCGCGCTTCCCGCATGCAGCCGAGCGAGTCTGTCATTGTCGTTGCCTCCTCCACACAAGCACCAGATGACTCAGCCTCTTGCCGCTGCTTTGCTGCTCATGTCACTGGGAGAGAGTGAAGTCGCCCCCTATGCAGCCTGGTCCTTTCCGTTCTCCTCTGGCCCAATGTGTTGCTTATAGGTTCACTGCGACATGGTCTACTCCAGTCCCCCCATTCCAAGCACAATGGAACACTGCTGAACACTGTTTACTACATTGCATGCTCTGTGTTTTGCTCTATATATTATAAAACATTGCAGTGCACTTTTGCAATATTAGTCTGGATGCCTCAATGAATGTACCTAACACCACCATGTTTGCTCCGTGTCTGTCAATATGGAACATACAGCGCTGCTTCTGCACTGCTCTGAGTCGGCGTCAACCTTAATCTTGCACACTCCTGACTGAGCTAATCTAGGACTTCTAAAGTGTCTGAATATTGCCACTGGGCATTTCA